>CM040244.1:272895461-273495461 GCA_022545495.1 Chrysanthemum lavandulifolium
GGTGATTCTTGTGGTTTGACACACGGTTTTATGCGGTTTTCGATGAATTTGCTTATATGTTTTTTTAAGATTGTTGATATGGTCATTTTATTGTGGTTTAAAACTGTTTTATAACAGTTTTGATAGGTGGTATAAAACTGTTTTTTTATGTTCTTCACGTGCTAAACTTCTGGTCATGTTATTCATTCTAGCGACTTGGGTAAATGATATCAGTTTATGTTTTGGGTCAAAGTGGTCTTTTGTGGTCTGTTATCTATGGTCAAACTCAGGCAAATATGAAAGTTTATAGCAGTTTTCTGGGTTTCATATGTATCTAGTCATAGTTGAGTAGTCAAAATGGGTCAAAGATGCAATTTTTATGACTATTTTCTGGGTTTCTTTGAATGCGGACGGTTTTTGGTTGAAATACTCGCTGGAAAAATTCAAATGGTCAAATGTTCTTCTTAGCGAGTTGTCTATGAAACAGATGAAGTTAGCAAGTTATCAAAATGCTATTTAGCACTTTGTTCTTAGCGAGTTGTCTACGTGTCTACCTGTCCATGTACAATGTATTTAAGCATAGCGACTTGCTTTGAAAAATTATAGCGATTTGTGCTTTCATACTTAGCGACTTGCGCTCTTCTTTAAGAGTAGCAATTTGTTTATAGCTAACGACTTGTAAGTCCTAGCGAGTTGTGCTTCATATAGCGACTTGGGTTGTTTGACTTTTGAGTCAAACTGAAAAAGTAAGCGACTTGAGACTGTAAAGGTTATGCTAGCGACTTGACTTTTGGTTAGCAACTTGGTTTGAAAAATTGGGTGGCAACTTGGTTTGAAAAAATAGGTAGCGACTTAGTTTGAAAAATTGGGTGGCGACTTGGTTTGTAAAAAAGATGTAGCGACTTGAGAGTTTTGACATGTTTTGATAAAGGTTAGCAACTCAAGTCAGTTGACATATAGTGATTTGACAGAACGAATAGATGAAGAAGAAATAACTATAAAGACCACAACCACAACGACACTACCAAATACCATTTATCAAAACTTCATCAGTTCACAATAATCTCACAGATCCGACACATATATTACCTCCAACAACATATACCAAACTATCCATCTTCTATTCAACTCTATCTTGAATCAATAAACATAAATGAAAAATATTTTCAAGAATCTCAGATTGTTCGTGTTATAAATGGTAAAACATCAAGACCATGGGTCATTCACACGAAACTAAACATCACTGATTCAATGTTGTCATATTTCACCAACTTTCTCGGCACAAAATATACAAAATCTGAAACAAAAAACAAATTTTGGAATAATCTCAGTTTTGACTCGTGTGCCATTCAAGATATATCAAGACTCGAGGTCCTTAAACACGAGTATTCACCATCATTGATCTAATTTTGTTGAAGGACAAACTTCTTTTCATATTCGAATCTCTAATTACCAATAACAAGAATGTTATCAGTTTTATTGAATTCGATTTTACTCAAGGAAACATAAGTGAAATGATACCTACCTTTGAACCTTTTGGATGATCTCGTGGCAGTCAGTAATTACGTCTAAAGAGTCATGTGAATCCGCTCGAGCCATCCCTGTGGCATCCCCTAATCAAAGGATAACAAATACAATGTTTGAATTAAATTGTTTCGTGGTCTGTTTTTGTGAAGATGATATGTGAAAATCATATTTAAATGACACGAACTTGATGTATGTGACACGGTTTGATGAGAGTAGTCAGGAGGGTGGCGTATCTTCTGTGTGAATTATTTGGGAAAGGAGTGAATTAGTTGGAGTGGTAGGCGTGTGATAAAATGGGAGGATGATTAGGGTTATGTAAAGTGAGTATAATGTGTGTTAAATACCCCTAAATATTAGGGTTGGGATCCGGTGGATGGATGGGGCCAAACTAAAAAATGATGGGCTGTGTGT
This sequence comes from Chrysanthemum lavandulifolium, assembly GCA_022545495.1. NCBI lineage: Eukaryota > Viridiplantae > Streptophyta > Magnoliopsida > Asterales > Asteraceae > Chrysanthemum > Chrysanthemum lavandulifolium. The sequence continues at coordinate 272,897,379 of CM040244.1, forward strand.
TGTCAATATGGGCCGAGAGTATTGGACCGGATGGGTTATGTTATGAATCGTGGGTATTGCATATTAAATCCATTTGGTAATTACTTGGATTCATGAAGGCTAACATATTGGTTTGGGATTCCATAATTGTGTGATAACATTGATTTACATATTGAACACGAATGGTTGGAGTTGCATAACCTAATGTATTGTTGCTATTGAATCGTGATATTACTCGTAATAATATACTGATACTTAGATTCATGGGCTGAGCAAACATACTCGTGCTGGATCTATTTTGGACTTATGACTTAGAGTGATATTATCGATGCAACTTACAATATTCCTTGGGAAAGGGTTTGTATTTATTTTTGATGATGAGAGCATAATGTTTGATATATGTTTTGATAAGGATTTGTGCATGGTATTGGTGAGGAGGTCATATTATTTGAGGTATTCATTGGGAATGGTGTGATCATATGGTTGTTGATTTGTTTTGATCTTGGTAATATATCACTTAGATTGAGTATACCTTTTTGAACCAGGTCAAGACAAAATTGACTATTTTAGCAAATTGATGATTATTCTTGGATATGGTCTGTGAGTTGCTAATTGATCATAAGATTTGTGAAAATGAGATATGATGATATGAGATTGGATGATGAGATTCGATGGGTTATGTGATTTGATATGTTGGTTTAAACATTTTCACTAAGGATATAGTTTCACGGCTTGAATTAATGGTTGAACGAAGTTGACTACGGGGTTGTTTGTATTTGGTATTTCTTATTTGGATTTGAAGTGAGGTTTTTCGGACACGTTTACTTATTTCTTCTTCTTTCTTTCTACCCTTCCGCGAAGATGACTTGTTTGGGCGTTTATTGAGTGTGATAAAGACTTGAATATTTAGTTACGGTTGTGATTCTTTCTCGCTTTACCCACAACGTAGCTATCACTTTGGTGTCTCACGCAGTTGAGGATATGTCAAGAGGTTTTGTACATTGGGTACACCGTTTCTTTTTCACGAGGATTAGTACAAGTTTAAGTAACAAATCTGGGGAATTTCACTTCATGATCAAGTCTGACATATCGGTTTTACTTCACCATGTGGTCACTAAAATAGCCGACATAATGCGTGAATGATGTGTTTACCAAAGTGTTTATTGGATGGTTGAAGTATGTTGATGTTGGATTGTGAACCGTTGATGAACCGCTGCATATTCCCCTAAAACAGATATTCACCGAAACCAAAATTGTTATTATACATTGAAGCTGACATTGTTTACGGTTTTGTCTTGATTTTGTAAAATCCCGCGAAAGAAACTATTTTTCGGTTTAAACCATAGAGTTGTAAAATCCCGTATTGATGGAACCATCCTGGAGAAAGGAAAGTGTATTTTGGGATCTTATCTGATGCTGGTGCTACGGTTTCTACTTCAAAGAAGGGATAAAAGGGTGTACTTCATAAATTAGATGTGTGTTTGAATATTCATCATGGCAGTTTGGTTATTACAAGGTTTTACGGGGTTATGCTCATTAAACCATGGTCGGATGAAACCATTATCATAGTTCACTAAAAAGTCAAAGGAGGCTAGATTTGAGCTTTTAATCGAAGATGTGACAACGGCGTTAATTGATATTATTCATTTGAGGTTGAAGTGAAATATCACGGGCGAGTGTACTTAGTAGTGAAGGTATCGGGATGGTTGGATGAAGATTCTTCATGATCCTTGTTCGAGCTTATTATCAAAAACGAAGACTTGGAAATCTAGTTATTTTTGGGTGTCTCTTACCTTTTCTTTTACCACTTGGGGGAATTGGGCTCTTACCACCAAAAATAACTATCACTTTAAGGAGTTACGTTGTAGTGCTCAGTGTCACATTTAATTGTGGATTTTCAAGAGGTGATGTACGTCTATTACTTGATGGTTGGTTGGTTAAAGAGTATAGAGTACTTAGAAATTCAATGAAGGATGAATCTCGGCACCGCTCTTTGTTACATATGTGCAAGTTTAAGTCACGAGTTCGGGTTAGTTTACTTCACGGTCAAATTCATCATATTGGGTTTTCTCCATCAGATGTCACGTCAAAGAGCCTACAAAATGATAATGGGGATGATTACATGTTTTGCTAAGAGAGCTGAAAAGAGAGAGATTATGACGTATGAACACAACAGTTCATGCCTCGTTCTTAAAGAAAAGAAAAGTGTGCGTGTCGGTGCGCTTTATCTTACGAAGAAATCTTCTATTATGACCATTCTCATCAACATGCTTCATACTTTTCCATGCGCTCACCATCAAGTGAACCGGCTCTGTTGATTGTTTTTGATTCCACTTTCTCAACTATAATGACGATGGCGACATCCTGTGCTAATTCTGCGAGGGAGAAGTGTGAATAGACTACATTTGGATAATGTTCACTTGTTTAATCAAGAATGGCATCTCCGTATGCAATTCTTGAGGGGGAGAATAAGTGTGAATTTTTTGCATTGTTGATTGATATTTGAGAATATAAATGGTCATACGGCTCTAAACTCATGTAAGAACTGAGCTTCTTCTTATCGGGTCATCTTCACTTGGAGTTTTTCTCTTCTAAGAGTCGTTGGTTGACATCTTCACTCGGATTGATGAGTTTATCGACAAAGTGCTTCCGGTTAATGCTTCACGTATACATCAACATGATGATTCCAAACAATCTCTGTTCTTGTTTGATGTGATTGGTAGTTTGGTGTTACCATCTTGTGTGTTCGTTCTTGCTTGATTGTCGATTTCCTTGATGAACATCTTTCTGTTCTTGTTTGATTGGGAGGATTTTAGTTAAGGGATTTTCAAAATGTAAGTTAATTGGGATGCTTTTGGTGGGATGCTTTTGGTGTGAGTTGAAGATGTTAATTATCTATTCCCCAACCGGACAATCTTGAAGAAGGTCGAGTCTGATCATTCTACATTTCTTGCTATATGTTAGAAGACCAAAGGCGAGTTGCATTTAGTGATCTAAAGACTTTTTCTTAATCTGGGCATTTATCAAAAGATTGTCGGTCTAGGGAGAGCACTAATTGGGGAATGTGATATGTCAAATTTAATCCCCAATTAGACTTGCTCACATTATTCAACATGTTGATTCTCACAAAGACTTCAAGTGATCTTCTCAACAAATTTCAAGTATTTGGGCATTCAAAGAGTTCTTGATTACAAGTATCAAAACCGAGAAAGGGGAAGGAGACAAGCATCTAAACGCGAGTAAACTTGATGTACTTAATACTTCTAAGAAATTGAAGATATCCGGAAGACAAATGTTATTACATGAGAAACTGAAGCTTTGACTCATGGCGAGTAAACTTGATGAACTTAATTCTTCTAAGTGATTGAAGATATCCGGGAAAACAAATGTCATGACCGCAGAGAAACTCAAGGTTTTACTCATCAAGGCGTTTAGTATTCTTATTCCAACTATGTGGGAAGCGATGGAAGAGTTAGTTTACGAAGATAAAAGAGGTACACAAGTGCGTGATGATCTCGATGTTATCACAATCATCGAGGAGAGAGAATTGTGTACATTGGAGGTGCTCAATTGTTTCACTTGAGGGCTTAATCGATGATTCGAGATATAATCACTTATTCGAGTTGACATCCAAAGATTGTCATCCGCAGAGATAATCGGTGACTTGGCTTGCTTCTTCAATGTTATCGATTATTTCTTCCTTGGGTATTGGTATACTTTGGATACTTGAGCTTCATACACGATCATCGGGAAGAAAAATGTGAGCATGGGAGGTGTTTTCATTCCCTCATGATGTGTATTCGGAGAGCTCTTGGGTATTGGTGTACTTGGTTCTTGAGCTTCATACACGATCATCCGGGAAGAAAAATGTGAACATGGGAAGGTGTTTTCATTCCCCTCATGATGTGTATTTGGGAGAGTTCTTGAGCATTATACAAAGAGACTGACTTCATCAATTCAACTACGTGGGGGAAGTGGTCTCTTGACACCTTTTGGAATGGATTGCTTTAGACTTCAGTGGTAATGAAATTTGAGAAGAAATTTAAAGAGTGGGATGAAACATTGCTGTTCTTCTTCTTGATGATATAACCCCGAATGGAGATCCTCGATTATCGTTCTTAAAAGGAGCAGCGGGATTTATGATAATGGTGTGCTTATCGGTGCACCTGGCTAAGGCAAGCTTGAAATAGAGCTTTGAATCTGCTCATCACAAGGATTTTTGGTTTGGGGGGAAGCTGCCAATGTCTCTCTTTCTCAAAAGGCTCATGTTCTTTCTTCTATTCTGGAGCGTCGGAAGCTTTGGTGGTGAATGTTTAAGAGATGATGACTTCTATCTTCTACAACGGGGCTGCTCGATATCCTTATCTCGGTACTCGTATCATCATCCTCTTTAACTATATCATCTATTCTAACTTTGTATATATTTATTAAAAACCAAATACAAAAATAGAAAACCAACAAAAACAAAATAGAAAAATATAAAACCTTCAAAAACCCATAAAAATCAAAAAATTTCAAAAATACCAAAAATATGTTTTCTCTAGACATGTCTTCTGGTATCGATAACATCTACGGTCTTAGACATGTCATTCAATAATGGCACGGGACCATAGATGAAGTTCGAGCAGGAGGTGTAAATATTCTTTTCAAAACATGTCTCAAAATATGGCTTGCAGTTACTTCAGACTGTGACCCGTGCTTAAACTATGGCTTGCTATTATTTCAGATAGCAACCCGCTCTTCAAGAAAGGAAAGTGCTGCGCTAAACAAATTTTCAAAAATATCGTGCACTTTTCCTAAAAATAATTTAAGGAAAGTATGTCGAATGACTTCTGTTCCTACACAAATGTTTTTCCGTCTAAAATTCTTCAGAAAAATATTTGTTGTTTTCAAAAATGGTGGAAAATGAGTTGCTTGTAAATCTATCAGATTCAGAGTTTTTATAAAATTTGGAAACTCAATCAATGACTTCAGCACTTTTAAAATCTTTTATAAAATGAGTTATTGGTTAAGGGGGAGAATGTATTCAAATCTATATCTTCTAACGAGCTTTCTTAATTATCCTAACATGCTTAATTAAAAGTGATGTTAACCTATGTTGAAGGACTAGGTGCCTAGGATATGATTGCTAGGATTAGATGATTAGAGTTTGATGAACACATTATTCCATACATGTAAATGATCGATTGATATGTTGCATTGACTTTTATTAGTCGATTGTTGTTTGGGTGATGTCGACCACCATATATCGTATGTGTGTTCACTAACGTATGCGGTATATTGGTTATAAGAATGTTCGATCCGGATCCCACAATTGAAGATGATTGGATGCGAAAGGAAAGGGTAACTATATCTTGGGTTGACAAATGAAGAAAGCGGACTTAATTGGACTTCTATGGAGAGTTGGCATAAATGCAGCGTAAGAGGTCTCACCGCATTAGCGAGATGGTTTTCTTCTAAGTGATTGAAGAAGCGAGCTTAATTTGACCTCGGTTGGCATTCAAAATGCAGCGTAAGAAGAAGTCTCCTTTGCATCGATGAGCGGCTTTTCTTCCAAACCCTACAAAGAACAACAACAAAAGCTTCTCAACCACCTAACGTATCTTTATGCAGGATAATTGTGATTATACCATTTTCTTTAAACATTTTTTAACTAATATTGTTTTGAAAAATGGAAAAATATTTGTTTTGAAAATAAATTGGACTTAATTTTGAAAATCACCGGACTTCATGTTATCAAAACCTAAGTCACTCAATTATTGACTTACATCATGGATTGAGGGAGAGTGATTTAAAATAAAATATTTTCAAATGATGTTTCTTCACAAAAGTTCCGTCTTGTACGATAATAAGTGGTGATCTAAAGATTTAATGTTATGTCATGGTATGATTTTTCTTTAGACTCAAGGTCTTTCAAAATGAAATTTTTACATTCTTATTTGATTGTGAAATTGTTTTGTTTTACTAAAAGATCTCTTAAAAACTATCATACCTGACACTAACAATCTTTAGTGTCTTAAAATGGTCCTTATCTGGCATCTTTCAAAATTGAATCTTGCCACGTCTTTCCCCAAAATTTTCTAAATTATTTAAATCTTTTGGGATCACAAACCTCAAATGGTTTGAAATCTTTGATCGAGGGAGAGATCGTTATTTAAATCTCAAATTTGTTTTAATGGAATTGGTTTTAGTCCTTAAAAGGCACTCCTGCCTCCATGTGCCAAACGATTTCAAATACACGATTCACATGTTGAGGAGGAGGATTTATCCAAAACAAGATGAGTATTTAAACTGCCACATATTCTCCATGTTTTCTAAACCTTATTAAATCACTTGGGATCCAAAATCTCAAAGGATTTGATATTTTGATCGGGGAGAATTTGTGATTTAATAATGAAATTTGATAAAAGGTGATCGTTTTGATTCGGTTATGCAGTGCTCTCTCATATGTACTAAGCGTTTTGAATCTCGAAGCATATATTGAGGGGGAGCATTTTAAAGAAAATAAACTATCGAGGTACAAAAGCTTTTATGTTTTAACATAAAGTACCTTGATTGAGTTTTCAAATGGTTTTCTTAATGGATTTTGTGATCGTGGATGTGCTTCAAAAGAACTCTTTCCTATATGTGATAAAATGATTTCAAACATCCTATGCACATATTGAGGGAGAGAATTTACCAAAGAAAATCAAATGGATTTTTCTAAGAAAATTGTGATCAAGAAATTATTTCAAAGAACTCTTGCCTCCATGTGCTAAACAATTTAAAAATCATATGCACATGTTGAGGGGGAGCATTTCTAAATGATCAAAACTATTAAGGTACAAAATGCTTTGATTTTATATCACAAGTACCTTGATTGTTTTTCCAAATGATTTTTCAATTGGTTTTAAGGAAGAATGAACTGTACCAAAAGACCGACCAATTTACTTTATGCATGGTGTTATAAGGATGGTTAGGTTAGGTATTAGTTCCCACGATCCGCCGAGCGGAGGGATCTACCGAGGACAATCCACTAGATAGTGTAGAGTCCTTTGGTATGATGAAAAAGGAGAAAAGTGAGATATGGGAAGAGTGCGGTGAGATAGAGCTAGGCTGGAATAAACCCAACAAGGTTCTAGTTAGGAAGTCTCGGTAAGCTTGAAGGGGTTGAAGAATGAAAAAAATTGAATGTGAAAAGGGTGAAAAGAAATAGCCCTCAATAATTCAACCTTAGGCGATGTCGGGTTCAATACATATGCTACTGGTGGTTACTTAGGTAACACTGGTATTGAAGACAAGACGGCATGGACCCAGTGACACGCTGTACTAACCTTCCCAAGCTACTCAAGTTCCTCTTAAAAGGACTTGTTTCATTCTCACGGGGAACCGACATAATCTATCGACTTTCTCTTAGAGTTTGTTGATATTGAAGAAGGAGACCCTCTCCCTAGTCTCCGACATAGGAACCAAATGTGCACAATCGAGTCTAGAGCCAAGAGATCATCCACAATATCTCATTAGGACACTATTCTTGAAGACTTGCTGTTTCACTCAATGTGGAAAGTAAGTTTATATTAAGAGTCCTACGCATCATCCTTGTGGTATTGCCAGAAAATCTGAGTGGTATGTAAAAGTATTCACGATGAAGATGGAAATCCTTCTAGAGCCAACATCAAACAAGCTCTTGGTGGGTGACATGTGAGATATTCTCGTAAGATCAAGCTTGTGACAACTGGATAGAAACGATGGGGTGATTCAATCTTGAATCAACCTTGGTCCAGGAATGGAATTGACGAATACTTTTGGAAAAACCGTTCGATGTGCAAACCTTCTTTTCTCTAGCAAGTCGAATGTGTACTTATGTTTTCAAATTCAAAAAGTATCTCTGATTGAAAAAAATACTTTTGGAAAAACCGTTCGATGTGCGAATCTCTTCTTTTATCTTGCATATCGAATGTGTACTCTTTTCAAATACAAAAGGTATTTTTGATTGAAAATTGATCTTTCTCATAAAACCTTCGTCGTATTGCAAAACTCTTTCTTCAAGTAATACACGATTTTTTCAAATCATTTTCATCAATCGGTGAATCTCAATTCATTGGTTCACTCACTCGTGTTGTCTTCTTTGAGGCGTTCGGTTTGAGAGCGACTAGAACAGTTGCGAAACCCTATCAAGGAGATTCTTAGGAATCCTACGATCACAGCGATGCTTGTCTTGATCAACGGGGAACCGTGGGCGTGTACCTCAATTCAATGAAAGTGATCAAAGACACTTTTGTGTGTTTATTGCTAGCTGTTGTTTGCGGTACATTTGAATGATTCGGTGATCGAAATTGAGGAGTCAATCCAAAACCGCATGCTCACGACATCCACACTTAATTTGAAGAAATCATTCTTGGTGCATATCTACATAACACGGTTATGATATTTCATTCTATGCTACGCTTCGCTCTCGCAAATATCATGAATCTGTAAGGCTTCCGCTACTCTGTTGGAAAGTTGTCATGATTTAAAAGTGTGAGCATGTCGGTCCAAAAACCACAACTTCACATGATGGCAACACAATAAAGGGTGATCCAGAGAGATTTGCTGTGGCTGATGATCTCAAAGAAAGCTCGAAGATCATCAAAGATGTGGATCAGTTAAAGGCCTCCACTAAAAGTACATAATAATTGGACTATGAAGAGTCACTACAAAAGCACAGAGATTGCGGAATTAAAGAATTAAAGTCTACGAGCTCAAGAACAAAGTCAAGAATAGAATGCTAGGATTCAAAATGTAAAACATGGGGTGACCTCCCTTAGGGGGAGATTTTTAGGAATTAGAAAATTCCATAGTGAAGAGTCGGTCACCCCTAATAATATCTAGCATGAGTTAGCTCGTAGACATATCGTTATTTACGTTATTTAGTAGTTTATTAGTTAGTTTGTAGCGTAGAATAGTATAGTGCAACACCGTGGAGGAAGGACGGGTCTTTACCCATCTTGTATACACGATCCACGGGCCGATAGGAGGTCATGTATTGTGTAAGTATAAATACCCTTCCATCCATGGAAGGGGTGGAGCTTTTCAATCTAATCTTACAACTTTTGTGAACCAAGTCTCTACCAAGAAATCTCCTTCTCTCTACTTTCTCTCTCTAAAATGGTAAACATGTATTTTGATCATCCAAGACCACTCAAATCATCAAACACAATAAATATAACGATCCTACATATTCCAAATGCTGGTATGCATGACCAGTACGACGAAGAAGCTGAAGACAAAAATGGAAAGGATGGATTGATGAAAACGAAGATGAAGCTGGTGGATATGGTAGATGGATTGTGATATGAAAAATCTTCAATTGTTCCATCTACTCGTTCCACCATAAAGCAATCACTCCATCTTCCTTTTGCCCTTTCCCTTACCGATATGTGATGAAGCACCACAACATGGCGCAGGAAGAGCTAACATCACCTCTCTTCTGGCACCTGGCCTTGGTTGAGGTTGAGGTGTTAAAGGTTGGGGGTGTGATGTCCTCTTCCTGTTGAAGAGTGGCTCTAGACGCTCTGAGGAGTCGTCAGAACCCCTAGATGAATCATTTGGATTCACCACACTATCATCTTCAGAAGAAGGAAGAAAAGGGGATTTTGATGGTCGAGGTTCTTCTTGATGGGGGTAGCGAAACAATGGACTTGAATCTTCACTTGATGATGATGATGAGGATGAGGAAGTAAGATTTATTACTTCTGGTTTGGTGGACATTGGTGATTGTTGTTGATTGAGGAGTTTTTGGAGAAATTAGGGTTTGTGAAGATAATTGGGGTTAATTGATGTGTGTTTAATGTGCATTGGGACTATCTTATAGGTGGATTCAAGGCTTAATGAGATTTAATGCGAGTTGGGTAGCACAGTAAAATTCAAAGATATTTACCGAAGATTCTTGATTACTTATGTTATTTCTGCTGATTGACCTCCTTCAGCAGATTGATCATACTTTCTGCTGAAGTGGTAATTTGAATTTGGTTGAAGTTAATATACACGTGAGATATGGTCAACAACTTGATATCTTTTGACCATAAATTGGGTAACTTCTACTAATACCTGTTTCACATATCTTCGCCTAAAATTAATTGATTCCCTCTTCAATTGATTTAAACAAACTTCCAGTTACGTGAATCATACACCATAATCACAATTTCTCATGGCGCTTCAATTTAAGAAAGATCATAACAAAGTTGCTTTTCTGGGAAAAGCTAAGGGTCATGAACTATATCAACCAATGGTGGAGTTCTTGAAGCGATCCAAGATTCATTATGCTTTAACGAACTCTCCTAATGTGATATATGAATCATTGGTTACACAATTTTGGGTATCTGCTATGAAACGGAGTGACACAAAGATTGTTGCTATGATTGACGGAACAGAGTATGTTGTGACGGAGGAGTTGATAAGAAGACAGCTTCGATTGGACGATGTTAATGGGGTTTATCACTCCAATGCTGTGGAGATACTTGTTGGGCTAAGAGCTTTTGGATATCAGAGTACGAGGACTGATATATGGTTCAAGAATCAGCTTTGCCCAATGTGGAGGTTTTTGGTACACACATTGCTTCAGTGCATAAGCAATAAATTTGGAGGATGGGATCAATTTTCTACTCAACTGGGATGTGGTATTGTATGTCTTTCTCAGGGGTTAATTTATAACTTCTCTAGGTTTATTTTTGATAATATGGTTGAAAATATACAAAGGAAAAGGCATAAGTTTTTAATGTACCCTAGGTTTTTGCAAATGATTTTAGACATAACAACCCAAGCCCAAGCCTTTTGTCCCATAGGAGCTTTAACTGCTAAACTATTTACTTCAATGAAAACTCATTATGAGGGGGAACATCATCCTTTGCTAGCAGCTATGTTGCCTCAAGGCAATGAGGTTGCTGATGAGGGTAATGTTGTTGGTGATACATCTTCTACCATTGCTGCTGATGGTAATCCATCAGCTGCCATTGATGAGGGCCCTTCTACTACTGCTGAAGCAACACATGTTTCTCCTGACCAACCTCCACGTATACCTTCACCTAGAGCTAGTCCTAGTCCATCACCTTCTCATGTTACTCCTGATGAGTTTGAGCATGAGGTTAATAGACTGGCCACACCTAGTTCGGTTAGGGAGCCATTTAATGAAGGTTCTCCTATCATTGCGCATGTCTATATTTCTCCTGGAAGGTCCAATGAAGCTCCTATTACCACTGAGCAATCTGCTGGTGGAGCTGAGGACCCTATTACACTTACTTCTGTATATATGCTCTAGTGAACAGGTATGTGGTTGAGGTTGCTGATCTCAAAAAGGAGCTTGCTGAGACTAAATCTGCACTTGGTGGTGAGATTGTAGAGTTGAAAAGAAAGGTTCAGGAGTTAGAAGTAAAACTTGAGCTGAACAGCAAAAAGAAGGTTATGGTTACCTCTGATGAAGAGCAAGAGGATACTCATTTGGATTCGCTTGATATCTTGGCTGATGTGGCTCAAAAGACTCATGCTTCTTCTCCAGTAGTTGATGAATCTTCAAAGAAAAAGAAACCTATTCTATTTACTAGGCGAAAGAGAAGAAAGTATTTGAACACAGATTCCACTGAAGCTTCAAAGGAACCAAGTGTTGAACATGTTACAATTGCTGATGACAACATTGATGATGCACACATGGTGGATGTTGGTTCTGCACATGGTCAAGATACATCTGTACCAGAACCATCATGTCCTATACCTTCAGCAGATGATAATGAAGTATTTGTTGCTGGAAGAAGTTTTACCCTGGATTGTAATGCTGATGTCTTTTCTACACCTGTTGAAGATCTATCTCAACATGTTCCTTCTGATGCTAACTTGGGTGTTTCTTCTGAAGTCCCTATTGTTGATATTCCTCCAGCTGATTCTGCTAAGGAGTCTGTTGATAAAGGGAAAGGAGTAATGGTTGATGAAGAGCTTGGTTCAGATCTAGTGAGTGAACAGGAAAGGCAAGAACAAGCAAGACTGCTAGCTGAATGTGCATATCTAAAGAAGAGTCAGGCATTGGCTCAACAGCTTGCAGCTCAGTTTACTACCAACTTGCCCCCTGAGAGACAAAGGGAAATAGATGAACTATCCACTAAGTTTACTGATGCACAATGGGATGCTTATACTCATCAAGCTGCATCCAATCCTACTCTGGCACAAAGTATTTTGGGAGCGGTCTTTGATAGTGAGAACTTTGCTGCACAAATGGTAGCTCTTGGGAATCAAAAGAACCAATCTGCAGCTGCAAAGAAGAAAGCCATTCTTTGCAAAAGGCTCAAGCTAAAGCGAGACCACAAACTGCATTTCGGAAGAGAGCCTATATGAGGAATGTGGTGTATAACCAAAGCATTGCTATTCGTCAGTCTGGTTTATCAAAGAAGCAAGTTTGGGCTTTAGATGATTCTGTGTTGAATAGCAAGTAACAGAAGATTATGAAGCAGATTTCACCACCTTTTAATTTGAAGAGAATTGTTGATAGTGCAGATGCTCTAAAGGCAAAGAGACCTAAGACAGTTGAGATTGTGGATTCTTTTGATGTTGTTACACCAAATATGCGTTCTCATGGTGTTACTTCTGAAGCATCTACTAACGCTAGACATTCAGCTGAAAAGGTTCAATCTGCTGAACCTCATGTTGTTTCTTCTGAGGCATTATCTAGTGTTGCACCTGTTGATAAGATTGGAGAAGAATTGGGTAAGAAAGCTGAACAAGCAGCTGCTAAAGCTAAGAAGGCCAGAGAAGTGCTTGAGAGAATGTATAAATTGCGTGGTGTTGTTCCAATTATTTCTACTTCTAATTCTTCCATTCCTGCTAAAGATGTTATTGATGACTCTGAGAAGGTACCATCCTCTATATCTATGGGGATTTATATACCAGGTAGGAGGAAGAAAAGGATGTCTAAAAGAAGACACATTTCTCTAAAGAGATCTGTGAGATCAGCTGGGACACACACCTCTAGGGTTCAGAAATCTCACAGGGGTCGTTCTTTGGATCTAAAGGCTGCTGATTCAACTTTCATTAAAGAAGGATCTGCTGATGTTTTTCTTGAAGGATATGATGATGTGTTGACTGCTTGGACTTTGGTGATGTCGGTGAACACCATTTTAAGTTGGATAATTCTTCTATGCCGTTTAACTTCTTGAAGGAAATCTTTCATATGGTGGATAGGCATGATTTGAATACTCTATATGGCCTTGTCACTAAGCATTATGCTAATCATTCAAAGAGGTTACGTTTATACTTGTTGGGTGATCTTCAGGTTCTGTTTGACTCTCATTCTCCAGATGGTAAAGGGTTTTCTATTTGGACGAATTTACATAAATGGAAGGTTGAGTCTTGGAGATTTTATCCTATGCCAAGTGTGCATGTGGTGGAGACACAGTGTGGAATGACTGTGTGTATGTTTTCTGATAAGATTTATCCTTTGTCTGTATCATTGATGGACAGAATGCTTAGAAAGAAGTTGGAAGTTCCACGATCCGGTTGGAATGATAAGCTACATCTTTGAACAATTGGTGGGATTGATTAAGACAAAGCACGCAACATCAAGCATCATCTTGATTAGGGTATCTTGTATTTTTGTAATATTTGTTTTGTTTGATTCTTAGTTAAAAAAAAAAAAAAAAAAAAAAAAAAACAAAAACTTATGTATATTCTTGAGTTTGTCTAACTTTTAATGCGGGTTTGTTGTACATTCTTGATGGTTTTGACTCACGGATGTGCTTTGTGTATATCAAAGAGTTGGCTAGTCCAAAGGGTACAACTTTGGTAAAGACACATCAAATATGTTGATAAATTGTAATGGTTTGCTCAAAATCATAGGGTTCAGAACTCACCCATGCTTCATTCTTTGAGGGTTGTATGGTCATCAATTCACCATGGTTTATTTCTTTTGGAATCCAAGAATTGGCTAGCCCACAAGTATATGGCTTGTGGTAATGGCAGTGGAATACCATATTGGGTTCTCAATTCACCAAAGGTGATTATTTCCCCTAAGAATTGACTAGTCCTGAGCAAACGGCTACAGGTAAAGACATTTCAAATCCGTTGATGGTTGCTGATTTTCTATTAAATCAGATGGTTATCAATGTACCATAGTTTTCGAACTTAAACATATGGCTACTCCAGTAGTGATGGCTATTCGTAAAGAGACATCTAATCCATTATTTTCAATGATTCACCTGTCACAGGAGTTAACACACCTGGATGTGATGAGAATAGTATGAAACTACTATGTTTTGATGTACATTATGTCATTTGTTGTGCAAAGATCTGGAGTTTCATAGTTTTGTCATCATTGAGATGTAATTGTTTTGGTTCTTTGTTGCTGATGTTCGAGTACAATCCTCTAGTTCTAACATGTTAAAGATCTATCAAGAAACTGGAACTTAACTTAGTCAAATTCCAGTTTAGGGGAGGATTGTTGGGAATTATGCAAAGTGGAAATTCTGTTGAAGATAATGCTGATGGAATCTGCTGAAGTATATGGATTCTGCTGAAGAAGAGTTTCTGCTGAAGTAATATAAACGTTTAGTTTGTTTCTGCGGAGATAGATATTCCGCGTATTCTATAGTTAGTTAGGATATTCATAAGCTTTATTAGGAAGTGATAATGTATATCTTATTTAGTTTTATGTTTATACGTTTCTTGGGAAACGGTTTAGGGTTCCTTGTCTATAAAAGGAACACAATAGTATGAGTTATGTATGAGATTGAAAAACAAAGTTTTAATATAATTAAAAGATCCATAGAGGATCAAAGTGTTCTTAGTTATTTGTGTTATTACTTGTGTTTAATTTCCGCTAAAGAATACAAGTTATAGAGACTATCTTTTAGTGTGTTTGTGATTACATAAGCATAACTAACGATCTACGAGTGCTCACAAGATCTATCAAGGTCTAAGGTTCAACATTAAGGAGTTCCAAAAGAGTGACCTTAGGTGGTGAGTTGACGGGTGATGAAGTTGATGTACTTGTTGGTGATGAAGGAGGTGCTATAATGGAAGCATCTTGTGGTGAAATAGTGGTTGGTGATGAACCATTCGATGATGGTTTTGTTAAACAACAAGGCCGGATGCTAATCCGTGCGGATTTCCTAGATTTTGATTGTGGTATTTTGGAAGGTGGGTGGACAAAATTTTGGATTTCTTGAAAGGGATTGTTTGCACTAGGTGCTTCCTCTAAATTGGAAGATCTTTTGGATGACATGGTGGTATTTGTTTGTGAAGTTGAGATGAATATGCAAGCATTTTGGGAATCCTATTTATAAAAAAATAATGCATTGTAATGAATTCTTGACCCAAAATGTGGATTAAAATCAAATGATTAGATATGAATTTAAGGCATGTGATCATGAGAACACAAGCATTAAAGAACATACTCCAAAAGAAATAAAATAAATGATGAAAAATATTGAAGTTTTCATCCAAGGTGAGAAAAATAGAAGATAAAACTAACTTACATCTCACGGATCCCACGGATCCTTCCCTTGAGGATCCGTCTAGCATTAAAATGGGATCCGTGGTACTTTGATGATCGACTCAAAATTTTCCTTTTGGAAACATTTGTGCCTAGTGTGTGCCAATATGCAAACCATTTGGAGTTGCGGTTATCTCGACTCCTAAAAAGAAAAGAAAAATAAAATAGAAGTGAAAAAGCACACTATTATGTGAGATAACCCGAGTGCTCCTAATTCATTGTTGCTTAAATGATTATACTCGAAAACACACATTAGTTATGTGTCCTCTTTAGCATTCAAAAGACATGAGATGCAATGAAAACGGGTTTTTACTGTCAATTAATAATGAAAAAGCGATTTGTCCTAGACGTGAGAAATGGCTTTTGTGAAAGTGATACGGGAAGAGGTATCATTTTAGAAAACATTTTGAAAAGAGGTTTTTATGTGTGAAAAACATTTATCCTTTGAAAAGAAAATGTGTATGTAATTACGTGTTTGCAACTTGTACTTATCTTGAAAAATAAGAGAAAACTATGAGTTATAAGTGAAAAACTTATCTTGGGTTTTGAAAATTCCCGTATTGCTTGTAAGTTGTGCGTGAAATAGAGATCCTAGACTCAGAAAGAAGAAGGCTAGTGTTTACATACCTTGTAGAGTTAAAAAGCAAATTACGACGATTGTTCCATGAGGCCAAGACCAAGGCAAGTAGGTTGAATTGTTCCCGCTTCAGCGGTTTGGTGAGGGCGTCGGCTATGTTGTCTTGGACGCTACCTTCTCAATAGAGATGTTCCTTTTTGAACATTGTCTCTTAAGTGATGACGGATCTCTATATGCTTTGTGCGAGAATGTAATACCGAATTCTTGCTTAAATCAATGGCACCTTTGTTGTCACATATAATGGCTATGTCACTTAGATGAATGTCGTAGTCAACTAACGCTTGTTTCATCCATAGTGCTTGTTGGCATGGTTTGCCGGCGGAAACATATTCGGCTTCGGTTGTTGATATTGCTAATGCCGTTTGTTTCTTTGAGAACCAATATGTTAAACAAAATCCCACAAAAGTACATACCCCACTTATACTTTTTTGGTCAACATAATCACCTGCATGGTCAGAATCTGCATATACAATTGTTTCTACCATAATCCTAATTGAGTCGTACCCTTAATGTATCTAAATATCCTTTTGATGGCTTCTAGATGTGATGTTTTAGGATCTTCTTGAAACCTAGCACATAGACAAACACTAAACATGATATCCGGCCTACTAGCCGTGAGGTAGAGAAGGCTACCAATCATGCCACGATATTTTGTGTTATCAACGGACTCGCCGTCTTCATCTTTTATGAGTTTAGTGTCGGATGACATTGGTGTCCTAATTGGTTTTGACTCTTCTAAACCGAATTTCTTTAACATTTCCTTAATGTATTTAGATTAATTAAAGAAGATAGCATCTTCTACTTGTTTGATTTGTAGACCAAGAAAGAAACTAAGTTCTCCCATCATACTCATCTCGAACTCGTCATGCATGAGTTTAGAGAAATCATCACACATGTCTTGACAAGTAGATCCGAATATAATATCATCTACATATATTTGAACAATGATTATATGTGACTCCTTTTCTTAGTAAAAGTGTGTTATCAACTAACCCCATGGTGTAGTTGTGTTTGATTAAACGACTTGAGTCTATCATTCCAAGCTTTTGGAGCTTGTTTAAGACCGTAAAGGGCTTTCTTTAGCTTATACACATGTTTAGGTTTTTCAAAATCGATGAAGCCCGGAGGTTGAGCTACATATACTTCTTCATTAATAAAACCATTTAGAAAGGCACTTTTGACATCCATTTGATAAAGCTTAAGATCATTAGCACAAGCATAAGCAAGAAGTATTCTTATAGACTCTAATCTAGCCACGGGGGCATAGGTCTCATCAAAGTATATTCCTTCTTATTGATTATACCCTTGGGCAACGAGTCTAGCTTTGTTTCTAGACACTACACCGTTTGCATCTAACTTGTTTTTATATACCCATTTGGTTCCTATTATGGTTTGATTACTAGGTGGAGGGACAAGTGTCCAAACATCATTAGAAACAAATTGATTTAACTCTTCTTGCATAGCCATTACCCAACTTTCATCTTTTATGACTTCTTATGTATTCTTAGGTTCTATGGTTGAGACAAAACAAAATAGGCTACTTTGGTTTTGGACTTGAGACCTTAAGTTTCTTTCGTTTAACTTTCCTATTACCTTATCTACGGGGTGATCTTTGGACTTTTTAATATTTATGATTTCATCATTTAAAGGTTTTTCTTCTTCGTTTATCTTTTTCTTTATTACAATAGCCTCACTTTCTACAATCTCGTCATCGACAAGAGGTGGAGTAGGTTTGGGTGGACTTTCATCAAATTTTACGTTTAATGACTCTTCAAACTTCATTGTTTCTTTATTTAATATGACGTAAGCTTTGCTATTAGGAGAATAACCTAAAAAGATACCTTCGGTTGATTTAGGATCAAATTTTGTAAGGTAATCTTTGGTGTTAAGAAGAAAACAGTTGCTACCAAAGACTCTAAAGTGATCTAACATAGGCTTTTTTCCTCGAAGTAACTCGTATGGAGTTTTACCTAAGATTGGTCTAATTAAGACTCGATTAAGTATGTACGTTGAAGTATCAACGACATTGCACCAAAACTTTTGAGGTATGGATTGCTCATTTAGCATTTTGCGACTCATTTCTTGTAGGGTTCTATTCTTTCTTTCAACTACCCCATTCGATTGTGGAGTGCGAGGAGCCGAGAAGTTGTGAGTAATACCATTAGCGTCACAAAAGGCTCCAAATTGCACTTCATTATCGAATTCCCTACCATGATCCGTTCTAATAGACACTATAGGACTTCCTAATTGTCTTTGTATTTTCTTACTTAATATTTCAAAGTAATCGAACGTTTCAGTTTTGTTCTTTAAGAATTTAGTCCATGTATACCTAGAATAATCATCCACTATAACCAAAGTGTAGTAGTTGCCTCCATAACTTTGGATAGCGGATGGACCAAATAAATCCATGTGTAGTAACTATAGCACTTAGTTGTAGACACCATGTTTTTAGCTTTGTGACTAGAATGGACTTGTTTTCCTACGTTACAAGCATCACAAAAGTGATGTTCATATTTTAATTTAGGTAGATCTCTTACTAGATCTTTGGATGATAGCGATTGAAGAAGTCACATATTGGCATGACCCAATCTTCGATGCGATAAGGTCGAAGTATCATCCATAGAAGTAAGACAAAATTTGTCTTTAGGTTCATTACCAATTTTAATGACATAGACTCCATGTTTCCTAATTTCTCTTCCTATGGTTATGCCGTTTTTTAATATCTTACTACTGGTTTCGTTAAAAAGTACGTTACACTTTTTATCACATATTTGTCCTATACTTAAGAGGTTAAAGTTTAGGTTTTTTACGTGACACACATCGTTAATGGTTAGAGATTTGTTAGAAATCTTACCTTTACCGATGATTTTACTTTTACTATTTCCAAATACCACATTTCCTCTATTAAAGGATTCATATGTGGAGAATAAATCTTTATTGTCGGTCATGTGCCTCGTGTTCATGGGTCCATTAGTGTTAAACATTAACTCAAAAGTTTGGTCCCCATTTGTTCATGGGTCCATTAGTGTTAAACATTCCATTCATGTTAGACATGTATGGATAAGGTGAATATGCATTCCATGGTGCAAAGTTTTGAAATGGGAAACCATTTTACATATTTGGGTTCCATCCCATTTGATGGTTACTTCTCGGGTAAACATTATTAGGTCTCCTAGATGTGTTTAGTTTTGAAGATGATGGACCTTTGTTTCTTACAAAACTTTGATTATATCTTGGGGGTGGTTGTCTAATGGTAACATGAGTTGGTTTCTTCTTATTAACAATAACAAAATCGGTTCTAGAAGAGGAAGCTATGTTATTACCATTTGTTTGCTTGATGAGACCCACGTATCCTGGTCAGTACACTAGTTGGTTCCCTTTTGTGGGATCCGTCACTGTGATGGCTTGTTTTCTATTGCTTTTACAATTGTGTTTCTTTGTTTTCACTAGTTGACGCATCAAGTTGCTAAATACCTAAACCCTTTTGGTTTTTTCCTGTTTTAACACTATCTAATATCATATCTAGAGTATTAGTACTCATTCTAGCAATCTTAGAATCTAGTTGATCAACTATTGTTTGAAGTTGAACGCAAAGTTCACATTCGCCACTTGCCATTTTGCCCTTTTCTAGACGTTTCAATTTTGCCCTTAACTCTATGACTTCCTTATCTAAACGTTGGTTTTAATTTTTCAAAAACTTGTTTTCATTGATTACTTTTAAGCTAATTTTGCAAAGTTTATCATATTCATTATGCAATGAGTCATCATCTAATGATGAGCTACTATAGTATTCGTGACATACCTCGTCATTTGCCATGAGACAAATTTCTTCGTCCTCCTCCTCGCTCATTCCCCACGAACCGCTCACGAATGCCTTTTGATCATCGCGTTTGGGACACTTACTAATAAAGTGGTTTGGGTCCCCACATTTAAAGCAAGCACGATCATCCCTTGGCTTCTCGTCCTCTTTGCTTTTTCGGAATCCTTTCTTGTCGTCATACGGTCGTTTGACGTATCTTCCCTTCCTTCTAAAGAACTTTTTGAAGTCCCTTACCGCCATGGCATACTCCTCGTCATCACTATCCGAAGAGGAGTTCTCTTCATCGCTTGATACCTTCTTGGCTTTGAGGGCAAGAGATTTGTGCTTCTCTTTTACTTTTGAGGCTTCGGAATCTTTAGCAAGGACAAGCTCATAGACCTTTAAGTTGCCTATGAGTTCGTCAAGGGTGAGGATTTTCAAATCTTTTGACTCTTTGATTGCCGTCACCTTAGATCTCCACTTGGATGGAAGTGCCCTTAGATATCTCCTAACATGGTTACGGTTAGAGAAAGATTCATCAAGTGCTTGTAAAGATGTAATAATAGTATTAAAATTAGCAAAAGAATGATCTATAGTTTCCTCATCCGATATTGAAAATTGTTCATATTGTTGAACATATAAATCTATTTTATTGTTTTTCACTTGTTGATTACCTTGATGAGTTACAACTAAAGAGTTCCAAATTTCTTTAGAGGTTTTGAGCATGTAGATTCTTTCGAATTCCTTTTTGGGTAAAGCATTATACAAAACCATTTTAGCTTCACTATTTTTGGAAATCTTTTTCTTAATTTCATCGGTGAGTTTATCATGAGGTATGTTAACTAAAATTCCATTTTCATCTTTTGAGGTGGCTTCAAAATCGCCTTCAACAATGATGTACCAAAGATCAATATCTTTAGGCTTCACATACGTTTCGAATCTATTTTTCCAATATATAAACCATTAGTTTCAAGTAGTGGAGGTCGTTGCATAGATTGCCCTTCCTTGTAATTTTCAGAACACATAGTGATCGAAAAGTTTTTAAAATACGGTTTACTTTAAAACTTTTATAAACTTAGCTCTTGATGCCAATTGTGGAAAACTAGAAGGGGGGGGGGGGTTGAATAGTTTTGCCGATTTTAAGTTAGTTTCTAAAAATTTAGATTCGATGTTATGTGAAATCGTATGGATGAAGATAAAGTATAGATCTAAGAGTAATGAAAGTAAATAAAGTAAAGCAAGGAAAGAAATGACACAACCGATTTATAGTGGTTCGGCTACAAGGACACCTTCCTTGCCCTACTACACTCCCCGAGTTACCTACTCGAGAGTTCAAGCACTATGTCAACAAACTCCTTAAACTTGGCGGAGAAGCCTTCACAACGTTGCTTACACCTTTTTCCAGTACAAAGCTAAATACCGAGTCCGTAACATGGAGGACCAAACCAAAACAACTATTACACAACAACTATGTGAAATATCAAGTACAAGATCTTTGCTACAGAAATCTTGTGGAGAAACAAATCAATCAAGGGCCCCTTGCTTGGATGACTTGTAGTAAGTTCATGATCTCGCCTTAGAGAAGGACCTATATGAGAATCACAATAGAAGAAAGAAGAACAACTCTCTAGATCAAGTGATCGTTTGTTAGAAGAGAGTAAGAGTATATGAGAGAGTTAGTAAGAAAAGGGGTGAAGAGAAATGAAGAAATGGCTCTCTATTTATAGGCAAAATCTTGCCACTGTTCCACGGATCCCTTAAGGGATCCGTCTAGTGTAAAGCCAGGGATCCGTGGGACGCTCCTCTTTGCCCATGGGTTTTTTGGTAATGGGTCATGGGTCATGGGTTATGGGTTGGTCCATGGGTATTTCATTAGATACAATGTATCTAATAGGTGCAATGCATCTAGTCAAATGGATATGGGTCAATACCATGGGTTATGGATATGCTCCATGGGTTGTGATTTTTACCCATCCTAATAAACTATTACAACAAATGATTTATTACAACAATTTGTATTAAATGACTATATGTAAATGCTTTACAAAAATAACATGTATCCTTATAATTTTACTTATGATAACATTATATTTGTTATCAACAAAAAAAAAGAGATCGCCTAAATACCATGCTCATTGTGACTTTCTATTTGATTCATGTAAAATTGTTTTTGTAAAATTAAGTGACCTAAACTATTGAAACAAGTTTTTCATGAAATTAAAAACTGGACGCTATGGACACTTGGGATGTACGGCTCACCCACTAGAACAAACTATAAAGAGGGTTTAAGGAGGTGCGCATAATCACACCTAAAGGATTTCCGGTTATTACCTCGCGCTGACCTGGTCCTCCGCCTCCCTGCGAGTTCGATTGGAGCTACCGTGAACCATGATGATCACTACAGTGTCATTACTAAAAGTTTTTAAAATAAGTGTTACAAAGTTGTTTTGCATGCTTCTTTGTACATGATTTTACCACATTTATGTGTATACCCTATGTGAAAATTTTAAGTCTATGCCAACCAACTAAGAACACGTACATTTGGCTTAACGTCTTTGGTCAGACCTTAGGGCCATTCCAACTCATGGCGAATTTGGCTCATTAGTCAGACTTTTGGTGATATTTGCAAGTTCTTACTTGGTCAGACCTTGGACTAGAGGCATAAGATGAGACTAAACATGCTCTTGACATTATTACTTCTTTACTAATGCCTTGATCAATCTCATAAGTCTAAGAATTGCATTATGCAATTAACGCTCGCCGCTTACCTCTTGCCCTACATGTTTACACATTGGTCAGACCTTTGGTAATAAGTGGGAGGTCAAGATGGATCTTAGTCTTATTAGTAATTAATTGGATAGCTAATTCTTTTAACAAGTTAATTATCGAAAATACTAATTATTTGAACTTTTCTAAATTGTAGATGACTACCTCAGTCGGAAACAATTCGGTACTCAGGAGTTTCTTTGAGAAACAAAAACTCACTGGACATTGACTGGTATTGCCAGCTTCTCATTATCCTATCAGCTGAATATAAGGAAAACTATTTGGAGTACCCATTCTTTTTTTTTGTTGCATTCTTGGTCATCTGTTCCTTCCGAGGCTCTTGCAACTCACACTGCTTGGGTTAAGAGGTCAAAGGACATCGCTGCCTTCATGCTCATAACCATGGAGTTAGAGATCAAACGAAATCTAACTCATTTTGGTGTTTATGACATGCTACAGGAGCTGAAGTCAATGTTTTCCCAACAGGCAGAACAAGAACTTCTTCAAACTACGCGAGAATTTCACGCGTGCAAGCAAGAAGAAGGTTAGTCAGTTAGCTCATATGTTATGAAGATGAAGAGCTATATTGATAAATTGGAGCATCTCGGTCACTCTGTTACTCTGAACTATGGAGTTAGTTTGATCTTAATTGGTCTTTCTAAAGAGTACGTTACGTTTGTGCAGAACTTTAATATGCACAACATGGGGAAGACTGTAAATGAGTTACATGCTATGCTTAAACGTAATGAGAAGACGCCACCAAAGAAAGATGTTGCACCTGCACTTCATAATATACGTGCGGGAAAGGTCCAGAAAAACCATGGGAAAAAATCGTTTAAGGTTGCGAAGGGAAATCAAGGGAAGGGCAAGTACAAGATGGCTTATGCTCCTGAGCATAAACCACCTTAGACTCCCAAGACTAAGATTCCTCCACCACCCAAGAAGGATAATCCTGCTAAGGACACGACCTGCCACCAATGTAGTGAAGTAGGTCGTTGGAGAAGGAATTGTCCCGTGTATCTCGCCGAGTTGATGAAAAAGAAGAAGTTGTCTCTGGTAGCTAGCTCTTTAGGTATTTTGATAACATCAAATAGTCCTGAATATTAAGTTTCAATTTCCCCCGATAATGCTTGTAATTTATATCATTTATATGGATTTACGCTTGTTTTCCATTGTTTTCCACTTTCAGGTAAATTACGAGCATTGGAGCTAAAGAGACGTGGAACTGGAGAATTATCAAAAGATTTATCCTAGTATGCTGACTTTGAAGAAGTTACGACGTAACTCATCTATCACATTACGCCGTAACTAAAGCGTGACTCAGAAAACCAACTCATCAGAAGGTTACGGAGTAACTTTCCCCAATGGCTACGACGTAACTATATTAGGTCAAATGAGGTTCCACGCCGCAACTATTCCATCAACTACGGAGTAACCAAGTTTATTGAAGACTACGGTAACCACTAATAAGGTTACGTCGTAACTAGCGAGATCTAGTGCAAAATCGAAGGAATTGAAGGTTCTGGCGTAACTCTTGTTATAATTCTGCCGTAACCCGATCTGCCTATAAATACCAACGAATTCCGGCATTTCTAATCATCCCATTCCACACACAACAATTAGAGAACGTGGGAAAAAGCTAAAGTAAGGTCTAGAGGAGCATACGGATGTCTCAGGAGAAATCACTCCCCTACGATAAGCATTAGCATTTTATATTTTCTTTACTTTTGATTCATGTATTTCGTACCTTTGAATATTGAATTGGTTTGTATGATTAATATGAGTGGCTAAGTACCTCTTGGTGCTGGACTAGTTATGATTCCTTAATTGTTTTGTTTGCATTTACATTACTTACGTACAATTATTTCTAAGTGTATACATGCATAGTTTATTGGTAGCTACCCTTGGTTGGTAGTTTTGAATGGCGGTGAGGCCAATTTCCTAGGAGATATGACCAAGCTGACCCTAGGTGAGCGGACTCGAGACGGAAGGGTAAGATATGACCAATGGCGACCCTTTCTACTTGTGCGATTTGACCAACCGATCACCTACCGTTTGGATGAACATAAAATTAGGGGTGAGTGTTTAAGTTGCTAGCGGGCACTCACTATTATAAATCTAGCATGTAGCGGTACTTAATGACTTGGCTTAGGGACCACGAACAACAAGACTTATGAGGGACACGACTTCTCCTATGGTGGCATCTTTGCTTATAGGTTAGGGCGAATTGACCAAATGTTGTCCTCTCGACTTTGACCCCACCTGAAGTAATTGGAAGTAAGTAGACGTAGACATAACTAGCTAGGAGGATTAACTAGGTTAGCACCACTCTCCTCTATTGATTTACCCTTTACCTTTTATCTGCCTTTATTTGCTTTATTCTGCTTTAGTAGTAAATAATTAATTCCTTATCGAAACCATTATTAATCTGTGACACTTAGAATTAGAAATAATCCCAAAAGGTGAAGATCGGTATCCAACACACATATCTATTGGGATGACCTCGGCTTTACCGAATACTACACTACACACGACCGGGTACACTGCCCGTTAATGCACTAGGGTAGACCATAGGTATAACGAGACTTTATAAATATTAAAACCTGGTCAGTAAAACCTGCATCATATTTTCACTATAGAACTATATTCTTTTCCTAGTACATCTTGGGTTTATGATACGGCTTGTGGTACTCACATCTGTAATACTACTCAGGGTCTTAGGTGAAGTAGGAAGGTGAAGCCAGGAGCTTTAAGGTTTTACGTGGGCAATGGTCAATGGGCAAGAGTTGAAGCTATTGGTGTTTTTCATTTATGTCTCCCTAGTGGATTAGTAGTTGTTTTGAACAATTGTCATTATACTCCCTCTATTACTTGAGAAATTATTTCAGTTTCTTGTTTGTATGACGATGGTTTTGTTAATCGTTTTGAATCAAATAATGCAATTTCAGTTTCTAGAGATAACGTTGTTTATTTTACTGCTATCCCACGGGATGGTATTTATGAAATTGATATGTCTTGTTCACTTGCTCTAATACAAATAGTAGTTCTATGTTTGTTGTTTGCAATAAAAGAGCCAAGTCTGCCTTGGACTCTACTCTCTTGTGGCACCGTCGTCTTGGACACATTAGCAAGAAACGCATGAAGAAGTGGCAACATGATGGACTTCTCAACTCAACTGACATTAAGTGTTTTGAAAAGTGTGTTGCATGCATGTCTAGTAAAATGGCAAGGAAACCCTATTCACATCAAGTGGAAAGGGCTAAGGATCTACTTGGACTAATACACACGAATGTATGTGGTCTATTTAGAGTTGTGTCAAGACTACTTCGTCACTTTTACTGACGACTATAGTTGGTATGGTTATGTTTAACTGTTGAAACATAAACATTAAGTATTTGAAACATTTAAGGTGTTTCAAAAGGAAGTAGAAAACCAACTGGGAAGACCATTAAGTCACTACATTCTTATCGTGGGGGTAAATATATGAGTCAAGAGTTTTTGGATCATCTAAAGGAGCATGAGATTATTGTTCATCGCACTCCTCCTTACACTCCACAACATAATGGTGTGTCTGAGAGGAGAAATCGAACACTGCTAGACATGGTTCGCTCCATGATGAGTCAAACTAGTCTTCCAAAGTCCTTTTGGGATTATGCCCTTGAGTCTGTTGCACGCATTCTCAATATGGTTCCAACTAAGAAGGTTGATTAGACACCATACGAAGTATGACATAGTCGAGGCACTTGTTAAGCATGATACACTTACCAAACATGACAAACTTGAACCCAGATCTATTAAGTGTATCTTTGTAGGACACCCAAAGGAAACAATGTGATATTCTTTTTACCTTCCATCAGAGAACAAAGTTATTGATGCTCGAAATGCTGAGTTCTTTGAGAATAATCTCTTGGATCAAGAAGCAAGTGGGATTCTAGAAGATCTTGAAATTATTTAGGATGAAGATACAAATCCTTCTGTAGACGCTAGCTTACATCATGATGAGGATGATCAAGAAATTGATGAACCTCAAAGTGATATAATTCCAATTCGTAAGTTTGTTAGGACACGTCGTGCTCCTGATGAAATGTGCTTATACATTGATTCTGAGGAACATGAGTTAGGGGATCTTGGTGAACCCAATAACTATGAAGCTGCATTGCTGGATCCTGAATCCAAGAAATAGCTTGATACGATGAATATAGAAATGCAATCCATGAAAGACAATGACGTATGGGTTTTAGTTAAGCTTCATTCTAACTGTAAAACAGTTGGTAGCAAGTGACTTTTCAAAAAGAAGATTGACATGGATGGTGCATTATACACCTTTAAAGCTCGTATCGTAGCAAAGGGCTTCACTCAAACCTACGGAATTGATAATGAAGAGACCTTTTCTCCTGTTACAGAAATTAAAGCTATAAGTATTCTCATAGCCATAGATGCGTTATATGATTATGAGATTTGGAAAATGGATGTCAAAACCGCCTTCCTCAATGGACATCTTTACGAAGAGGTATATATGGAGCAACCTGAGGGTTTTGTTGATCCTAAATATCCTAACCGAGTATGCAATCTCAAGCGTTCTGTTTATGGACTTAAGCAAGCATCTAGGCAATGAAATAAATGTTTTGATGATGAGATTAAGAAATTCGGTTTCACTCAGAATCAAGATGAGCTATGTGTATATAGAAAAGCTAGTAGGAGTTATGTCACTTTCCTAATTCTATATGTTGATGACATATTGCTCATGGGAAACAACATTCCAATGTTACAAGATGTAAAATCCTATCTTGGAAGATGTTTTGCCACGAAAGATCTAGGAGAAGCTGCATATATTCTTGGAATCAAGATCTACAGAGATAGATCTAAACGATAAATTGGTTTATGTCAAAGTGCTTTCATTGAGAAAATCTTGAAAAGATTTTACATGGAGAATTCTAAACATGGAACTATCCCAATGCAAGAAGAGCCTAAGTTGAGTAAGTCACAAGGTGCTGAGATACCTACTGATAAAGAGCGCATGAAAATAGTTCCTTATGCTTCGGCTATAGGATCTATTATGTATGCTGTGAGATGTTGTCGTCTTGATGTTGTGTTCGCTCAGAACATGACAAGCCGATTTCAACAGAATCCAGGTGAACTTCACTGGACTGCTGCTAAGAATATTCTTAAGTATTTGCGCAATACTAAGGATATGTTTCTGGTTTAGGGAGGTGATGCGAAACGAGAGCTCAGGGTTTCTTTCTACGCTGATGTTGGGTATCTGACAGATGTTGATGACCTAAAATCTCAGATTGGATATGTATTCATTTTAAATGGAGGTACTGTTAACTGGAAAAGCACAAAGCTGAGTATTTCTGCAACTTATCTACAGAAGCTGAGTATATAGCTGCTTATGATGCATCTAAAGAGGCTGTATGAATTTGAAAATTCATTTCTGGGTTTGGCATTGTTCCCACAATTGAAGAACCCATAAACATGTATTGTGATAATACTAGAGCCATTACTATAGCTAATGAAAGTGGAATCACCAAGGGTGCTAGACATTACCACGCAAAAGTTCATTATCTTCGAGAGACCATTGAGATGGGTGACGTGAAGATATCAAAAGTTCACACATATGACAACCTAGCTGATCCATTTACGAAAGCTTTAGCGTATCCTAAGCATTCTAAATTGACTAGGGGTATCAGTTTGTTACCAGCTAGTAGTCTCATGTAAATCTGTATGTAATTAGTATTTGGATAATTTGGAATTGTAAGACAGTTATTACTTTCTGATAAATAAAGATACAAGGTATTTGTTATTTCATTTATATAATCTGTTATTCCATATATGCATGTTTAATCCATGAAATGATTTATCATTCTAAATATGTCCATTGTCGGTTAACAATATGGGAATATTGTTATGTAAGGCAAATGTGAGTGTTGGTTATATTTTATGAGAATGTGGATTGTTCCCGCCAAACTCATGCGTATTCACAAGGGATGCATATTGGATACCCCAACTTTCAAACATTTACTTTTGGATTCTTGTCATAAGTAAAATGTTGAAAATGGTTTATTAAGTCGTCCTTAGACTTGAGATACAAGCAAGTTCTGTTATGTGTGGATATCACTTTTGTAAGTATAAGCCAAACGCTATCCTCAATAAGGTAGTTATAAAAGCTATATTTCGGAGTGATGTGAAGCACCATCCACAACACTTGTAGTCAACAAATGATGTGTTACTCCACTTGATATGTGCAGAAAGATACCATGGGCCCTCTCCAGAATTAATCAGGTAATTGTTCGGCCGAACCCAAAGGGTAATGCAAGATGATTCTTGATTACATTTGGTATATCTGAATTAAATTCTATAATGAAAATCTAAATGGTTAAACTATATGGAATGAGTTAGGATCCATATCCATGGTTTAACGGTATCTATAACAAAGGATGATAAAAACAAGACATAAATGACTATGCTACTGAGAAAGATTTCTAAAACTATATCTCAAACACCTTTAGTTAAATAGCGAGTGAGAGCATTGCTAGACGTTTCCGTCATTGGTGTTTGTGCTATATGCTACTCCAACTCCCAAGTGGGAGCTGTTGAAATGTGGAAATTGGATAACTTAAATACGCTAAGGGTGTGTGAGCCTATTAGGGGCGCACACGTGAAACACAAGAATACGTTATACGTTTATAACTTGAACTTGACCCGTATTTGACCCGTTAACGACTAGACCCGATTACTCCATGATCCAAACCCATTGGCCGGTTCCAATGTGGGTCCTTTGGAATGGGTATGGGCTAGGGGAGTTGTGTTCGAATATGGAAATTGGGATGACTTGGTGACCAAGTTTAGAGCCCAAGGTAACTAGGGTTTTAAGGCTATTTATACTCCTACCTAACTCATTAATTCCTTTGACACATACTCTAATTCACAGCAAGAATCAAAACAATTCATCACCACCATAGTTGCTAGATCTGATCAGAACACTAATCCGATTAGGGTTTGTTCTTTTGAAATCCTATATTTTCATCTACACGATCCAATCAAGTTTAGGGTTTATAGTTCTTGTTTGTAGCTGAATTTTTGGTCGAATTGAAGCTTCAATTAAGGCGTTTATTTGTTGTGATCGTAGCAGAAGGTAAAACGAGCTAAAACACTTTTATCCGATATCGGACAAAAGGGCGTTTGGTTCTCGGGTGTTGCTAAATATATCATACAGTAAATGTTACTTGGTTCTAGGGTTAGATCTTGATCTCGGACAACAAGGACAGGTTCTAGGGTTTGTTTGGTTCGAGGGTTTGAGTTATTACAAGGGTTGTTTGGTAAACGTAACACGATTAGCATATCGGGCGTATTTGGGTTACATGTTTGTGTGGGCACTCGTAGAGGTAATCGCGTTGATTACTTTGATTTCTTGTTGTTAACTTGCGGGTGACTACGAGGGTTAGTTTTCTTGTTTCCTTTTATACTTTTTTTGTTTATTATACGTGTTAATCTAATTGCTTAAACTAGATTCATATTCCGTTGTGTACTCGTAGTGTTAAATGGTTAATATGATTATAAAATCCCAACAGACGACGTCGTCTTCCCAGCCGTGTTGTCACCAACTTCTAACACTTGTAGTTTTACTGAGGCTATTGAATCTCAAAAGCCATGGCTAGAGTCACTCCTAGAAAAAAGTGGTGTAATTCTCTTTAGAGGCTTTCCTATTACATCCACTTCTGAATTTAACGACGTTGTTGAAGCTTTTGGATTCCCTTAAGCTCCTTATATTGGTGGTCAAGCCCCACGAATCAAAGTTGTTGGCAGGGTTTATACTGCTAATGAAAGCCCTCTCGACCAGGCAATTCCTTTTCATCATGAGATGGCTTACGTAAATTAAACATGCTAGATCATATCCATCAATAAGCTTTCTTGCAATTTTTAATTATTTTGTTTTTATTACAATTTTAGATTTACATAGAAGTGGAAGGCAAACGGGCAACAAGCAACGCCACCCTTCCCGTATTGCAATACTAATACTTTTGAAATCTATGAGGCGAAGCTACATATAGCGGACATTAACATATATATATTTTTATAATCCTAGTGTAGTTTCTGTTTAATTCTATTGTAATTTCGGTTTTGAACCCAGTGATATTCATTTAGTTATGAACCCACTTGACAAATAATGTGGCTATGCCTTTGCTACATCTATCTGAAATCTAATTTCAACATTATTATAGTATTGTTCAAGAGTAAATTAACTTTGTTTAATGATAACATCAAATTAGCCTGATATTTTATATATCAAATTCCCGTGTTTATGGCCTCATTTGTATTAATATGGTACTTAATTCGTTCATATTCGTTCAAATTTGCATTTCAGGATAAATGAGGCATTGGAGCGGAAAAGATGTGAGAAAAGGCCAAGAAATATACAAGTTACGAGGGCCTTTGGATTCTATGTGAAGACTACGCCGTAACTACTTAATAAGGTTACGGCGTAAATATGATGCTTTGAAGGATACGGCGTAACCAACTCTTTTGGTTACGTCGTAATTATTTTTTGTGAAGGTTACGGCGTAACATGGCAATTTAGTTACGCCGTAGAGATAAATACGGAGTGGATAAGTATAAGCGGATGAAGTATTACGGCGTAACTTGGATAATTAGTTACGCCGTAATTTATTACTTGGGCGCAAAGTTTCGAGGTCCAGGGATTAAAAGCGGCAAGTTTATTCGAAGTTTATTGAGTACAAGGACTTGTTATAAAAGTAACAAGAGCGATGAGGGACTAAAAGCGTTAACATGTTTATTTAAGTTTCAATATATATTGATGACCACAAAAAATACGAAGTAACTATTTCTTATATAGTTACGGCATCCTAACTTTAGTTACGTCGTAACTAATATATTTAATTACGCCGTAACTATGGCGCGGCCTATAATCAGACCCTAAATCGCATTTTGAGTATCTCTCTTCACCCCTCTCCTAGGGGTCGATTAGAGCACCACTCGGGGCATTTTCCGGATCGAAGCAGGTTTGAAGGAAGAATTCACTCATGATCATCATCATTATTAGCTCTACATCAAGTAATTTGTATCAAACATTATGTTTAATTCTATTCATGTTTTATTCATTATTGTTGGATTAATTTACTATATGATTGGCTAAGCACCCATAGTCTTGGCCTAGTTATGATTCATTAATTGTTTTGTTTGCGTTTACTTTACTTCCGTATAATTATTTCTAAGTGTATGCATGCATAGTTTATTGGTAGCTACCCTTGTTTGATAGTTTTGAATGGCGGTAGAGGCTAGTTGCTTAGGAGATATGACCAGTGACCCTAAGTGAGTGGGCGAGATGGGAAGGGTAAGATATGACCAATGGCGACCCTTTCTACTTGTGCGATTTGACCAGTGATCACCTACCGTTTGGATGACCTTAAGAATTAGGGGTGAGTGTTTAAGTTGCTAACGCCGGGCACTCACTATTATAAGTCTAGCATGTAGCGGAACTTAATGACTTGGCTTAGGGACCAAGAACAAGCGGACTTATGAAGGGACACGACTTCTCCGGTGGTGGCATCTTTGCGATAGGTTAGGCGAATTGACCAAATCTTTGTCCTCTCGACTTTGACCCCACAAGTAATTGGAAGTAATTAGGCGTAAACATTACTAGTTAGGATGAGTAACTAGGTTAGTACCACTCTCCTTCATTGATCACAACTCTTTCCTTTATCGCTTTCTTTTATTTCCTTGTTTTATTAGTTAATTTATTATTTCAATCTTAAAAGCAATTAAAATCGTGACATATACTTAAGTTAATTTCGATCCTCGTGGCTCTTGGGACGACCTCGGTTTTACCGAATACTACACTACACACGACCGGGTACACAGTCCGTTAGTGCATTAGGGTAGACCATAGGTATAACGAGACTTAAAAATATTAAAACCTGGTCAGTAAAACCTGCATCAAGTTTTTGGCGCCTCAGCCGGGGAGCTATTTAGGATTTTAATTTAAGTTTTTCTTTTATTTTCTTTTATTTTCTTTTATTTTTAGTTTTTGTTTGTTTTTGATATTTCAGGATATGGAAGATTCAAATTTGACATGCTCACTATGGAAGAATATATTACTTTGACTCGAGATAACCAAAGATCGGGCGTGGTATGCCCTGAATTGAATGATAACATCAGTTTTGAGATCAGCTACCAGTTCATGACGGAACTTAGACAAAAGCTTTTCGCGGGAACTAATGATGATGATGCCCACTTGCATGTGCGAAGAGTATTAGAGATCGCAGATCTTTTCCACACTCCAGGAGTAACTCAAGATGCATTAATGCTTAGAGTGTTTCCAATTACACTCACTTGTGCAGCCAGAAGATGGATGAAGATGCTTCTATTTGGGTCGATCAATACTTGGAATCTTTTAAAGAAAGCATTCATTGGAGGTATTGTCCTCCTTGAATTTCGAAGATGGAAGAAATAAGGAGTTTCGAGACGGAAGATGGATGAAGCAGCTAGATCAAGCTTGGGAAAGATATAATGGCCTTCTTTATAGATGCCCAGCATGATATCGACAACCGTCGAGATGGTCCTTATTTTCTACAAAGGTTTAAAACTCTCGTCCTTGAATGCTCGACTCTCGAGGACCTATTCCTACAATGCCACTGCATAAGCCCTTAGATCAATTGAAATGATGGTGACCATTCACGAAATTGGTATGATGGAGCAACCACTTGGGCCATAAATAATGTGACTTGGATGACATTGGCGGTGATGAGTGTCTAAATACTCATCATTTTGTACAATATAAAGCTGCAAAATCATCGAAAACACTCGAAACACATCAAAATGATCAAAATATCACAAATCGGTGTTTTATGTGTTTTAAATGCAAAATATCAAAATCGGATGAAAAACATATCAAATTTGCAAAAATTGCGGTTTAGTCCCCAGTTTCAAAGTTGTCAAAAGCAGGTCCACAGCACATAATTTTAAAGTAAAGTCACCAAGGTCCTTTTAAAATCAAAAGTTGTCAAATTTAGTCCTTTGGTGAAAATATCAAAGTTTGAGAAAATTACAAAATGGTCCTTGAGTTTAAAATTTGGCGAAATGGCCCTGAAATTGGAAATTGTCAAGTTTGGTCCACATACTTTTGAAGCTTATCGGTTTAGTCCTTTGGAATAACTTTGAGATATTGGCGGTTTGGTCCTTACATTTTAGAATTACATAAATGGTCCTTGTTATTATTAACTCTTTATACACCAATTTGGACCTTGAACCCTTTGACCCCGCCATATAAGCTTTTGAACCCCCTTTTGTATTACTTCCTGGTCGGTCAAACCACTTGGTCAAAAGACCCTTGGCGTAAAATTGCTCCTTCCCACTTGATGTCTGCAAAACTCTGCTTTCACAACCAAACCTCACTTATCTCTTCCTTGTCCCCCTCCAAACACTACATCCAAGCTTTGATTACTCCTCTCCCATCACACTCAACAACCACCGGTTGTCAAATAAACCTTTCCCGCCAAATTGACATTTTGGCCAAATCTCACAAAAGTCACCCTATAGCTCTGGAATGAGGTGGGATCCACTCAGAAAAGAAAGAGAAAGAAGATGGGTATAAAAGAGAGAGAAAGGAAGCAAGCAAGAGAGTAGTTTTTTTAGTTTAAGTTTTTCTTAATGTCGTTTTTTCTATTTATGAATTAGTTTAGCCAAAAAATTATGTAATCTCTTGTTTTTATGTTTCAAACTCAAGTATGTTATCTTTGTAATCTGTTTCAACAATTAATTTCAAAGTTTGGTTAAAATCTTTGTTTTGTGTTTCTTGTGGAAAATTTCAATCTCATGTTCTCATACTTAAGCTTCCAATAGCATAATTTCTCATTCAAACAAGTTTAATCAAGCTTATCATGGCTTTTGATAAGCTTGTAAGTTAGTTTCAAACAATTTCCAATTATAGTCAACGAAAGTCAACTGCAATCACATGGGGAGTTAAACCTGTTTAGATCAATGGTTTGCTTTGGAATTGGGTTGGAATTGGTTTAATGGTGAAGTCATTATTGGATTTAAGTAGCTTGTGTAAGCCAAAGTGGTAGGACACTTGTAAGTGTCTTAAAGCTACTCTTGAATTCCATTTTCATAACTGTTACATTGCATATGTAGCTTAGCTCTAATCTGTTTGATATAATCATCATCTTTGTGTTTAAAGGCTCTCATTTAGTTTGTTGTAGCGAGATATTTAAAGCTGTTGTAGATTAGCATTAAGTAGTTGTTCGAGTAGTTTGTATTTTAGTTTTCTTAAGTCTTGTTTGGCATAAGCTAGTAGTTGGAGTTTTATAGCTTATCGGTAGGCAAACTTAGTTGCTTTAGTCACTTTTAGGCATATCATAGTCATCTCGGTCATCACTTTGTGCATCCTAGAATCACATAAGTCAAAATCACTTGCATCATCTTAAATAGTTAACTATTGAGTTTTTTACAAATCAAAAGCTCATTTTGTGTTTAAGATCCATAAATCTTGCTTGCTTTAGTTTCATTTATCATATTTCATCATATTCATCCACAAATCAAGATCAAAGTTGGAAATAGTCAACTTTTTAGTTTTTGTTAAAAGTCAAATTTACTGGCTCGAGTTTAGCCATAATAGGTGGATTTTTCATGCATTCAGTTCTAGGTCAAATCGATGAAACTTGTTGTTTTAAAGTCATCTGGTCTAATTTCTTATGGCTATTTTAGTATATTTTGTAATTTTTCTATAAGCTCAAACAAGCTCATCTTTGGGGTGCGAGATGCCTGTTCGAAACTCGGCATAATTTGAGTTTTCTCGATCGTGTACCCCTTCCACAGAGCTCCCAAGAGCTCCTCTAGGTCTCTTCTTTGGTTTACTAGGTCCCAACCAGGTCTTCTCCAAGTCCCAAGTATTGGTTTTCCATTTCAGCTTATTTAGCAGCTTGTGCATAAGCTTAAACCTGGTACCCTCTTAACTGTTTTTGTGCTTATATCTTATTTCATCAAATCCTTGCAGTTGGTTTATTAGAGTGTAAAGCTTATTGTTTTGTGTTGCATTTGGTCACTTTCAGCTTATTAGAGCTTCTGTTTCAGTTTGGTGCTTGTTGTGCTCATCTAGCTTATTCAAAGTGCTTATTTCATAAGCTCTTCCACATCAGTTCCTATTTCTCACACATAGCACCTTGTTTTCTATTTTCCTTTATTCCTAGTATAATTTTAGACTTTTCCTGAAATTTTCAGATTTTCTAAGGTGTTTTGCTATTTTCTTAATTTAAATTAGTTTTAAGCATTTTAAATAGTATTTAATACAAATAATTAAGAAATGGTTCAAAAAATAATTTTCATTTTCTTAAGTTTAGATAAATATAAAAAGACAAAAAATATTTTTCTAGATTTTCTTAGTTAAAATTGTATTTTTAAATAATTTAAGTAGTTTTTAATAGTTTAAAATTCCTAGAAAATAGAAAAATAATCAGAAAAATACAAAAATAGTTTTGAAAATTCTAGTTTGTTATTTTAAACTTTTCTAAGTCTTAATTTTATTTTTCTAGCTTTATTTCCTATTTCTTGTATTTTAGGTAATTATTAAATAGTTAAAAATAGTTTTTAATTAATAATAATTAATTAATTAGTTATAAAAATAATTTTCTTTTTTTCTATAAATTTTCTTTTATCATTAGGATTGTAAAAATGTATTTTTCATATTTTTAGGACTTTTATTTCTTAGATTTCACTTTTTATTTTGTACGTTTACGTAATTTTTATTTAAACGTACGTTTTTAGTTTTAAGTTTTAAACGCTCATCATTTTAATTATAGTGATAGCGTTTATTTAATAGATTTTATCTTTTTAATTTCCTTTAATTTGCATTTAAGCCGTTGTTATTTGTTGGCTTTTTCCTTAGTTATAATCATTCCCAAATCCTTTTCCCGTTCAAATCTCGCGATCACTAAACGTTTGATTATCCATTGCATAGCTCGCTGGGACATAACGACCCGGGGAGACCCTATACTCCTCAGATCTTCATTGCATTCGTTCCTGAGTTGTTTTAAGCTTGTTACGGTCCGCCATTCACAGTGGCGGGCTTGTGTGACAAAGCTTGAGCGATACAGGCGCGTCAAATTTTGAGTGCTTGATGTGGTCTGTGAGTGGAGGTCCTCACTCTAGCTCGGATTGTCAAGCAGGAACCCAATTCCTTGTAACAATTCGACTCTTCGTATCAAGACCAACCTCCACGGTGCCAAATGATTCAAGCGACTCCTCATGAAACTACGGCGGACCTTCTGCGAAGACTGCGGGTTATTAAAAGAACAGGAGGAGTCGGCTATGTCCTCCCAAGATAATCCAAATGAAATCCATGGAAGTGTTGTTAGCGAAGGCGGGCTGCTAAATTAGATTCCCAATTGCCTTTGAACAATCTATTAGGGAATCGATCGCAAAAGAAAAAGCGGCCAAATCTAGCTCTCGATTCCGTTTCATTCACGATGGCGATGATGATGAATATATCCTTGATATCTTACAATTTTATAACGGTTCATCAACTTCATCGGTTGAAACTCCTTCCGTGGAACATCGGGGAGAAAAGACTATGATGGAATTACTAGCGGAAGAACAAATGGAAAGTATTAAACATATGTATGCTAGTCCTTCTAAACTCCTCGATCTATTGTTATCACACCGAAGCTCCCACTCACTCTCTAAACATGGGGATGAGCATCTTGACACTTGTTCACGAAAGGAATCGGACGAATTGATAAAGTCTAGTGTTGAGGACCTTGTCCCGATCCGGGAGAGTCACGGGGAACTATTGATCATATGTGTGATTCTTCTTCCCTCTTGAGTGTTCAAATGATCAATTTGAGACTTTCTCCGATTCTAGCGATGATTGTAAATCTTATGGAGACATCGAGTATGTTGAGGCATCACTCCCGATCGATCCTCTTCTTGAGGAGTTCACCGATGAACTCACTCGCATCGATCCACTTTCATCGAAAGTGGCGATGATCTCTTTGATTTGAAGCCGATCTTGGAGAAACTAGAAATCTCCTATATAATGATCATCCACTCATTTCTTATCCCATTTCGACTCTTCCATCCCTTCTCTCACTCGGATGAGGAAGATGACAAATTTTGGAAGGAGGTCGATGACTTTCTTAGTGATGAGTCGATTCCAGGGAATTGACAATACTTACTGATTCGGAGGAGACATCCTCTTTCTTGAAAATCTATTGATTGAAGAACCGTTTCCAGCTCTCCTCCGGAAATTTTGTTACCAATCACCATACAAGCTTCAAGTTTAAGCTTAAAATGTCAAAATGGTGATTTGCTTCTTTCTAATGAGGAATGGACATGCATTGTGATGCACATATTTATTCCATTCTTCACAAATGGTGTGGTTGCTCTTTCCTTTTCTCCTTGGGAATGAGGACACCATCTTTGACCCGGCATTTTCATTTATTATTTATGAGCGGTTCTCTCTATATCTCATCGGTGTGGAACTTTCACGTGCTTCAAATGTTTGTCCAAACATCTTGAATGAAAGTCCGATGGAGATTGTTTCTTCCACTTTTCTTCCCCATGAACCAATGAATTGAGGTCGAGTCAAGCTAGCGACCGGTAACAAAAACGATGCTTTTACACTATATGGGTTTTCACCCATATTTACATCTTCTTACCCCTTTCTACCACCTAAGTGTGGGGTGATGCCCATGTTATATATATATATATAAGTTTTCTAAAAAAAAAAAAAAAAAATCTTTCATAATAATGGCCATAGTATTTCCGTTTCGTTCTTTGTTTCGGCATAACCATGGGTACTTTGAATATTGAGAGCAATATTCATTTCTAAGTGTGGGGAATTCTCACGAATTTCATATATTATCTACCCAATTCCCGTTTTGGCCAAAATTTTTTTGGAGTAAGTGTTCTACACTTACTCGACAGTTATCGATCCGCCATATACGTAAGACAAAAGGATTAGCTAATCCGAGCAAGCGGCTCTTGGTAAAGATATCTCAAATCCGTTTATATGGCTTGCAATTTGCCCAAAATTGTATGGTTCTCAACTCACCATATCCTAAAAAGTGAAGAGTTGGCTAGCCCGCAAGTTTATGGCTTGTGGTAAAGGCGATGGAAAATCCATAATTGGTAATCAGCTCACCAAAGATAATATTGATAATTTATCTAAGAGTTGGCTAGTCCGAGAAAGTGCGGCTTGGTAAAGACAAATCAAATCCGTTGGAAGGCGGTGGTTTGCTCAAAATCACATGGTTATCGGTGTACCATGGTTCTTACTTGAGCTGAAACATTTGGCTACTCCGAGTAATGGCTTTTGGTAAAGAGATTGAAATCCATTAATTTTTCTCAAAACATTGCTAGGGACTAGCAATATCTTAGTGTGGGGGATTGATGAGTGTCTAAATACTCATCATTTTGTCAATATAAGCGCAAAATCATCGAAAACACTCGAAACACATCAAAATGATCAAAATATCACAAATCAGTGTTTTATGTGTTTTAAATGCAAAAATATCAAAATCGGATGAAAAACATATCAAATTTGCAAAAATTGCGTTTTAGTCCCCAGTTTCAAAAGTTGTCAAAAGCAGTCCACAGCACATAATTTCAAAAGTAAAGTCACCAAAGGTCCTTTTAAAATCAAAAGTTGTCAAATTTAGTCCTTTGGTGAAAAATATCAAAGTTTGAAAATTACAAAATGGTCCTTGAAGTTTAAAATTTGGCGAAATGGCCCCTGAAATTGGAAATTGTCAAGTTTGGTCCTGTACTTTTGAAGCTTGTCGGTTTAGTCCTTTGGAATAACTTTGAGATATTGGCGGTTTGGTCCTTACATTTTAGAATTACATAAATGGTCCTTGTTATTATTAACTCTTTATACACCAATTTGGACCACTTGAACCCTTTGACCCCTGCCATATAAGCTTTTTGAACCCCCTTTTGTATTACTTCCACAGTCGGTCAAACCACTTGGTCAAAAGACCCTTGGCGCCAAATTGCTCCTTCCCACTTGTTGCTGCAAAACTCTGCTTCACAACCAAACCTCACTTATCTCTTCCCTTGTCCCCTCCAAACACTACATCCAAGAAGCTTTGATTACTCCTCTCCCATCACACTCAACAACCACCGGTGTCAAATAAACCTTTCCGCTAAATTGACATTTTGGCCAAATCTACAAAAGTCACTATAGCTCGGAATGAGGTGGGATCCACTCGAGAAAGAAAGAGAAGAAGATGGGTATAAAGAGAGAAGGAAGCAAGCAAGAGAGTAGTTTTTAGTTTAAGTTTTTCTTAATGTCGTTTTTCTATTTATGAATTAGTTTAGCCAAAAATTATGTAATCTCTTGTTTTATGTTTCAAACTCAAGTATGTTATCTTTGTAATCTGTTTCAACAATTAATTTCAAAGTTTGGTTAAAATCTTTGTTTTTGTGTTTACTGTGGAAAATTTCAATCTCATGTTCTCATACTTAAGCTTCCAATTGCATAATTTCTCATTCAAACAAGTTTAATCAAGCTTATCATGGCTTTTGATAAACTTGTAAGTTAATTCAAACAATTTCCAATTATAGTCAACGAAAGTCAACTGCAATCACATGGGAGTTAAACTGTTTAGATCAATGGTTTGCTTTGGAATTGGGTTGGAATTGGTTTAATGGTGAAGTCATTATTGGATTTAAGTAGCTTGTGTAAGCCAAAGTGGTAGGACACTTGTAAGTGTCTTAAAGCTACTCTTGAATTCCATTTCATAATCATTACATTGCATATGTAGCTTAGCTCTAATCTGTTTGATATAATCATTATCTTTGTGTTTAAAGGCTCTCGTTTAAATTGTTGTAGCGGATATTTAAACTGTTGTAGATTAGCATTAAGTAGTTGTTCGAGTAGTTTGTATTTTAGTTTTCTTAAGTCTTGTTTGGCATAAGCTAGTAGTTGGAGTTTTATAGCTTATCGGTAGGCAAACTTAGTTGCTTTAGTCACTTTTAGGCATATCATAGTCATCTCGGTCATCCTTTGTGCATCCTAGAATCACATAAGTCAAAATCACTTGCATCATCTTAAATAGTTAAGCTGTTGAGTTTTTTTACAAATCCAAAAGCTCATTTTGTGTTTAACATCCATAAATCTTGCTTTCTTTAGTTTCATTTTATCATATTTCATCATATTACATCCCACAAATCAAGATCAAAGTTGGAAATAGTCAACTTTTTAGTTTTTGTTAAAAGTCAATTTGGCTTCGGTTTGGCCATAATAGGTGGATTTTCATGCATTCAGTTCTAGGTCAAATCGATGAAACTTGTTGTTTTTAAAAGTCATCTGGTCTAATTTCTTATGGCTATTTTAGTATATTTTTGTAATTTTTCTATAAGCTCAAACAAGCTCATCTTTGGGGTGCGAGATGCCTGTTCGAAACTCGGCATAAGTGAGTTTTCTCGATCATTGACCCTTCCACGAGCTCCCAAGAGCTCCTCTAGGTCTCTTCTTTGGTTTACTAGGTCCCAACCAGGTCTTCTCCAAGTCCCAAGTATTGGTTTTCCATTTCACTTATTTAGCGACTTGTGCATAAGCTTAAACACAGTACCTCTTAGCTGTTTTTGTGCTTATATCTTATTTCATCAAATCCTTGCAGTTGGTTTATTAGAGTGTAAAGCTTGTTGTTTTGTGTTGCATTTGGTCACTTTCAGCTTATTAGAGCTTACATTTCGATTTGGTGCTTGTTGTGCTCATCTAGCTTATTCAAAGTGCTTATTTCATAAGCTCTTCCACATCGAGTTCCTATTTCTCACACATAGCACCTTGTTTTCTATTTTCCTTTATTCCTAGTATAATTTTAGACTTTTCCTGAAATTTTCAGATTTTCTAAGGTGTTTTGCTATTTTCTTAATTTAAATTAGTTTTAACCATTTTAAATAGTATTTAATACAAATAATTAAGAAAAGGTTCAAAAATAATTTTCATTTTCTTAAGTTTAGATAAATATAAAAGACAAAAAAATATTTTCTAGATTTTTCTTAGTTAAAATTGTATTTTTAAATAATTTAAGTAGTTTTTAATAGTTTAAAATTCCTAGAAAATAGAAAAATAATCAGAAAAATACAAAAATAGTTTTGAAAATTCTAGTTTGTTATTTTAAACTTTTCTAAGTCTTAATTTTATTTTTCTAGCTTTATTTCCTATTTCTTGTATTTTAGGTAATTATTAAATAGTTAAAATAGTTTTAATTAATAATAATTAATTAATTAGTTATAAAATAATTTTCTTTTTTCTATAAATTTTCTTTTATCATTAGGATTGTAAAAATGTATTTTTCATATTTTTAGGACTTTTATTTCTTAGATTTCACTTTTTATTTTATACGTTTACGTAATTTTTATTTAAACGTCGTTTTAGTTTTAAGTTTTAAACGCTCATCATTTTAATTATAGTGATAGCGTTTATTTAATAGATTTTATCTTTTAATTTCCTTTAATTTGCATTTAAGCCGTTGTTATTTGTTGGCTTTTCCTTGGTTATAATCGTTCCCAAATCCTTTTCAGATTCGAATCTCGCGATCACTAAGCGTTTGATTATCCATTGCATAGCTCATTGGGACATAACGACAGGGAGACCCTATACTCCTCGGATCTTCATTGCATTCGTTCTGAGCTGTTTTAAGCTTGTTACGGTCCGCCATTCACAAGTGGCGGGCTTGTGTGACAAAGCTTGACTGATACAGAGCGCATCAACACATCACCAATGACTTGATAAACTTGGATGTGATATGAATATGGTTAAGGAAAACATTCATGCTATACAAGAGCATTCTCTCCAAGAAGAGCATAAAGAATATGAGCGGTCGGTATATTGAGTCATTGGAGGAAGCCGTCAATAAATTCTCGGATAATTTAAAAGGATGCGACGACTCGAATAACGAAATGATTAGGAAATTCAAGGAGGCGCGGACTGAATTTAAAGAAGTTTGGCGCTAAGAGGAAAATCTTGGAGGCTATGCTCGAAGAATTAAACCAAAGGTCTGGAAAGTAAAAAGAATGCGGTTGGAACTATCAAAGCAACTGTGGGAAAGATGACGGAAGTCAACGAGGAGCCGGTTCCTCATTTACCTTATATAAGACCTTATGTACCACCTATCCCATTTTTGAGACGATTTAAGGTTGCGAGAGATGAAGAAACAAGCAATGATCAATCAAAGAAAATGGAAGCAAAGAGCTTACAGGGTGATGAAGCAATTCCACAAGCCAATGAGGAATCAACCACAACATAAAATGGTATGACTTCTAGCTCTTCTTTTATTCCTAACAATCTTGCTTGTTTTTCTATGTAGGTTGCTGAAATTATGGATGAAATCATGCAACCCATCACATCACCTGATAATGGTTATGTAGCTTCGGCTACTGAACCAATTTTAGTTGATCTTGAAAAAGAATTAGAGGAAAAGATCTTGGACACTTCAGTGATTAACGAGAAGACATACGAGCCAATTGATCAGCCACATCATGAGGTGAACTAATCATCAATGCCATCAACTAAAATGGGTAAGGTATGGAGGGAAATGACATATCCTGTAAGGTATGATCATAATTCATCATTTCCCCATCCCATAGCAAATTCACACCCTCATGGTGTTTATTGCTATTTTCACCCACACTTGATTTCAAGTGAGGGGATGAACACCCTTTTATTTAGTAAATAAGGGTAGAGTCAAGCTCGTGGCTCGAACAAAAATAAGCGCTTCGTGGGAGGCACCCCATGCCTATCTTTTCTTTCCATTTTATTAGTATAGTTGGGTTTTGTGTTTTTAACCATTTTTGCAGGAATCGGAGAAGATTACATTAGTAATTTAAACGGGGACGACACATCGATCGATTCTGGCGTAACTCATCCCAATGATTACGCCGTAATAGATCTAATAGCGATTCTCTCAAAGCATTACCGATTACAGTATGATCCCATTCTATGGTTCTGTAGCTACCCTCCGATGCTTGTTGCCGAGTTTTGCCATAATTAGGGCGTAACTCCTTGAAGTTACGGCGTAATTATCCTCCAGTTCAAATTCTTTCTATAATAACACAATAACCTTGTATTAGTTTTAAATGAACTTTGTGGGTATGTTCCCTGTAAGCCCTCACGAGACTACACTCGTCCACTTGGGACACCAAGTGGTTTAAAAGGCTTGTTGCATATGCTAAATGCAACCGTGATTCCTCGAAAGTGAGTTAGGTTTTCATTTCTTTTTATACTTGTTGTTTTTCTAGTATGATGCGTTTGGTAGTCTTAAGTGAATTCAAGTTATTAAAGTTTGATCATAGATCTCAAAGTGGGACACGTTTACTCGTGAGTCTTGATCATGCCGAGCAAATCCGGGGAGTTTTACTGTTCCAATTCTAACCTTCTTATCTTTCATTTATATGCTTAAGTATGACCAGTGGGGGAAGGGATTAGACATAGACACCTGCTTGATTTTATTTGCCCTTATTTTTCTAGTTTTTGATGAAAAGTATTTCATTAATAAAATTTTGACATGTTTGTCATTACTTAACTGGATTAATCTAGACTGAGCACACCTTCCCTATATTTCCATTGTGTGAGGATAAGCCTTTTCGTTTTCCCTTTATACATAATACCATAAAAATGAGTGTGGCGGTGGCTATAGTAGACTTTAGAACTTGGCCTTGTATATCTTTTCGAGACCATTATCATGACCATTACACTTAGGTAACTTGGTATGATCGATGCAGCTAGGATATAAGGCAATTTTAGGATTAAACCCAAATAGCCCATAATTTATGTTGTGTATATTGGCTTTTCACATCGATCAGCC
The DNA here is from genome assembly GCA_022545495.1 of Chrysanthemum lavandulifolium. NCBI lineage: Eukaryota > Viridiplantae > Streptophyta > Magnoliopsida > Asterales > Asteraceae > Chrysanthemum > Chrysanthemum lavandulifolium. Next base: position 272,941,877 of record CM040244.1, read on the forward strand.
AATCCCCCTGTTAAACCCTGTTTGTTGCACTCATCATTAGTGCAAGATACCCCTAGATACACCCTTCAGAGCCTTTCCTTTCATTTTGTGCACCCAATATAATTGTTTCGTTACACCCATCGCCTAGCCTACCTTGTAGTTTCCTTATGTCCATGGTCCGGGCGCTGTTGGTTAATTTTGGTTCCACTAGTGAAAGTCGCGGGTTTTGAATAAAGGGTTTTGGAAGAAAATCGGGTTTAGATGATAGTTGATCTCAAGTGGGGGGATGCTTTTTATGTTCGTATTCATGTATACCTTATCTTGCATAAAAAAAATGATGAGAATGCAAGCAAGAGTTTGTTGGTTTATAGCTGGTGCTATTAATCAGCTTATGTGTCGTATTGTATTAAGTATTCTCGCCTTGTTTCAGCTGGTGCAAATTTTTACAAATCCGTTTTGTCTTACCGATAAAATTAGAAACGCATACATTTCTATCTCTCCTTTCAAATTTTAATCAATATTCGTACAATGGGGGCATTGTACATTTCAAGTGGGGGGATGGGAGATAGAAATTTTGATATAGTTTTTGATTGAAATGTGTGCTAAAATTACACAAATTTTAAATTTTTTATAGCACATACTTTTTTTTTAATTGATGATGAAGGTCGAGTTAATGCGACTAGTGGTGGGGCGACTGTGGACTTAGGAATCTATTTTTTTCATGTCTTTTTATTTACACCCTTTCAAAATTTCCCATGTCTTATCCTACCCTTAGTCATGAATCGAGCTTAGGTGAGGAAGCGAGCAATCATTGGTGTCTTGGCCATGGATTTGGTCATGTATCATTGATGTTGTCCCCTTTGCCGTAGCCCGTTAGTAATGACAAAACAACCCCATAAACCTTTATGTTGTGTCAACCCATTGCCTTTTAGAATAGCTGCATCTATAGACTCTAGTGGTGGAGATTAGTATCTTTGCCAAGCCTATGATAGAATACTCTCCATGACTGAGCAGTTGAGTGATCACCCAAAAATAAACACGTGAATTATAAGAGAGAGTGTTGTTTCAATTCCCTTTTCGTGAGGTGCTTGGTTTGGAATTTTCTAGCCTAGGTGATTTTTAAACTCATATCTTCCAATTAATCTTAGGAGACATCTTTTTAAGAATTATTTAAAAGGTCTACTTGAGGACAAGTAGAATTCAAGTGAGGGGATATTTGATAACATCAAATTAGCCTGATATTTTATATATCAAATTCCCGTGTTTATGGCCTCATTTGTATTAATATGGTACTTAATTCGTTTATATTCGTTTAAATTTGCATTTCAGGATAAATGGGGCATTGGAGCGGAAAAGATGTGAGAAAAGGCCAAGAAATATACAAGTTACGAGGGCCTTTGGATTCTATGTGAAGACTACGCCGTAACTACTTAATAAGGTTCTGACGTAAATATGATGCTTTGAAGGATACTGCGTAACCAACTCTTATGGTTACGTCGTAATTATTTTTGTGAAGCTTACGGTAGTAACATGGCAATTTAATTACGCCAGATATATAAATCTGAGTGGATAAGTATAAGCGGATGAAGTATTACGGCGTAACTTGGATAATTAGGTATGCCGTAATTTATTACTTGGGCGCAAAGTTTCGAGGTCCAGGGATTAAAAGCGGCAAGTTTATTCGAAGTTTATTAAGTACAAGGACTTGTTATAAAAGTAAAAAAGAGCGATGAGGGACTAAAAGCGTCAACATGTGTATTTAAGTTTCAATATATATTGATGACCATAAAAAATACGAAGTAACTATTTCTTATATAGTTACGGCGTAACTATTATATAGTTACGGCGTAACTTTAGTTACGTAGTAACTAATATATTTAATTACGCCGTAACTATGTCGCGACCTATAAATACAACCCTAAATATGCATTTTTGAGTATCTCTCTTCACCCCTCTCCTAGGGGTCGATTAGGGCACCACTCCAGGGCATTTTCCGGTCAAAGCCGGTTTGAAGGAAGAATTCACTCATGATCATCATCATTATTAGCTCTACATCAAGTAATTTGTATCAAATATTATGTTTAATTCTATTCATGTTTTATTCATTATTGTTGGATTAATTTACTATATGATTGGCTAAGCACCCTTGGTGCTGGCCTAGTTATGATTCTTTAATTGTTTTGTTTGCGTTTACTTTACTTCCGTATAATTATTTCTAAGTGTATGCATGCATAGTTTATTGGTAGTGTTGGAATCACTCATAAACTATATTTCAAGTGTTTGTAATCAATATGTAATAGTTAGCTTAATTAAGGCTTTTAAGTTAGTAATCAAGGCAAGGCTTATGTAGAAAGCCCATAAGCCTTGGCCCAAGCCCAATAAGGAAAGGAACGGAGCTTGCATGTTGCCCTATCTCCTTCCCTATAAATACCTTTGTAACTCTCATTTGAGAGTTGGTTGTTCATTTTATCACAAAACTTACGCCTAACCTTTCTTCATATATACTTGTGTTTGTGTTAACTTGTTCATCCGATCACTCCTTCATCTATTCTTCTTATATTGATGCTTGTGTTACAAACATGGTGACCTAACAGTGGTATCATTCGCCAAATAGTTGGGTGAAACGTTTGTTTGTTTTTGAAGTTTTTAGTGTGTACGCGTAAGTCTCGGTACACAAATTTCATACGCTTAAAAAACTTATTTTTTACACTTTAAAATCCAAGATTCTTGTACTTTTACGGTTATTTGGTGTTAAAGTTTAAGTTTTTGGCAAAAAGTTTGAAACTTTACGTGTATTTCATTGTTTTTAAGCTTGGTTTTAGTCGTGTGTTCATTTCTACGCGTAAGGTGAATACGTGTTTTGGATCATCAAGTTTCACACTTTTGTGTTATTTTAGTGATATTGAAGCTGTTTCATCACAAAAATCTGGTTTAGAAACACTCTTGGTAGAAATCTCGGTTTGGAAAAATTTGGTTATTCTTACGCCTAAGTAAAACCCTAGTTTTACGTAAAATTCAAATTCTCTGCGTAAGCTTCTTCAAGGTTAGATCTTGATGCTATTGGTTTACTCGGTGTTTTCTTGCTTGGATAAGCACGAAAACACTTGACTTTGGATATCCTCTACAATAAGTGTAAAGGATTTTCGGGTTAAAACCCTAGTTTTCGCCTAAGCATAAAAGCTTACGGTAAAAATCTTACGCTAAGCATTTCCTACGCATAAGCTAGTCTTACTCCTAAGGAAATATTACGCATAAGTTTATTACTACTAAGTCTTTAGTTTACGCATAACCTAAGGTTTCACCAAGTCTACGCGTAAGCTATTCTTACGCGTAAGCCACATTGTTACGCGTAAGGTGGTGTTTTTACGCATAAGCTATTTCCTTTGCATACACTGGTTTTCTACGCATAAGTATACTTCATCAACAAAGTTTCATTCGACTACAAAGATCCATCCTCAACACAAGTTTCAAGATGTCTCAACCACCATACTCTAGCTACTTTCCTCATATGTATCCTCTGTTAATACAAATAAGCCGTAAAAACGTTTATTTATATTTTACGATCTTCTAATGTTTTGTCGATAACAAACGTAAAATCATTTTAACGAAACAAATAGAATATGTAAATAGTTTGAGTTAATAGTTTCCTAACACACTTACGTTTTCACATAAAACACTAAAACAAGTATAAGTGATTTTATGATTTATATACATATGTACAACAATTAGTGTTTACATATTGGGTTAGCATATACTTAAACTAAGTATACCAAAATGGGTAAAAACAAGTATATACTAAAATGGGTAAAAACAAGTATATACTAAATGGGTAAAAACTAGCAAATGGTATTGACCCATAACTCATGGTTTTATATATACCAACAACCAAGTTCATTGTATCTAGAAAGAAAACCATGGATCAACCCATAACCAAAAATACCCATGGGCAAGAGGCGTTCCACGGATCCACGGCTTTGTGCTAGCGGATCCCTTGTGGTAGGGATCCGTGGGATCCGGGAATAGTAGAAATTTTCTCTATAAATGAGAGCCATTTCTTCCTTTCTACTTACCACTTTACACATACTTCCCCAAGTATTATAACCCTTTAACCTCGGATCCAAGTGATCTATGTAGTTTGTCTTTTGTTTTGTGTGATCTTCTAGGTTCCTCTTAAAGGCAAGATCACCACTTCTTGAAGACGAGCAAGCTCAAGTCCATGAGTTGCCATGCTTCGTCATCATCATGACAACTAAGGTTCTCTTGTTGATAGTTCTTCCTTTCTACATAGATGTTGAGTTGAAGGCATTAGTGAAGGATGTCGAAAGAGTCAAGAAGAAAGCATTAGTGAAAGGTGCTTATCGTCCATGTCAAAGCATTAGTGAAGAATGCTAAAGGTGTCAAGACGAAGGCATTACTGAAGGGTGCCAAGCGTTGTGTCAAAGGCATTAGTGAAGGATGCCCAAGAATCAAATCAAGTAGCATTTGGGAAGAATGCCTAGGTCGTATAATCGATGAGGTGCATCGTTATACATATAAGTATTGTTTATTTCCAAGGATGGTGATATCCTTGATGGTGTTGTAACAAGGAGGATCTCTTTGATATTAGGTCTTGTGTTATGAAGGGTAGTAGTTCCTCCATAGTAATGGAACTAGGTGCTTAGCCTAGTACCTAATAAAGGGTAAGCGACGTTGTGATAGGATTAGTTCTCCTAGGTGTGAAAGAACTCGGTGGTTAGCCTAGCACCGTATAAAGGGTAGGAGACGTTGTGTTAGGTGTGGTTCGCCTTGGTGTGAAGGAACTCGGTATTTAGCTTTGTACGGGAAAAGGTTAAGCGACGTTGTGAAGGCTTCTCCGCCATAAGGAGTTGGTGTAGTGCTTACGAACTCTCGAGTAGGTGACTCGGGGGTGGAGTAGGGCAAGGAAGGTGTCCTTGTAGCGAACCACTATAAATAACTTGTGTCGTGGTGATGTGCTTCTTACTCTTTATCTTTCATTACACGTTTATATATCTATCTATCAACGTCCAACGTAAACAACCAAATAGATTGACATAAGTCGATCTAAATATTTAAAAGGAAGTTTTAAATTGGTAAAACTATTCAACCCCCCCTTCTAGTTTTCCACAATTGGCATCAGAGCTTCGTTACCAAGTTTCTTAAAGTATGTTGTACTTTAAAGACTTGATACGATCCGTGTATGTTTGAAAACTACAAAGAAGGATTTTTTTAAGGGGCATATTTCTTTTAAATCACTTGTTGGACATTGATGATCATTCTAACAATTTTCTTTCAAGAAATCTTCATGCTAGAATCTCTCCAAAAATCTTCATCTCTATTCAAAGAATAATGAAGTCAACATTCAAGGAAGGATCTAAAAAGTAATCACAACTTACGTACACCAAGTACAAAGGATTACCTTAAAAGCTCATGAAGTTATTTGGTATTACGCCAAACCAAGAAGCATAGAGGTATGTTTTACTTTTCACTAGATAGGTTACATGAGTTTAATTTATTTCATAGTTTTCTTTGTTTAAAAATTATTAGCATCATAAGAAGTCTCTTTCGTCACTCTTAGTCTTTTCATCATCGGGAATGGTATTCCTCTTGATTAAATCAAACTAACGCCGTTGTCACATATGAACCCTCGATATGTGATTCATCAAAACCGTCATCCATAAACAATTCTCATCTAATACTTCCAAACTATTTTTGTAAGCTAGTTATAAGCCTACTACAAAAATAATGCCAAACAACCTTTTTTCTATCCATAGTAGCGGATCCTCTAGTTGTACTAACCGGATCCCAAATACAAGGATCCGGGGAACCGTGGAACAGAACTCAACTATACGCTTTCAAAAAATCACCACTGATCTTTTTCCCTCTATTCACATAACACAAAAACGACTAAGCCATAGAATTCATCCTCATTGGCTTCCATACTTTCAAGTATTCCTTCCTAGAACACCATTGTAAGTAATTATACTAACTTGTTCCAATTTTCATCATCCTCATCCTAGGGTTTATGGTTTCTTAATTTCTAATCAATTAACTTAATTAGGGTTTTTAAAATTAATCATGAAAATGGGGTTTTAACAAAATCACATTGTGTTCACAACATTGTTAATACAAATCAAAACCAGAAACCCATCCCAACTAATTTTACCTAATTGAAAATTTGTATTTTAGGACCAACCATGCCCAAAGCCACTCAACAAGATCATCATGACACCGTTCATTACCTTACTCATTACTATCGTAAAAAGGGATTGACCAAAACCGACCGTAAAATTTTCAAAAGCCTTGTAAAATGACTTATCCACGAAGGTCGTGTAGTCAAGGAATGTTTCCTTGAAGATACCGACATTCGTCAAGTTTTTTCGACAATCAACTTTGATTGTCACCTTGACATAGATGAACAAATTTGTCCGGTTTTCATTTTTGAATTTTACAAAAGCTTTAGGATCATTAGAAACACCGACAATAGCATCTAAATCGCCTCCATCATCAACAAACAAAACTTTATTCTTCCTCTCAACACCTTTGCTCAAATTCTTCGCATTCCTTGTGAAGGAATTTGTATGTACTCTCAAGATTGGGCAATTAACGCTCAAAACCTTGCACTTGATCCTAAGCCTCTCTATAACACTCCTCTCGACGATCCCGAAACCATTCGAGATACTATCTTCAAAGTTAGGACCGACCAATCCCGTTACAACCGTAACAAAAAGCTCATTCACCGTGATCCCTTTCAAATGGAACTTTTCGAAATGCATCCCATGTTTAGAAAATGGGAAGAAATCCTTAGGGAAAATGTCATTAGCCTAGTTGGAAACAAAGATCATCCAAACGCATGTCTTGTGCAAATGATCTATTGTCTTACCCACCAAAGGTCATTTAATCTTGCCTATTACATAGTAAGGAGAATGGCTGGGGTATTCAAAGCTTCCAACATGGTACTTCCGTATGGTATGCTCCTAACACGACTTTGTAAGTATGTTGGTGCATTGCAACCATCTCCTATCAACGATGATCATTACCTTTCTGATCACGTCATGGTACCTCTTACCAAACAACCCCCTAAACGGTTCATGGTCAATGGAAAGAAACATGAAGCTCTCTCGGACTCCTCGGCTGGTGAAGAAGAAGAAGATGAAGATGAGGAAGACGTCGACCGCATAGCCAACATCAAATTGGAACCCTTTGACTATTACGAACAACTTCCAATCATTCCAAACGAGACCGCGGAATTTAAACAATTGAGGGGCATGATCCAAAACCTAAACATAACCTCACTAAGCCGTCAAAAGGAAAAGAAAGGATTGTGAAAGAGACAATAGGAATATGCTTATTTTCCTTTATTTTATGTTTGGATGATTACGTTTAGCACTTTTGGTTTATGGTAATTTGGATATTGTTACTTTATCATGCATTTATAAGTGGTGTTTTGTGATGACATGCTTGTTCCTATTGCTTTGTTTATAGATTTATTAGTGTGCAAAATTTGCACATCATTTCTGTGAAGATTCTGATCTGCAGATGCCGGATCCCTAGGATTAGCCTAGCCGGATCCCTCTCTTGAGGGAACCGTGGGATCCGTGACATCAGATCAGCAATACAACATTCCTTGCATGAAGATAACTTTCTAGATAACATCACATTAGCTAAGCATAAGATTTTAGAATCCAACTAGAACCACTTCAAAGATGAGAAAGGCTTAGACTCACTAAAGGCTTACTTAAGATCTTAGTCAAAATGCCTCTTGATTTATCAACACATCAAAACTCACCATATTTCCGCTTCAATACTCACAAACTATTTCTCATCTTTCAAAACACTTAAGTGGACAAACTAAACAATTTTAGGAAATTGTTTCAAATCATTTTTATCTCAAAGTGAGACAAAAATTAGTTTTTCAATTCTTGTGATTTTTAAGAATTTTTCAAATTTCACCCTCAAGCTTAAATCTGATCACTAGGATCATTTATTATGACTTGACACCACCAAAACTCTTAGTGTTATCCTTGGACATCCATTGGTAGTCATCTTGTCCCATCTCCTTTCCATAAGAAGCAATCATTTGCTATAACACTTATTACCTTTGATCATTCAAGTACCCTCTCATCTTAAAACATTTAGGAAAACTGAAACACTCAAAATGAGATAGGCTTTAGCTCCTAGAAACCTCATTTCAAACTGTCATAATCTGTTGAGGCGGATCCCTAGGATTAGCCTAGCGGATCCTCCAAGGAGGGAACCGTGGGATCCGGGTGACGGTTTATGTCTAACATTGCTAAAACAATCATTTCAACTCATCTTCCTAACTCAAACACTCCATCTCATCTTAAATGAGTTCCTAGATCAGTGAAACTCTGAACTTCAACCTTGTGCATGTTAATCACCACATTTCCAAGAACATTAGTGGATTAAGTTTTAAATGCACTTGCCAAGCTCTTCCCTTTATAAGCCATATTGCTAAGAATACTTTAGTCATCAAACACAAACACAATTATTAGCAATTGCAACCATCTCCCTTAGTCATTTCATCATGAGAAAGGCTCCTAGTGCTAACTCATCCACTCAAGAACCACCCAAGAAACTTGCTAGGATCATACACGAAGTTTCCTCAACCGAATCATCTCCGGTTAAGTCCACTAATGCTAGGATTTCTCCTACACCAAGTAAACCAATCAAACTAATCCCCAAGAAAATAGTTCCTACTAGGACATCATCACCAAACTCTACCAAACCAAACATACCCTCCACAACTCAACCAACATCATTGGTGCCTAGAGCCATCTCACAATCATCTCCACATTCTCACAATGTAGAAGACTTACCTCCTTGGCCATCTCACCTTCCACCACTACCAACAAACTCACTTGAAAAGGTTGGGCAACAAAATCAAAATATTGAATCAAAACTTGATCCAATGTCAAACTCTCTCATTCCCCCCAATAGTCCATTTTGGATTATGAGAAGACATCAAAGTTAACCACCCGACCACATGGAAGTTGATGCTTCTTTACCTCCACCCTCAAACATTGTAGAGCCATCACTTAATGAGCCCCCACCAATTCCTCCTTCATTTGAAGATCCTCAACCCACTTCACTTGAACTTCCACTTCAAGAAATTCAAAACCATGACAAGGATTGCTATCATTGTAAACATGTTGAAAGATTGATACATGAACTACGTGAAGAGCAACGTTTCATGTTTTATCACCTCCTTGAACGTTTCGAAGAGGTCAACAAGCCTAAACTACAATGAGCATCATAGTCACAAGCTCAAACTTAGAATGTTTAGGAAAACCTATCTCGTCATTGATCATCATTAAGCTTTTAGTTGAATCTAGAGTTTGGATAACTCATTAGCATTAGTAGCGCTTGTATGGATAGTTCATTCTCTTAGTTTTAGAGATTTGGTTGATCATCTCTTGTTTTTATTGAATGAATATCTATATGCCATAGTTGTTTTGTGCTTTATGTGTTGTGTTTGATATATCATATACTACCTCACATATTTGTTAGCATTGATTGAAACACTCTCATTCTTTGAAGATACATCAGCAGACAGTAGGATCCTCCATAATGCCTAGGCGGATCCCGTCAAGAAAGGAACCGCGGGATCCGTGGATCGAGCACAAACTTCTACTAACTTGAGTTTTATTTGCGGAAATTATGCACTATACTCTTGTTTTCTAACCTTTACTTTGTAGATTTTCAAAATAACACATGAAGACCTTGACACCATAAAGCTAGGGGAGCTTTGTGTCAAGCGAAATTGCAAAACATTTGCAACTTAATCGATTTTGGATTATACTTCATGACACCCCATTGCAACTTTGCAATCTTCAGGGGAGCACATTCTCATCACTTAGGCGAACCATTTGCAAACATAATTGCAAACACAATTAGTTTATTTTACGTCATGTCCTTGGCGCCTTTCAAAGGATGGACTCGTCAAGGGGAGCTAAGGCGAGTACCATTCCGTCACTTGCTCTCTTTACATTTTACATACCTTTTATAAAAATTGTGTTAGTTTCTTTTAACACTTTTGTTTCGACAAAAGGGGAGAAGAAAGTAAAACTACAAATTCAAACTTTACAATTTTAGCTTTTTGTTAAAATAATTTTATGTTTTGTCATCAACAAAAGGGGAGATTGTTAATACAAATAAGCCGTAAAACGTTTATTTATATTTTGCGATCTTCTAATGTTTTGTCGATAACAAGCGTAAAATCATTTTAACGAAACAAATAGAATACGTAAATAGTTTGAGTTAATAGTTTCTAACACACTTACATTTTCACATAAAACACTAAAACAAGTATAAGTGATTTTATGATTTAGATACATATGTACAACAATTAGTGTTTACATATTGGGTTAGCATATACTTAAACTAAGTATACCAAAATGGGTAAAACAAGTATATACTAAAATGGGTAAAAACAAGTATATACTAAATGGGTAAAACTAGCAAATGGTATTGACCCATAACTCATGGTTTTATATATACCACTTAACCAAGTTCATTGTATCTAGAAAACCATGGATCAACCCATAACCCATGACCCATAACCAAAACTACCCATGGGCAAAGAGGAGGCGTTCCACGGATCCACTGTCTTTGTGCTAGCGGATCCCTTGTGGTAGGGATCCGTGGCATCCGAGGGAACGATGAGAGAATTTTCTCTATAAATAGAGAGCCATTTCTTCCTTTCTACTTACCACTTTACACACATACTTCCCCCAAGTATTATAACCCTTTAACCTCATATCCAAGTGATCTATGTAGTTTGTCTTTTGTTTTTGTGTGATCTTCTAGGTTCCTCTTAAAGGCAAGATCACCACTTCTTGAAGACGAGCAAGCTCAAGTCCATGAGTTGCCATGCTTCCTCATCATCATGAAAACTAAGGTTCTCTTGCTGATAGTTCTTCCTTTCTCCATAGATGTTGAGTTGAAGGCATTAGTGAAGAATGCCGAAAGAATCAAGACGAAAGCATTAGTTAAAGGTGCTTATCGTCCGTGTCAAAGCATTAGTGAAGAATGCTAAAGGTGTCAAGACGAAGGCATTACTGAAGGGTGCCAAGCGTTGTGTCAAAGGCATTAGTGAAGGATGCCGAAGAATCAAATCAAGTAGCATTTGGGAAGAATGCCTAGGTCGTATAATCGATGAGGTGCATCGTTATACATATAAGTATTTGTTTATTTCCAAGGATGGTGATATCCTTGATGGTGTTGTAACAAGGAGAGGATCTCTTTGATATTAGGTGTTGTGTTGTGAAGGGTAGTAGTTCCTCCATAGTAATGGAACTAGGTGCTTAGCCTAGTACCTAATAAAGGGTAGGCGATGTTGTGATAGGATTAGTTCTCCTTGGTGTGAAAGAACTCGGTGGTTAGCCTAGCACCGTATAAAGGGTAGGCGACGTTGTGTTAGGTGTGGTTCGCCTTGGTGTGAAGGAACTCGGTATTTAGCTTTGTACCGGAAAAAGGTTAAACAACGTTGTGAAGGCTTCTCCGCCATAAGGAGTTGGTGTAGTTTTTACGGACTCTCGAGTAGGTGACTCGGGGGTGGAGTAGGGCAAGGAAGGTGTCCTTGTGCGAACCACTATAAATAACTTGTGTCGTGGTGATGTGCTTCTTACTCTTTATCTTTCATTACACGTTTATATATCTATCTATCAACGTCCAACATAAACAACCAAATAGATTGACATAAGTCGATCTAAATATTTAAAAGGAAGTTTTAAATTGGTAAAACTATTCAGCCCCCCCCCCCCTTCTAGTTTTCCACATCCTCAACAACAACAACAACAACAACAACTCCAACAACAACAACAACTCTATCAACAACAACATCAATTTCAACAACAATTTCCTCAAAGAGCAATTCAACCACAAATAATTCAACCACCCCTAGTCTTCAAGTACAACCCTACACTAACTTTCAAAATCAACATCCACCCAGGAATACTATGAAGGAACCGTCTTGGTTTGCAAAGATGTGTGAAGCTTTAAGTAGCCAACAATCCATTCATGAGGTTGGATCACTTGATAGACCTCCAATGCTCACTCCTGGAAACTACGATCAATGGGTGATAAGGTTGTTTAGGTTTTGTGATCTAAAGAAACCACATGGAAAGTTCTTGAAGAAGGTCATCCTGGAAGGTCCATTTCAGATGCCTACTATCACTGTACCCGGAGATCCAAATGCTAATCCACCAAGAGCACCAACGTTGTCAGTCTTAATGAACTTACTACCGATCAACTTCTACACTTTGAAGCCGACGAACTGGCAATGCAATATATCCTTTTGGGATTACCCAATCCGATACGTCGAAGTGTTGATGCTCAGAAGACTGCTAAAGCAATGTGGGAGCATATTCATCTTCTCATGGAAGGAACATAACTCAATCAAGAAGACATGGAATCCAAAATCTACTTGGCTTATGAACACTTCATGATTGAACCAGGGGAGACATTAGAGTCATATCATCATCCATTCTCAGACATCATCAATGACTTGGAAAAACATAACATATTATGCCAAGAATTGTAGTCAACACTAAGTTCTTGAGTAGTCTTGGTCACGATTGGGAAAAGTATGTCATTTTCATCCGTCAGCGAAGAATCTTCATCATGCTATCTGATTGTTGTCGACGACTATTTGAAGCCCCACCAAAAAAGTTGTGAGAACGAGTCATCCGTGGAGCTCCGGTTTCGCCTTCACTCCCGGATAATCAAAATCTAGCTTTGTGGGCTCAAGCATGTTATCCTCAATTTCCAACATTACAAACTGTTTTCACAAATCCTCCATAACCAACTGCTACAATCACACCATATGATCCGTCACAACAAAAATCTCAAGAAACTCAATTGGTTCCATACAACAACAACAATGATCAAGCACTTTACAGTGAATCCATTGAGGATGCAGAAGCTTTCGATGCATTGCAACAAGGGTTTGTCATGATTGCTAGAGCCTTCGGCCGATATTCAAACAAATCCAACAAACGCATTCGTACCTCATCAAACACAAGGAATTAAGTTGTTGTTAACAATGGACGTGTTGAAGTTCAGAATCGTGGTAATGTTCGTCAGATGGGTAGTGGTCAAGGGTTTAATGGTAATGGAAGGAATAACATGGGTGCTCCACAACAACGGGCTCAAGTGGTTGAACAGGGTAATGCTCAGAATGGGGTAAATGGTCTTCGTTGTTATAACTGTAATGAGAAGGGTCATCTGGCTAATGCATGCCCAAATCCGAGGACAAGAGGCGGTTCTTATCACAAAGAGGCTTTACTCTTGGCTCTCAAGGATGAAGCTGGTGGAACTCTTACCAACAAGGAACACAACTTTATGGCAAATGCAGATTCAGATGATGATATGGAGGACTTGCAGGCTAATGTAGCTATGATGTTAATGGCAAACATGCAAGAACTCTACATGAGTGACACAGGCCCAATGTATGACACTGACGGCTTGTCTTAGGTATCGGATCAAACTATACTCATTTCTGATCTGATATCTTCGCCAACATCTGCATCCGACAAGGCTGAGAGTGTTCAACATGAGCCGTCTACATCTCATTCCGATGATAATCAAATAGATCCCGTAGTTATATTTGACGATCAATAAGACCTTATGGTTACCATTGATAATCAAGTTGACTCCGTGGTTATACTTGAGGATCTGAATAATGATTATGTTGAGACTCACGTTGAACAAGCTGAACTTTCGTCTAATCCAGATATTGATAGCTCATGACCTTACTTAAAGACCAAAAATCCCAAATGGAAAGTTGCCTTGACATCAATAAGAAATTAAAGGATAAAAATGCACTACTAACTAAGGATAATGAATGCTTAAAATTTCAACTCAACATTTTTCAAACTCAAGAAAAACGTGAAAAAGGTTTTGAAGTCGCTTTTGCTAAATCCTACCAAAACGAAAAATCTTTGGAAAAATAGATATGTGATCTAGTTGCATCCAAGAATGCTTTGTTGTCTCAAATAGAACAACTGAAATATGATCATAAACAACAAATTAACGCTCTAACTTTGGAAACTCAAAAAGCCAAGTCTGAGTTGTTAACTTGTCAAAAACAGTTCTGTGAATACAAAAAGCATTCAAAGAAACGAATAGATGACTATCTTGAAGAAATTGTCGACTTACAAAACAAAATCAAAGAGTTTCGAAATATTGTTTATAAACATGGTGAGTCAATCACAACTATTCAAAGTTTACTTTTAAACCAAATCCAAATGGATATGGACCGAATCTTGCTGATTACAAACCTAAGTTTTCAAATAGAGCATTCAAACCAAATCCTCAAGTTTACGGTGCAGAACACGAAATTGATGATTCCATTATGATTGTTGTTGAATATAATCGCATGGAGGAATTAGATGCAGAAGACGAGATTCGGTTAAAATTGGAAAATGTTGTTTATAACAAACCATTTAACTATTCAAAAGCCGTTACTTTCGTCACTCAACAGGATTTTTCTAACACACCTTGGGTTATCACACCTACTTCTGAGTCTTCTAATGAGGGTCCCCTTTCCAGTACTGCACAAATTAATGGTCCTTTACCTTCACTCAATGAAATAAAGTCATTAGCTGAACAATGTAAAGTTATAAAATATTTTGAAACATTCTTATTAGACATCAAACTTTTGGAACGTGAAATTGAAATCTATTCTGAAATAAAAGTTGAACATTTTCAATCGCCTCAAGCGCGAGCCCAAAGAGATATTTTTCAGAAAAGAATTTTACCACATGTCCGAAATTTGAAAAATTGTGCAATATATTGGGAAAGGGATTTTCACAAGGAACTTGGACTTATGAAAAGAGTTTTCGAACAAACAGAAACATCTATTTCAAATACAAAACGTAAAAAGAAAATGTTACGAAAAGATGTTGATCAACTCTTGGAAGATGTAATCTGTACTGATACCATTAATGTTGTGTTATTACATTCTGTTGCATATGCATTTGATTATATCTCTGCTGATTCTGTTGAAAATGTTGAGAATAACGATAATGTGCAGCAAATCAAATCTTTGAAAACTAAAAACGAGCGTTTAATCAACGCACTTTCAAATGCAAAACGTCGTCTTCAATGGTGTCAAAAGGATTGTCAAAATCGAGAACTTGCTTTGCAAAACAAAATCAACCAGTTGCGTTCAAAATCTATTGATCCAAAAATAGAACATCTGGATGATTAAAACGTGTCTTTAAAGTGTCAAATTTCAAAATATGAACAAGAAATTGCCAAAGTCAAAACAGAATATGGTGTCATATTTAATTTGCTCAACCAGACTCGTGAAAAAGCATCACAAGAACTTGATAATTATCTTGCACACACTAAAGATGTCGTTCATAGTAATGCACGAATTCGCTCTGAAAATCAAGATTTGTTGCACACTATTGTTGAGTTGAAAGCAAACTAAGAAAGTAGGATAATGAGAAGCTTAGTAACACTAATATTCCTGCACCTGAAAAGCAACAAACTGCCTCTAGAACACCTACTGACAAAACACAAGATTCTAATGTGCTTCCTTCCACTGATACAGGAATAGTTGCCTCTTTTCCCAACGCTAGCACACAGCTTAAGAGCACCTCAAGGAAGAATAGGAAGTTGCGACGTAAGAAAATAATAATAAAGCCCTCTGAAGTAGAAGAACACCTTAGGACTTTGAATAAGACTCATGTTGCACCCACTTTAGATATTGCGTCTGACAAATATAATGGAAAAAGTGTTGTAACGAATGTTGAACCTTTAAGTACTTTAAATGTTAAGTTTGAAGCTTCTTGTGTTGGTTGTCGTAAAAGTATGTTTTCTGGTTGTCATGACAAATGTGTTGCTAAGACTATTTTATCTCGGAAGTGGAACATTAGAAAACGGAATACCTCTAGGCCCACTAATGCTTCTAAGTCTGTGCTAGGTAAACCGCCTTCTAGTGCTCATGCTTTAAACATTGATGTACCCTTAGAACCCACTTCACCTCCTAGGAAGAACTTATCACCTAGTGCATTCACTAAGACCAAAGCTAAGACTAGTTGGAGATGGCAGAAATGGTTACATAACACACTTGGATTTACATTTCGGGTTCCACATCTACTTCTATTCCATATGTGTCGTATGTGTGTAATGCAGGTGATACGGATCATCCTCTGGGTTGTTGATAGCGGATGTTCCCGACACATGACATGCAATCTCAAACTGTTATCAAACTTTGTTTCAAAGTTCATTGGCACTGTCAGATTCGGGAATGATCACTTGGCGGCTATCATGGGCTTCGGAGATTACATCAATGGGAACATCAAAATTAGCAGAGTTTATTATGTGGAAGGTCTTGGTCACAATCTCTTTTCAGTCGGTCAATTTTGTGATGGAGATTTGGAAGTTGCTTTTAGGGAGAAAACTTTTTTCATTCGTGATCTACAAGGAAACGATCTTATGTCTGGTCTACGCACATCAAGTCTTTACACAATCTCAATGCAAGACATGATTGCTTCATCTCCCATCTGTCTACTTTCTAAGGCAACATCTACAAAATCCTAGCTATGGCACCGTCAACTCTCACATTTAAACTTTCAAACCATAACCAATCTTGCACGGTTCAAACTTGTTGAAGGTCTCCCATGATTTTGGTATTCTAAAGATCACCTATGCTCAGCTTGTGAACAAGGAAAAAGCACTCGTGCTCATTTTTCTTCAAAGGTGGAACACAGCTCACAGCATGTGCTTCATCTTCTTCACATGGATTTGTGTGGTCCGATGCGTGTGAAGACGATTAATGGCAAACGCTACATATTGGTAATTGTGGATGACTACTCAAGATGGACTTGGGTTTATTTTCTTTGAAGTAAAGATCAAGCTCCACAGATGATCATCACCTTTCTCACAAAAATTCAAGTTCAGCTCCAGAACACATTCAGACAAGTCAGAACAGACAGAGGAACTGAATTTGTAAATCAAACTCTTCGTGCATATTATGAGAAAGTGGGAATTGAGCATCAAACATCCATTGCACGTACACCGAACAAAGCGGAGTTGTTGAAAGACGAAACCGTCGTTAGTGGGCTGCAAGAACAATGTTGATATATGCAAAACTTCCAGATTACTTGTGAAAAGGCAGTATCTCGCATGCTACACTCGAATCGTTCAATGATTTCTAAGCGCCAAAAAAAACATCTTACGAGCTTATCCACCACCACAAACCGAATCTCAAACACTTTCATGTCTTTGGATCCCTTTGCTATCAAATAATGATCATGATGACTTTGGAAAGCTCAAGGCTAAAGCTGACATTAGAGTCTTTGTTGGATCTTGTGAAAATTCTAAGGGTTACCGAATGCGGAATTGTCGTACAAGGAGATTATGGAAGCGATTCATGCCAATTTCGATGAGCTTCTTGAAATGGCTTCGAGCAAAACGACTTGGAACACGTACATAACCGTCTAAACTTCCCCAAACCCCATCATCGGTGAACTAAGCTTACGACACTCGTCAACAAATGGAGCGACTATTTGCTCCATTGTTTAGTGATGATATTGATCAACGTGCTCGGATGTATCAAATGTTTCCCTTCTTGAACACGATAATAATCCTATACGATACACGAAACAACAACAACTGTTGAGGAAGCACCACCAATTGATTCTACAACCTTGAACGAACAAACCGCATCAATGACGAACCGGTGATGATCTTCTAAACCAAGTACCACAACACGCGATTTTGATCCAAATCGTTCTTCAATCCGTTTGCTAATGAAACTTCCACTTCTGATGTTGCGGAATCATCTACCAGCCGTTTGAATCCTCCAAATCTGCAGAATGTATATCAACATCAACCCTCCACACATCGTTGGACTAAAGACCATCCTCTTGTGAACATCATTGGAAACCTAAATCAACCAGTCGTAACTAGACAATGCCTTCAGACTGACGGTGAACATTGCATTTATGCACTTACCATTTGTCAATCTGAACCCAAAAACATTAAAGAAGCAATGACTTACGACAATTAGATTGAATCCATGCAAGAAGAACTTAATCATTTTAAACGTCTTGAAGTATGGAATTGGTTGAAAACCAGCGAGGGTCTATGTTATTGGTGCGAAATGGATTTGGAAAAAAGTTGGATCTTTGAAGATACGGTTATCATAAATAAGTCACGTCTGGTGGCTAAGGGTTATAGACAAGAAGGGATCGACTACGAGGAATCATTCGCACGGTTGCTAGACTTGAGGTTGTACGGATTTTTACGGCATTTGCGGCTCACATGAACATCACGGTCTTTCGGATGGATGTCAAAGCGCTTTTACGAATGGTAAAATGAAGGAAATGGTCTATGTTAGTCGATCAAGGATTTGTTGATCTAGAGTTCCCTAATCACGTCTACAAACTGAACAAGGCTCTCTACGGTCTCAAACAAGCCCCTCGGGCGTGGTATGATAAGTTATCATCCTTTCTTATTGCCAATAATTTCACTAAAGGATATGTCGACCCAACACTTTTCATACAATATCACGGGGCACACATTTTAATCGTTCAAATCTATGTGGATGACATCATTTTTGGGTCATGACATCTAAAGTACTTAAACGCTTTTTCAAAACTAATGAAAAATCATTTTGAAATGTCCATGATGGGTGAACTGACATTCTTTCTTGGATTGCAATTTCATCAATCACCCCGTGGTATTTTTCTGAGTCAGTCCAAATATGCCCTTGAAATTTTAAACAAACATGGAATGCAAACCTATGATACCTATGCCACTCCAATGGCACATACCAAGAAACTGGACGCTGATTTGCATGGGAAATTGGTTGACCCTACCAAATACCGAAGTATTATTGGGTCTCTCATGTATCTAACGACGATAGTCGACATTGTATTTGTTGTATATCTTTGCTCTCGTTATCGATCGAGACCAACCGAAACTCACCTCTCGGTATCCGAAGGATTCGGTTTTAAACTAATAGCTTTTTCGACGACGATCACGCAGGTTGCTTAGATTCACGGAAAAGTACCTCGGGAGCTCTACAATTTCTTGGTGATAAACGGTGTCATGGCAATCGAAGAAGCGAGGATTGTACATCGTTGTCCTCAACCCGAGGCGAATATGTAGCCATGTCGTCGCGTGCTCAAGTCATTTGGATGCGAACACAACTCAAAGACTATGGTTACGTGTTGTGAGAATCGATGTACTACGACAATCGAAGTGCTATTGCGATCTCGTGCAACTCATTCAACATTCAAATCAAATCACATCGATCTTGATATCATTTCATCAAGGAGCATGTGCAAAAGTGTATCGTTGAATTATACTTTGTGGTGCGAATACCAACTGGCGGATCTTCTCACCAAAGTCTTAGCTCCCGCTAGGTTTCTTGAGTTGGTCCACGGATTGGTATACGGTGTTTGACTCGAGGAACTGGGCGAACTTTTAAAACAATCTTAAAACCATCAAACACCAAAACCTCTTTTGTAAATATTTTCAAAAACAAAATACAAAAATATAAAATTTACAAAATTCAAAAATATTCTCCTATCTAAATTTCTTTCAACATGGCAAGTACAAATCTTCCGTCAACACTTTTCTCTTTCAAAATTCAGTATTTTTTCGATCAAGTGTTGAGGGGGAGAAAGTAAATATTTTTTGTCTCATAAAACCTTGTACTTGCATATTATCTTATTCCGGTTGTTTCTTTGATTATGGTGGTCATATTTCTGGTTCATTGACACTCCCCGGACTCAAATTTGTAAAAATTCATTATTTCTTAAGTCAAGAGGGAGTGCCATCAAGTTTCTTTCCAAATATCATGCTTAACACACTACTACAAAAACGTCCACTGAAACCGGTTAGAATAGCTTATAGAAACTAGTTTTGGAACCACTAAATAGAATGATTGAGCGATTACAATTTGACAATAAACAGGTGCACTCGAGAAGTCAATGGTGGAATGTTATCGGGAGACTCTTGGAGTCATTTGACCAAAAACATAAATTAACAAGTAATAGACAATCAAGGTGATCTCCTTCGTTTGTTCAATACCAATGCCCCTGTTTTTGTTATCACAATTTAACATGATTATTAGACTAGTATTTATTTATTATCTTAACTGATTACTAAATGATAATTGAGTGAAACATTAATAAACATATTGGGTATTTGTTTCATGGTTCATCAGTTTTTGTTTATTACATAGTAGTTATTATCAGCCTATTGCAATACTAGTGAGCACTAAGCTTTCAGTTGCTAACAATTATAAATAACATACGTTTAATATTGTGGCCCAAGAATTACCTCCATGACGAATGAGAATAGATCGATATCGAAATCGAACACGAGTATGAACACCAACACAAACACGAGCAATATAGATCAACGAAATGCAATCAAATCTCAGTACCCACACATGTACCAACAGATGAAACCAAAACTCAAACCACGAATAAACGAACCTGAAACCTTTACTCGAGCACGGATTAATCGAATTTTTATTACCCGAGCAGGAACAATAAGTCGTCGAACACAACATTTTTTTTCATTCCAACCTGATCGAAGTTCCATACACAAATGTATACACATGCTCTCTATCGATGTAATAAGATGTCATGTCGAGAATGGCCTCCAATGGTTGTCGACTTCACCAAGACACTTCGATGGAGGTGCAATATATTTTAGGGTTCTTTGTAGTGTGTATAACCCTAACCAAGCGACTATTAAAATGATAATGGGCCGAGAAGTCGGTATTTGACGTACGTGATATTTGACCCATAAAATCTCAACAGTTTCTTTTTCTTTTTGTTAGTTTTCATTCTTTATATCTATTTAAAAGTAGACTTTGTTTCTAAATTAATATTTTTTTTTTATAACTTTAAATATGCAAGTCAATATTTTGCATCTATTTTTTTTTTTTTTTTGGTATTTTTGATGGATTTTTTTTTTTTTCATTTGAGTAAACTGATGGTTCCCGTTAGTTATAGATTTGTTAGGAAAAAAGAGCCATTATGAATTTGAAACAAAAAATACCAATGTTTATCTAAAAAGCCGGTGTCTATCATTTAAACTTTTTAGAGATTGGTCTCTTCAAAACAACCACTGTCTTTTAATTTTTGCAGAGACTAGTTTTTGTGACAAAATTGGTTTTAGTGTGATTTTGATTAAAGAGACCGGTCTGTTTGAGAAAACTGGTTTGTTTGCTTCCTATGCTCCCTACTTTTTAACTATAAAAACTAGTTTTTTTTAAACTAGTCTCTATCAAGAGGTGTCTATGGCCTTTTGTGTAGTAGTGACATAACCAAAATGGAAGTTAAGGGCTAAGGATGAAAATGGTTAAGGTGGAGGGATCATAATTGTCAAAAGCTTAAAACTACTTTTACTTACCCTCCCACCTATATTTCACTTATCATTTATTACAATACATTTAATATCTCATCTACCCTAATCCACGCACCAAAATCAATCTTCAAATCCATGCTTTAATCTTCATCTTTGTAAGTGATTTAATGATCTTTATGTATTTCTAAACATTGGTTTTGATTTTCAAACAAATCCAACGGATAGATTTTGTGTTTGGGATGATTTTTTGTTCTACGCGTATGCGTATGAACACAAAATCATCATTGAATGTTTATGATGGTAAATTTGGTGTCAAAATGCTTAAAATCATATGTTATAAACATTTCCAACATAAAATCCACCCAGAAAATGTTTTCAATCATTATTCAAGAATTACGGTTTATGCGTGGATTTAGGGCTTTTCATATGAGAGTGTTTCTGGATATTTAGTTGTTCATATGATGTTGTATACATGTTTAATTGACCAAAACCATGATTGAATCATGCCCAGAAACAAGAAATCTTAAGTAATTGAAAACTAGGGTTTATACTCGTAGGATTTGGGTAATAATGATTCATAAGGCTATTGATGTTAAAACTTGTTTAAAACAACTCATTAGGCTTCTAAGGTATCTCAGAAAATGTTTGGTGCAATTCCTATGGCTAAAACTCTTATTCGTAAAATTGAAAACTTAGGGTTTAAACTTACGCATAAAAGTAACTTACGCATAAACTGTTTTGGACTATTAGTTCATGTGAAAACTGAAAAGGATTGAATAATATGTTAATGAATGTGTTATGATGAATTTGTTTCAGGTTATTACACGTGAAATATTCAGAATCAAGGTTAACCATGGTTTCCTACGCATAAGGATTACCTTACACGTAGAAAGTTATTCGTAAGAGTAATCTTACGCGTAACCTTTACGCGTAAGGGTCTACATGGGACTACGCGTATCCTGTGAAGGATATGCGTAAACTTGAGTCTTATGCATAAGGTTCACTCTTACGAGTAAACCTTAAGCGTAAGCTCCAACATACACTTACGCGTAAGCCTTATGCTAAGGGATCTTTTCCTACGCGTAACATTTCTTACACGTAAGTTAAGTTCCTACGCATAAGCTTATGCCTACACGTATGGTCTACTGTTTACACATAAGCTTGCAATTCCTACGCTTAAGCCTAACTTTAACCATAATTATGAATTGTTACGCGTAAAAACTTGTAAATAAATAAATCATAACGTCACGAAACCAAAATGTCACTAATAAGCTTAAATGGTTAATATGTTGTGAAAATAAGTGAAAATTTGGACTTTAAAACTCAAAATTAATAAATTCACGTAACTTATCACGACTACTTTGGACTATTGGACATACAAGTGACGTTGGACTCGTAACATTCATCAACATAACATATTCAATAATTGGACAATAAAATCAACTTTTGACTAACATAATGTCTTTCGATATGTTGGTTCTTTTGGCTCAATATCTTTCAGATCACAATATGGACGTCACAATGGCACCAAATGTTCTCACAATGGAAGATATCTTCCCCACTGGTTACCAAATGAAGATTGGGAAGAACAATCTCAGAGTTGACTTTGATAACTTCACGTGTTCTGAGTCTTCTTGTCAAATTGCTGTGGATATTCTGAAGACTCATCCTTACAAGAATATGCTCACTAGTTCTGCAACTGTGCCGGTGATTTATGTTCACCAATTCTGGCACACCATGCAAAAGGTCAAAGGTCAAGATGCTATGACAGTAACACTCAACGATAAACAAGTCACCATCACTCCAGCTGACTTAAGGGCTATTCTCCTTCTTCCAAACATCCAAACTGCGATTATGTTGCTTCTCCTTCAAGAGGTCACTCTCCGGTTCATGGTTGACATCGGCTATGATGAAGTCTTTGGGATCATCACAAAACACTCATCGATTGATCTTAAGAACATCCCCACCATGGAGAACCCTCTACATCATGATTGCCAAACCGGTTTCGGCCGTGATAGTGGTTTTGAGCATCCGAAGCTCATGGAACTACAAATATTTTGGGGCATGGTCAACATGAAGCACATCGAATTTGTAGCTCTGATCTGGGACGACATGATGTCTTACCTTAAAAATCCTGGCACCAAGATCCCTTATATCAGATACACAAAACTGTTGATCCAAAGGACTCTAGGGAATAATCCAGATATTCCCTTAAGACTTGATGACCCCAACCATCACTCCGTGTTGCTTGAGCCCACACTCAATGTTGTCAGATTTAAGGACTCAACAACGAAGAACCAAGGTGCGGTATTACTCGATTGCCTTATTACTGCTGCTATCAAGGAACTTCAATCGTACAAACGTTATCTGGAAGCAGTTGCATCAGGCAAAGTGGGGTTTATTGATGAAAAGTCTTCTGGTGCACATGTCAAGAAGACAAGGAGATCAGGTAGTGCTGGAAGTGCTGCAAGCACCGAGAGTACCCGAAAGTATCCAAAGAGATCTCATGTTCTCAAAAGGAAAGTTCCATCGAAGGTTTCTACTACTAACCCCAAACTGAACCAAAAGCGATGGACGAGGACTCGGAGGACACTGAAGCGATGAAGAGGTTATCTACCGAATCGCAAGCGGATGATCGCTAACAGCTTGCAAAACCTCTCGGTCCCAAAGCAGATAACGGGAAAACTCGGTGCAAGAGCGGGAAGAAGAGCTCGGATGAAGAGCCACAGGATGAAGACATATATTACAGAAAGAAAGTGAAGAATCTCATACTTCACCATGTTGCTAAGGAGTTCAACCTTCAAAAACTCATCTTTTCATTCATCTCCACCACCATCCAAAGCCACCACCAGATCCACATCCAAATCGGTAAAGAAACCGACTGATACTTGGATATCACGTGCAAAAACAAAGATTGTTAAAGCAGTCACGCAAGTAAGGAAGAAAGACGTAGTCAACAAGAAACTGAATCAACTGGCCGACAGAGTTAACATTCTTCAGGACGTGATAAACGAGTTTTCGGATGAAAGGGAACAGCTGCAAAAATTTCTAAACAGAGATATCCAAGGGGAAATGGAAAAGACGATCAGAGAATACACTCACAAGTTTCTCATCGACACTGTCCCTGGAGTGACAAAAGAGATGTTCACCAGACAACTCTATCCGAATCTCATGCAATTGGTCAAGCAAACAATGCAATCTACTCCGGTATCAATGAAAATCAATCCAATTGAGCCTGCGGTTGTCTCCGATGCAGAAATGATTTCCAATCTTGATCTACAAATGTCTAAAAGATCCGCAACGTTTACTTCAGACGAAGCTAAACTATTTGAGGCATTGCTGGAATATCAACTCAAAACTTCATGTAAAGCGTCAGCTGCAAAGGCTAAGTGTCCAAGAGACGATGATGATGCGGATAAAGATTCTGAGCCAAAACGTAAGAAGAAACATGACGATTCATCCTCTATGCCTCCACCACCTCAAGGACCTCCACTCAAAGAAGTTCTCCACAACGGTCTCCACTCTTGATAAACCTCGGGATTACGAGTCACCACCACAAACAGAGAAAACCGCGATCACTTTGAATACCTTTGGTGGTGGCGATGAAGAAATTCTGAGCCCCAACAACAACCTACTTCTTCTACATCAACAAAGAAACCAGCATCATCACTAAAGCCTAAGAAGAAGAAAAATATCGAAGTAGTGTCATGGCTAGATGAAGATGACACTGAAGAGTATGATTGGTTCTCTAAACTTGTTGATGCTACACCTCAGTTACCGGAAGGACAAGAACCGGTAGATGGTCGCACAATGGAGCATGTGAAGATTATACAAGAAAAGTTCAAGGTGAAGAAGATGACTAAATCAGAATTGAGGCGAATCAAGAACGACGCTTTTCAATTGCTTAAGGACAGCTCTGACAGTGCCATTGAAGTCGAATATCATCTCGACAACATAGCACGAGCCATGTCCAACAACATCGATTGGCTCAACCCGGAAGCTAACATCGACTTTACCAAACAAGACAAAGCTCCATATTACACAGACTGGACCAAACCACTACCTACCATTGGCCGACCGGATCAACCCAAGATTCCCTTTCGTTACTTCTTCAACAATGACTTGGAATTCCTTCTACACGGTAGCTATATACTACCTCACTCACCTTCCCATTCCCGGCAGCAATCTACTCAAACAACATAGCCATCGAGGAAGAAGCCACACATATGTTTGCTGACAACGTGGAAAAGTATGACCTCGATGCACTGTATGGGATTCATCATTGGCCTGAACGACGAAGAATCTACTACAGAAGCTGCCAGGTACTGAAATCGAAAAAGGAGGTGTACAATGATGCTCGGATCATTGCAATTATGCATGTTACCCTGTCGTCAAAGTGGGACTACACATTCCTAAAGAAAATTGTGGTCAAACGACAAGACGAATAGGATTATGACTTTACAGAAGCAGGTTTCCTGAGATTGTCGCTCAATGACACTGAAGACATGTATCTTGCCAAGGTACATGGTCGAATGCGATACTTCTCTACAAATATCCAACGCGAGTACATCAAGTCATTGCTAATATTCATAAGAAGCATCGTGATCCAAGAACGCGTAGAAGATATTCAACTTCTTTGTAGAATCATACCGAGCGTGTTAATCTCATTAAAACCATTAAACCTTCCGACATAAACCAACTTGCTCAAGACACCACTTATCAAGAAACCATTTGGGGTAGTCTACCGTAGTGAACTACACCACAATTGCTTCATGGCGTGCAAAGAGCTTCATAAGTGTGGGTATCACACATTAAAGAAGGTTCGGGACGGGTTAGCTCTGAGTTAAAGGAGATCCATGACGGCATAGGGTCACCGAAGAGATGGAATTCGAGGGATAAAATAGATGTAAAGAATATCATCACTCGGATTGATGAAAGGTTGTTCGACGGGATCGAGATAAAACGTTGGAGAGTTTCATAGGTGGTCGTCAAGCATATCTCTCGCAGGCTACCAACGTCTGAACGCATTCACGAGTTATTGCCGGAATACCGAGACTCTGGTACCCCTTGATTTGCTTCTCTTATCATTATTTGGATGTGTGATTTATATCTGATTATGGCTTGTGCACACATAACAGTGTACAACCCGTACTTGTCATGAAAGGACCATGTGGTACGCTTCAGTGCCACAATCCTTATAAAAGGAGCGAAATCTTCTTACTTTTGAGTAAAACTAATTAAAACTTTCACTTTCAAAGTTTTGCTCAAAAGAACAAGTACTTCTCCTTACGTTTTCAAACCTCAAAATTTTATATCACTTGTTGAGGGGGGGGTATTTGCTTAAAACTTTGTTCACAAATTGGTCTTCGTGGAAATCTTCCCACAAAACTCGAAATGGACATATTCGATATCAACATTTCGTCAAAAATAACATTTATATGCCATTTTTTAGGGGGAGAAAATTATGTGATAAGAAATATGTTGTGAATTGCTATTGAATCTTCTTGAAAAAGACTTAACCAATGAACTGACGAGCTCTTAAATGTTAGTAACTCGAAAAGACATGTCCGGGACGGGTAATAATTTCAAACTAGTTCGCTAGTGATGTAAACGTGTCTCGCAAAGGACTTGTCCTAGTAGAATGTACCATTAGAGAAACTCTTGGTAGACATGAACCTTGACGGGTCAAACCTCCTCACCAAGGAGTGTTTACAACTTCAAGTCGACTTAGTCGATGATGTAACCGTGTCTCATGGGGAATTGTTTATCTTGAGTTGATCAATTCAAATGTGCGCTCTTCTCTCACCGTGCAGATTGGTCA
Organism: Chrysanthemum lavandulifolium; assembly: GCA_022545495.1. Lineage (NCBI taxonomy): Eukaryota > Viridiplantae > Streptophyta > Magnoliopsida > Asterales > Asteraceae > Chrysanthemum > Chrysanthemum lavandulifolium. The sequence goes on from CM040244.1 coordinate 272,969,040, forward strand.
AAATACTTAAGCACGTGTGGAGGGGTATTTCGCATAAATATAAAACTCTTTCAGTGGTACAAAATGTTTTTAATCATAACCACTTTGAGAGATTTGTTCATGTAAATGGTTTTATGGCAACATAGGTTAGTCATGGAGTTATAAGGTGACTAAGTTAGAAATAACCGTCCTATGATCCGCCAGAGCCGGAGGGATCTACCCAAGGACACCAACAATAGATAGAATTTAGAAGTCCTTAGGTATGATTATAAAAAGGAGAAAATGAGATTCGGAAAAAGAAGGAGTTGAAGAATTAAAAGAAACGTAATGAAAAGGGTGAAAAGAAATAGCCCTCCGTTATTCAACTTAGAGGCACAAGGGTTCAATTCATATACTCTTGGTTGTCACTTGATGACACCGGTATTGAAGATTAAATTAGTCATGGACCCGATGGCGCATGCACTAAACCTTCTTAGCCACTCGAGTTTCTCTCAACGAAGCTTGTTTCATTCTCACGGTGAACCCTACGTAAACTATCGCTTTCTCTTAGATATCTAGTATTGAAGAGGAGACCCTCTCCTAGTCTCCTTCGGAAAACCAAAGCGCACTATTGAGTCTAGAGCCACGAGATTCATCAAAAGATCTCTTAGGTACACTTGACATCTCATCACTTGTTGTTCAACATTAAGGACGCAAGTGATACATTATCGAGTCCTACATGATCTTAGCAACTGTCGAGAACATTTATGAGAGGTTCACATGTGATCCTCGGTGATTGAATGGAAACTCCCGCCAGGTCAACATCAAACACCACAAGGCAGGTCACTTGGTAACTCCTTGTGGGTTACGCTTAGTATGTCTCAAACGGTCTACGATGGTGGGGTGATGCTTGATGTACCTCGGCGACTCACATGAACTGTAGGTGTACTTGATTACATCGCGTTATCTCACTTGTGGGACTCCAGTTCGGGAACAACCTTTATGAGAATTAGAGACGTGTTTTCACACTATGTTGTTAACACACTCAAGTTCAAACTTGTAAGTTGGATTATTTCTAACCCATTTTTATGTTTTCTTCTTATGGATGCTCATGGGTGGAAAAGATCGTGCGATTCTTCACATGCTCATACCAACAACAACACTAATTGAAGTTCTCTCGGAAGGCAACACAAAGTCGAATGATTCTTCATCAAAGTCAAAAATCTACAAAGTTTAAAGACTAAGAGAACTACATCCGTCGAAATTCAACGTTAAAGGCGTGTGAGCATGTTGGAGAAAGAAGTGGAGACACCGAGCAACGAAGCGGACTGATCGCGAGACAACCACAACATACTATCACTACCACCACAAAGAACAAAGATCAAAGAACAAAGAAAATGAAGACATCAAAGCTGAAAAACTTCAAAGTAAACAATATCCCTACACTGGGGAGATTGTTGGAATCAAGACACTTCTTCTCACAAGAAAGAAGAATGTCAGAAGACGTCAAAGCAACTATTACATCTGCACCTACAACGTTTTTCACTCTAATCATTAATTACCAACACTTAGGGGGAGATTGTTGGAATCACTCCTAAACTCTATTTCAAGTGTTTGTAATCAATATGTAATAGTTAGCTTAAGTAAGGCTTTTAAGTTAGTAATCAAGGCAAGGCTTATGTAGAAAGCCCATAAGCCTTGGCCCAAGCCCAATAAGGAAAGGAAGGGAGATTGCATGTTGCCCTAGCTCCTTCCCTATAAATACCTTTGTAACTCTCATTTGAGAGTTGGTTGTTCATTTTATCACAAAACTTACGCCTAACCTTTCTTCATATATACGTGTGTTTGTGTTAACTTGTTCATCCGATCACTCCTTCATCTATTCTTCTTATACCCTTGTTTCGGTAGTTTTGAATGGCGGTAGAGGCTAGTTGCTTATGAGATATGACCAACTGACCCTAAGTGAGTAGACTGAGACGGGAAGGGTAAGATATGACCAACTGACAACCCTTTCTACTTATGCGATTTGACCAACTGATCACCTACCGTTTGGATGAACTTAAGAATTAGGGGTTGAGTGTTTAAGTCTAGCATGTAGCGGAACTTAATGACTTGGCTTAGGGGACCAAGAACAACTGGACTTATGAAGGGACACCTGACTTCTCCAGTGGTGGCATCTTTGCTGATAGGTTAGGGCGAATTGACCAAATGCTGTCCTCTCGACTTTGACCCCACCTGAAAAATTGGAAGTAATTAGACATAAACATTACTAGTTAGGATGAGTAACTAGGTTAGCACCACTCTCCTTCATTGATCACAACTCTTTCCTTTATCTGCTTTCTTTTATTTCCTTGTTTTATTAGTTAATTTATTATTTCAATCTTAAAAGAAATTAAAATCGTGACATGTACTTAAGTTAATTTCCGATCCTCGTAGCTCTTGGGACGACCTCGGTTTTACCGAATACTACACTACACATGACAGGGTACACTGCCCGTTAGTGCATTAGGGTAGACCATAGGTATAACGAGACTTAAAAATATTAAAACATGGTCAGTAAAACCTACATCATTTAAATACAAAACTAAAAAGGAAAGGTCCATGCTTTTTTTTCTCTCTTTTAAAGTTTAATGTGTGGTGATTTGTACATCACTTAATTTTCTTCATACGAGTAGATTACAAATGTAGGGTGAATAACCCCTTACTATATTGATTATGACATAACCTATAACATATGATTGATCATCAATACCTAGGAATAGCTAGAGTTACTAATTAACCCTATGGTAACTTGTATGTGTGCTATCACTTGTCGCTAACTCTGTGGATCTTGAAAATAGCAAAATTTTCAATTCTAGTAATGAGAATTTTATTCCATTTTATGAAGTTATTCGAATGGTCAAACTATAGGTTTCGGAGTTCCCCAACAAGCTTATTTTCTTTCGTGAAGAAGAACCGGGAAGCGGGGGAGAAACTCCAATTGTTTTGAGTCATGTAGTTTATGAACAAATGAAATAGAGGTACCCGAAGTTTGTTTCGCGACTCGAGGATCATGGACTGACATATACAAAAATCCTGACTGACAAAGTTCTTTCATCGTACTATGGAGGCATGGGTTGGAAGTCTGCATACATGACCGATGACAAGAATGTTGCTGAGGAAAGGTACTTGATAAGGATTTAAAACATACGTTTTTAGAGGGTCGTTTAAGCCCTAAAATGACACATTTTATATCCGTTACTACTTAAAATCGTTCCTTTTCACATTTTAGGTATTTTGGAAGCAAAATGCTGGAATGAAGCATATTTGGATGAAAAGGCGCGAAAACATGAAGAAAAAGGCAAAGTCAAGATCCAAGGTTGTTCTGCAAGCCTGACGGCGTCCCAACCAAAAGGCGATACCATCCCTCAGGAAGTTTTCTAATTAGAATACAAGCAACGGCTCAGGTGAAAAAAAGGTTTTAAAGCTAGACGGCGTCACGCCTAATATCTGGAAGGCGTCTCCCTTTGTTTCTACACCATACGTCCAAGAACCATCTCAAGACGACGTCCTTCATGAAGACAGACAGCGTCACACTCATCAACTGACGCCGTCCCAACGATGACTTAGCCTAAACGAAACCCTAAAGACGACTAGACGATGTCACCAGCAAAAGGCGACGCCATCGCACTTGTAAATCTACATATAGAATTCAATTTTTCTGCATTTAGAGAGGTAGAATTTTGGAGAGCACACCCTAGTTCGCGTGTATTCTGACTTGGACAGTATTTTAGGGTTCCAAACCCTTATTTACATCATAAGATAAGTTTGTTAATCCATATTATCATAATGTCTACCCTATGTTTAATTGTTTGTGTGTGTGCTTGATTTGTTTAGATCTATGAAACCTAGTTGTTAATTATTGTTAGGTTGTCTTTTGTCTTAATTGGTAGACGCTAGATTAAGGAAAACTGGCATATTTTTTATTTGTTGCGAGCTTGAACATCCTAAATAGTATAAAGCTTCAGAGTGCACTTGAGCCATCGTTGTGTTTATTGCGTGAGTTGTAGCTTTAGGATAATAGAGTATTCGGGGGAGATACTACGGTACTTGGCGATCCGGAATAGTCTAGAGGAGAGTTACAATTTATAGAACTAGGGAATTAGGTACCCCGCTATGACCACACGGAATACAACGCAACAATTAAGATGAGGATGTGACAATTCAACCGACCAATAAGAGATAACTAGGGAGTAAGAACATCTAAGTAAACACACTTTTAATCATCATAAGAGCATACTTTACAATACATAGCCTATCTTTCTATTTTCGTTAGTTTAATTAGTCATTAGCTTAATTAATTAGTAGTTAAAATTGGTAGAAGTACCACCCCCCACTCCTATACCCCGAGATATTTACCTTGCTTTCTAAAAAACATAAAAAGACTCAAAAGAATCTCCCTCAACCTTACCTTCTCGTCATACATCTCTACCTATCATCTCTATTCCCCTAGAGAATGATCAACCCCCTGAGCTTACCCATACTACACTGCAACGATTAGGTACACTGCCTAATGGGTTGTAAAGCTTGCTCGTTGAAAAGAAAGTCTTTTGACCCCGAACCCACGCATCAGTACTTTTATTTTTCCTATAAACAACAAAAACTAACACAACCATAGACACTTTTGCCTCTAAACACACTTTGTTCTTGTATAGTTGTATACATTAAGGGTCCGTTTGGTTTGAAATTGGTATTGGGTATTGTTTGAAAGATTAGATGAAAGAAAATATTAATTTTTAAAGAATATTGATAACGCTACACGCGTCGTTCGGGGTCAAGGAAACTTCCTTTTCTTCGAAAGCAAGTTTTATAACACCCTAGGCGATGAACCTAATCGTGTAGTGTAGTAATTAGGTAAGCCACGGTATTGATATCGTTCTCTGGGGAATAGGAATGCTAGTAAGAAGTTACTACGCTAAGGTTAAGGTTGAGGAAGATTATTATGTATTTTTATATTTTATAAAATGGAAAGGTACGAATCTCGGGTATTGGATTTAGGGGTTGGTATTTCTACCGATTACTCTACTATTATCTAATTATCTAAACTAAGGTTGTGGGAGTCTATGTCTAATTAATGTGCTCGTGATGATAGTTTAAAGATGTGTTTACTTAGGTTGTACTACTCCTTAATTATCTCCTATTGATGGTTGAGTTGTCACGTCCTTATTCTTAGTTGCGTTGTGTGTCTAAAGTTGTAGGGTGTGCGTTTCTCCCTAACTCTTTGAACTTACCAAAGGGTCTCGTCTACAAAACCCACTAGGGATAATAAACTCTTACTCTAAGGTACTCTTTGGATGGTTTAGCTTACAACTACTCGGGTAATTATATTCTAAGGTTCACAAAGATGAATCAAGCATTAAGTACACACGAATGACCTATCGCATTACTAGATCATTAATCAACTAAGATAATAAACAACCAATCAATATTCAATAATTAAGTTTCATGCTTCCTAAGCAAACACACAAATAAATTAGCGGGACATGGAGAACATGCAAGCATACACACAAATAATCAAAGACATAATTGAATTAATGAAGTAAATACTTATCTTGATGTAAGATAGGGTTTTAAACCCTAAAATACTTTACAAGACACCTTAGGTTCGGTTTAGGTTTTCACTCCAAAAGACTCTCCTAAACCGAAAAATTCGGATTCTATATATAAGATTACATATCGACGGCGTCACCTTATGTTTCGTGGACGCCGTCGTGTCGCCGCTCATTAGGGTTTCGTCTTGCCACGTTAACTTTGCGATGACGCCACCTTATGTCCGTGACGCCGCCCTCCTCTTGACCGGCGTCTTGGATTGCATCTAGGCCGCCCGAGTAGCGACGGCCTACTCTTTTACAACCGGGCGCCGCCACTTGAAAATCGAGTTTTGGGTTACGAACCGTCGTAAAATCCCGGACGGCGCCGCACTAGCACCTGCACGCCGCTTCTATTTTCGTGAATGTGAGTGTCTCGATTTTGACTTTGGCCATTTTCTTCATATATTCGCCTTTTCGTCCAAATAAGTGCCATTCCAAAGATTTTGCCTTCAAGAGACCTAAAAAGTGAAAAGGAACGATATTAAGCAATAACGGATACAAAAGTGATCAAATAAGGACTAAAACGACCCTCAAAATGGTACCTTTTAAAACCTTATCAAATATCCCTACACTTGTTATTTGCTTGTCCTTAAGCAAATGTGCTTTTAACCAATTAATTTATAAGTTGGGGTCATGAAGCATTAATTCAAAACGTCCACAACACATATAAGCCCCGCAAAAGTCATAACAAGCACGGAAATTACATACTAGCACCTCACATGGGGTGTTTGGATACTCACATCTCTCGGGTGTATATATGAAATATAACAAATAGGAAATGGAAGATAAACACTCATTAACCGGTCCTAGCACATAGATTACCATAGGCTTGAGAATAGATCAAACCTCCATCGCTTTGGCGTAAGCACCTAGGAAAGACTATCAAAGAGGTCTTTTAAAGGGTTGTAATGTTAGGCTTACGGTAGGGAAACAAGGGTTTGGTGGGATAGGCTATTTAGTGGTGGCAAGTCAAAAATCTCTATGTTAAATGCATATGAAGAATGGCGTTGCTAAGCCAAGACTCGACACTCTAAACTCTAGATAACTGAAATAAATAAACATAAATTCAAAGATAGATGTAGGATGGTAGCCCGTATGTTTTTTTTTTTTTACTCTATATATTTTTTCCTTTTTCTCTTTTCTATTTTTTTGATTTTTTTTTTTTTTTTTTTTTTACACTTTTACTCTACCATCCTCTCGATAACATCAAAATACTAGGATTTATGGGCATATCCCTACACTTGAGTTTTATTACTCTAACACTAATTTGACCCGATTTGAAAAGATCAAAACACTTGGGGTACATTATTACGCAAACAAAGAGAATTTGAATTTTTAACGCCCTTTCCGTTATTTCATTAACTTTAACTTTTCCCATGAATCCCAATCGTCCCAAACGTATACAAAGGATATGACTCGACTTAGCAACTTATGCAAGCAACTAGATAATTGAACTAAGGGTTTAGGGTGATAACAAACAATTGCACTAAAGTGAGTGCATAAGGGGTGGCTAAGGCGATTTGGGTGTATATTTGGGGGTGGGGTGTAAACAATGCTCTTCATTGATATTCGGAAAACCAAAACATCACGAGAACCGCGAAAAGGATAGGCTCGATTGGTTAACTAGGGTATCGTGTACTAAAGATGAGTACAACGCAGGGGTGTGGGGAATTACTCAACCGATATGGAAGAAGTAATTATATTACGGTATCAAACAAGTGGTTATCCTAATGCCTCTTATCATTTAGTTATTCCTAACTACACAAGTGTAGCCTCACTTGCAATCTCGGAATGCATCACAAAACAAGTTCTAGAATCTAATATACTACCGGTTCACACTCTAAGCATTGAAGATGAATGCTTTTAATTCCTACTAATCTAAGGCGATCCTCACATTTGGTGGAATTTGGGTGGTAAAGGGTTTTGTGCTAGTCATGCAACTTCCTATCCATGAGACGCTTTTGTTAAGACTAATGGCCCACTCCTAAATGTCATGAAAAATTTTAAATTTGGTGCCAAAATTACCCTAACCGACATTTTCTCATGGTTTATTACACAATCACAATTGGACAAAGCAAATAGTCAAGGATAAGCATAGTTTCAAAGTTCCGCTTTATTTTCCTCCCTACACTTAAACTCGAACATTGTCCCCAATGTTCCCCGAAAGTATCAAAGTTATGATAATGGAAGGTAATTAAAACGAAAGAAACTAATACTCCCGATTAGCTTGGTAGGATTCGTAAAGTGGTGGTTAAATCCTTTCCAAGAAGAATTATTCGTGAAAAGCTCCTTCCAATCTTATGTAACTTCTTCTTGACAAACTAAACCTCGCACACTTGAAGAAAACAAACGAAACCTTCGCAGAAAATCGGCGGTAATAATATATATAAGACTCGATTTAAACTAGGATATAATGCTTGTGGAATGGATGTTTACGAATTTCTAAGAAAATTAAGACACGGAAAATTCTAAAAATTTTATAAGTAGCTCGAAAATGAGAAAAAGTAATCGATGTTTTACTCCTTCTCGGCGTCAGTTGCAATCTCGACGTCAGTTATCCCGACAAAAAGCGGTGCACATTTTCCGGAAAAAATTCGGAAAATTTACATCTTTAGAATTTGGAAAAATTTCGCAAAACATCCATTATGACTTGATACAAGCATTTGACTCGAACAAACAAACATAAATATCTTTTAGTTAATTGTTATTCTCATGTTTACGTTTCTTTTGAAACGTGTGTAATCCTCCCTACACTTATCCTTTATGTAAAATACCTTTATATGCAATTAAGACGAGGTTAAAAAACAAAATAAAGCATTTTACAAATTTAAACATGAGGATAAACAATTAATAAAAGATATATGACACTAACAAGCAAACAATTAAGCATGGGTTGCCTCCACGTAAGCGCTTTTCTTTATTTAAGAGTCTTGTAGCTAGACTCATAGTCGTGCTTCTACGCTTTCTCATTACCGCCCTCTTCACCCTTTGTTTTCCTTCATCGAAAGGGTGTAGACGCTGATGCTCACCGTGGATTCCTTGCCAACGCTGTCAATTATGGCGACGGTTTTATCTTTTAAATTGGTCTCCTTAATCGTGAAAGGCCCAAACCATCTTGGTTTGTTTCTTCCTCGTAATGCCCTTATCCGAGATCTATACAAGAGCACTTTTCTCCCTTTAGAAATTCCTTAGGTCCTTTTGTGCCTTAGGTATTGAGGTGGGATTGCTTCTAACTTTTATCGGGTTTCCACAATGTCGCATACAATCCTTGAACCATAAAGTCTCTAAGCCCTTTTCCCGGTCATTCATCTTCTTCTTAACATTGTTGCTGGGCTTTTCGATTTCCACCGTAATCATTTCCATGATCTTAAGAGGTATCTTGGGATGATGGGTATCCTAGCGCACCCTTCCCGCTTTTGAGTATCTTGATGCCTTCTCCGCATTTGATGGTTGCCTTGGCGGTGGCTGTGAACGGTGTCCCAAGAATGAGGGTGCGTTTTATCTTAACATCAATGATCACGAAATCCACGGATAAACGATGTTAGCCACCTCAATTAGAACATCAACAATGATTCCTACGGGTGTAACATAAGTATGATTAGCTAAGGAAAGTCTAAGGTCGGTCTTGGTGGTTTCTCTTTAGTTAACTTATTATAGATTGACAATGGCATTATGTTCACATCGGTCCCTTGATCGGCCAAGGAATTTATATTTTCCATGTCACCTGGTATCACGAAATTCCCCGTGGTGTCTCGTTTTCTTGTTAACGGTTTTTTTATAACCAACTCATACAAAGGTTCCATAGGTAAGGCGTCGTATTCTTCTTCCGTCATTTTTCCTTCAAGAGCTTCCCTAAGAACTTCATTGTACCTAAAGTTGTTTACTTGGTTTGCAATGGTTTTCTTGTTAATTTCGTGCTTTAGGTAGTACTCAATGGTCTCAGTTCATCATTAGGCATGACTCATCCTTCGTGCTTTCCTCGCTTTTCCACATCTCACCCTTGCATTCTCAAGCATAATGGAAACGGCGTATAAATGAAGTGGGAGGGCAATCGTTGTTTCTTCGAGCACTTTTTGGAACCTCTGCTTTTGGTAAATTCAATTACCAAATTCATCATTTCTTTCATTTTGCTTGCATTTCTCTCTCGCCTATAAACCTCCTCTTCAAATCTAGCTAATCTCTCTGTATGAGCCGCCATGTACTCCTCATTTGATCCTTGAAGCTTTGTGAAAGTGGTATTGGGAAGTAGAACAGGCGCCTTCGAAACTCGGGTTTTGCTCGCGACTGGGACTCCGAAAGAGGTGTGGAGCGATTGGTGGAGTGGGCGGATTTGACGACCTCTCGAGGAATTTGTACGGGTGCTCTTTTCGCCTTTCCATAAGATAATCAATTCTCTCGATGGCACTCAATTGCTCTTCGAGTGTATCGGAGGATTCGTAAGGAGTGGATATGGCATTAACCACGTTAATCGGAGTTTCGGAGATTCACCCAATCTTCGTAGCTTTGATCGGCAAGCTCCTCTATAATATCCCATGATTTCTCGCATTAAAGTCGCCGAGTCTTCCACCGCGCTCGATCAATGGATCGTCGGTGATGAAATCGGTATGATCATAGAAGATTTGGATTTGAAGTTAAAGATCAATGCCATGGTGTGGAAGTCTACGGAGTAGTTCCTTAAATCGAGTCCATGCTTTGTAAAGAGACTCACCTTGAGCCGCTGGAATGTCAAGATGTCTCGCCTAAGCTTAGTGGTTCTTCCGGTGGGAAAAATTGAGCAAGGAAGCGAGAGTAAGATCATCCCAACTTGAGATGGAGTCGGCGGAAGTCGCCAAGCCAATTACTAGCTTGGTCCCGTGAGAGAATTGGAAGAGACGCAGCGCGTGGTCTCCCGAGTAGTAGCATCAAGGTCGATGGAATCGACGATTTTGAGGAAATCCTCGATGTCGATTTGGATCTTGAACGAAGTCCGTGGAATGCACATCCGCTTTGCACCAACCGGATGGTGTCGGATCGCAGGCCGTATTGGGCTTGGTCGGGAAGCTCAATGGTGTTCCTATAGCCTAGGTGGCTTGGTCTCAGTATTCACCAAGAGTACGGGCTCTTGGCGGGTCATTTGGTGGTGGGTTGATGAGTGGTGGTTGGTTATCACCTTCCCGATGAAAAGTGATGGGATTACGAAAAAGGTCACGAAGAAGGGGGATAGACTAAGAGAAAGCTAAAATGAGAAAAAATTTACTTGATAGGAATCAAGCAAAGAACCTAAACGAGGTGGACTACTAACTAGCTATTCTATTCCCAGAGCGGCGCCAAAACTTGATAACGCCACACGCGTCGTTCGGGGTCAAGGAAACTTCCTTTTCTTGAGCAAGTTTTATAACACCCTCAGGCAATGAACCTAATCGTTGTAGTGTAGTAATTAGGGTAAGCCACGGTATTGATATCGTTCTCTGGGAATAGGAATGCTAGTAAGAAGTTACTACGCTAAGGTTAAGGTTGAGGAAGATTATTTTGTATTTTTATATTTTATAAAATGGAAAGGTACGAATCTCGGTATTGGATTTGGGGTTGGTATTTCTACCGATTACTCTACTATTATCTAATTATCTAAACTAAGGTTGTGGAGTCTATGTCTAATTAATGTGTGCTCGTATAATAGTTTAAAGATGTGTTTACTTAGGTTGTACTACCCTTAATTATCTCCTATTGATGGTTGAGTTGTCACGTCCTTATTCTTAGTTGCGTTGTGTGTCTAAAGTTGTAGGGTGCGCTTTCTCCCAACTCTTTGAACTTACCAAAGGGTCTCGTCTACAAAACCCACTAGGATAATAAACTCTTACTCTAAGGCACTCTTTGGATGGTTTAGCTTACAACTACTCAGGTAATTATATTCTAAGGTTCACAAAGATGAATCAAGCATTAAGTACACAACGAATGACCTATCGCATTACTAGATCATTAATCAACTAAGATAAGAAACAACCAATCAATGTTCAATAATTAAGTTTCATGCTTCCTAAGCAAACACACAAATAAATTAGCCGGACATGGAGAACATGCAAGCATACACACAAGTAATCAAAGACATAATTGAATTAATGAAGTAAATACTTATCTTGATGTAAGATAGGGTTTAAAACCCTAAAATACTTTACAAGACACCTTAGGTTCGGTTTTAGGTTTTCACTCCAAAAGACTCTCCTAAAACCGAAAAATTGGATTCTATATATAAGATTACATATCGACGCGTTACCTTATGTTTCGTGGCGCCGTCGTGTCGCCGTCATTAGGGTTTCGTCTTGGCCACGTTAACCTTGCGACGGCGTCACCTTATGTCCGTGACGCCGTCCTCTTCGACCCGACGTCTTCTGATTGCATCTAAGCCGTCTCGAGTGGCGACGGCCTACTCTTTTACAACTGGACGTCGTCACTTGAAAATACGAGTTTGGGTTCTCAACCGTCAAAAATCCTCTGACACGCCGCAATTAGCACCGACGCCGCGCTTCTATTTTCAAAGAATCATGAGTGTCTCGATTTTGACTTTGGCCATTTTCTTCATATATTCGCGCTTTTCGTCTAAATAAGTGTCATTCCAAAGATTTTGCCTTCAAGAGACCTAAAAGTGAAAAGGAACGATATTAAGAATAACGGATACAAAAGTGATCAATAAGAACTAAAACGACCTCAAAATTGCACTTTAAAACCTTATCAAATATATATATTTTATAGATAAAAAATTAAATAATCTATTTTGAACCATTCATGATGAGAGAGAAATACTATAACACGATGAGGGCCCACTCATTTGTGGAATCATGTTGAATCTTACCTATGTGATCACTTTCAATTTATGGATTTGACACAGTTACTTTTCATTCAAAGCAAGAACCAAACGAATTAATTTAATTTCAATCCAAGTCTTTTGTTTCAAAAACCATAAACCAAACGGGCCATAAATATTATAATAAGATTGGTGCAAGATATTATTTTCTATGAAAATGATACACTTTGTCTAATGCTTATAGGGCGGCGAAGCAAAAAACAAAGTTGGAATAGTTAGAAAATGGTGTAAAGTTGATAACTAGTCCAATTCGAGCCGTCAAAACATTTGACAAAGACAATAGTCAACGTAAAACTTGGTTTAATGTTTTGACAATAATTTACTATGGCTCGTTGAATGGTGAAATTGAAAGGCCGGATACATTTGCTAAGTACGGAAATGGCGACCCTGTGCTCGAATATGATGCCATCAAAGACTGCTTGAGAATAATGGATGAAGAATGTGTTATTATACCTTGGAAGAAAGGTGATGTTATGTTTGTTAATAACTTTATGGTTCTTCATGCTCGAGAACCACTACTAAAGTCACCTCGTCGCGTGCTTGCATCACTTTGCATGTGACGTGAAACACGACCTCTTGTACCACGGCTTAATTTGGGTTTTTGACAATGTGAACAAATGCAATGTTTACCTAGCATTTTTTGACCAAAATTGTTTCATCTTTTCAACAAGAATGCTTGTTCATTTACTAGTCACTTGGCCATTCTTATACTGTTAGAAATTAACTAAAAAAGCAAGTGTGTGCATCTTAATTCTAAGCTTAAAATCTTGAATTGTGTTACATTTGGGATGGAAAATGTGTTAAATTAAGCTGTCTGCAAATCATGTTAATTACCTTAAAGATGCATAAATTGGTTAAAATTCAAAACCGAACCGGTTTTCAAACCGGTTTCAGTTTGAGTCAAACGGTCAAAAACCGGTTTTTACTCAAACCGGTTCGGATTGAAACCGGTTTTGGTCATGAAAAATCGGTTCCATGACCCTGAACCTGTTTGGTTTAAACCGATTCGGTTTAAACGAGTTGACATCTAAACATACAAACCGGTTTATAAGCCGCCAATTCGGTTATACAACAACCGGTTTTTGGAAAAACCGGTTTCTATTTTTTCCCCGGTTCGGTTCAAAAACCGGTTAATTTATGCACCTCTAAATTACATTTACTGACACTGAATTTCTTGGCCCAATTGGCAAAGGCATAACTAACTTTTACCCTAAAACTAAACCAAGCCTGGCCCTAACCGATAACCAAACCACTTCCACTAAGGTAGTGTTAACAGATACATGGTATCTAAATTAGGATAATCTTACACATTGCAACTTGGACTATAACTTGCATATCAACTTGGTTTGATGTTTGATCATGCATGATGTCAATGGGCAAGCAAACATGCCTATAAAAGGCAATGAAGGCAGCTCCATTTCTTCATCCCCATTCCAACGAACACAAAAACATAGTGTTCTTTTATCTCTTTTCTACTTTCTCTTGTAGTCTTTGAGTTAATTAGAGAGTTTGTAATATCTCCTAATACAAGAGATATAAGTGTTTATCCTTGTAGTTAGAGAGAAGGTGCAACTCCTAGTTTTCATCATACTGAAACGTATCTTTCCTTGCCCGTGGTTTTTACCCTATTAGGGTTTTTCACGTTATATCCGTGTGTCATCTTTTATAGTATTTCAAATTTTAGTTGTGGGTTTGCTTCAGTCCAGTGTCACTTTTGTCAACAAGTGGTATCAAGAGCTAAGGTTGGGTGTGTGTATAATTATTTATTGTATGCACTATGGTTGCCACTAATTAGTGGACCCTCCACATCAAAATATAAGTAAGATTATACTCACTCAAAAGGGTGTTTGTTACTATTATTAACAAGTAATTGTTTTGTCGAAAGTAGATTGTGATTGTAGCAATGGCGGCAAAATATGAAATCGAAAAATTCAATGGGAATAATTTCTCGTTGTGGAAATTAAAGATAAAGGCTATCCTTAGAAAGGATAAATGTTTGGCGGTCATTGACGAAAGGCCAGCTGAGGTCACGGATGATAGTAAATGAGACGAGATGGATGAAAATGCTATTGCGAATCTTAATATGGCATTAGCAGATGGATTTTTGTCAAGCATAGAGGAGAAGAAGACTGCAAAGGATATTTGGGATCATCTTGCTCAACTGTACGAGGCAAGATCGCTCCACAACAAAATTTTCCTTAAGAGGAAACTTTATGCTCTGTGCATGACGGAATCTACTACAGTTACTGAGCACGTTAATAACCTGAATACTTTATTTTCTCAGCTCACGTCTTTGAGTTGTAAAATAGAGCCACAAGAACGTGCTGAAACTCTACTTCAAAGTTTACCTTACTCATATGACCAACTCATAATCAACTTAACCAGTAATGTTCTTTCTGACTATCTAGTCTTCGATGATGTTGCGGCCGCTATTCTGGAAGAAGAAAACAGGCGTAACAATAAGGAGGACAGACAAACCAGTTCAAGACAGGTGGAGGCTTTGGCAATGACGAGAGGGAGGTCAATGGAACCTGGCTCAGTGGGAGTCACAATCATGGTAAATCTAGAACAGGAATTGCTACAAATGTGGCAAGTCGGGTCACTTTAAGAAAAATTTTCGAGGTTTAAATACCTCTAATCCTCAGGGAAATTCCGCAAGCACTTCAGAAGATGGTTACACTCTGTGTTGTGAAGCAGTGGTTGCAAATGAAGGCAGGAAAAGATTTGCAGATGTATGGTTGTTCGATACGGGAGCTACTTTTCATATGACCACAAGAAGAGAATGGTTTCATCAATATAAACCTATTTCTTGAGCCGGATCTGTGTACAGTTGCAATGATCATGAACTAAAGATCATTGGAATTGGAAATATCATGGTGAAGGTGCATGATGGTACAGATTCAGTACTATTTGAGATGTCTTGAACGTGGAGGGCTCGAGAAAGAATCTATTGTCTCGGACAATTGGATGATCTTGGTTGTAAGGTGAAATACAAAACAAGATCATAAAAGTCATAAAAGGCGACTTGTACTTATGAAAGGTGAAAAGGTGGTGCAAACTTATACCAACCGAAAGGAGAGGTAATGGAGAAGCGTGTAGATATGTTGCTTCACATTGTTCAAGTCATGAGTTCCAAAGAATATGGCATCGAAGCTTGGACATATGTCGAACAAGGAATGAAGATTCTTGTTGAAAGGAAGTTAATTCTCGCCTCACAAAGGTTTCTTTACCTTTTGTGAGCATTGTGTTATCGCAGCAACATCGCCTAAAATTAAGACATCAAATTCTAAAGTGCCTATATTCTAGAATTGGTTCACTCGATGTGTGGCGAGCACCTGGTTCTATCCCTGGGAGGAGCAAAGTATTTTGTATCCTTCATTGATGACTATTCCAGGAGATGTTGGGTGTACCCAATCAAGTAGAAGTCTGATGTGTTCAAAGTTTTCAAGGTTTACAAAGCGCGGGTTGAACCTGATTCTGGAAAGAAGATCAAGTGTTTGAGGATAGATAATGGAGGCGAATACACTGGTGATAAATTTGATACTTTTTGCAGGCAAGAAGGAATCAAAAGGCAGTTCACAACGGCATACACTCCTCAACAAAACGGAGTGGTAGAGCGGATGAACTGAACCTTGTTGGAAAGGGCAAGAGAAATGTTGGCAACTGCAAGATTGGAAAAATCGTTCTGGGCAGAAGCAATCAATACCGCATGTTATGTGATAAATCGATCACCTTCAACTGAAATTGATTTGAAGACACCGATGGAGATGTGGACGGGAAAGCCGGTCAACTATTCAGACCTTCATATATTTGGAAGTCCTCTGTACATGATGTACAATTCTCAAGAAACTACAAAGCTGGATCCAAAATCCAAAAAAATGTTTGTTCTTGGGGTATGCTGACGGAGTAAAAGGGTATCGCTTGTGGGACCCCACTGCCCACAAAGTAGTCGTCAGTAGAGCTGTTGTCTTTATGGAAGATAAAATTCAAGAAAATGAAGAAGGTGATAGCACTATAAGAGAAACTACATCAATACAGATGGAAAAGAAATTCCAGTCGAGTTATTCTTCTGAAGTTGTACCACAGCACAAGTTGAATGAGACGACCGAGTCTCAAGCTCCTACGACTCGTACTCTTAATCGTGAAAGAAAACGCCCGGTGTGGAACTCGGATTATGTTATGGAGGGAAATGTTGCATATTGTCTTCTTACAGAGGAAGGATAGCCATCAACTCTTCAAGAAGCACTGAATAATTCAGATGCATCGTTCTGGATGGAAGCAATGCAAATGGGTGTATAAGATCAAGAGGAACGGTGATGACCAGGTGGAGAGGTATCGTGCAAGATTGGTAGTCAAAGGATATGCTCAGAAATAGGGAGTCGACTTCAATAAAATATTTTCTCCTGTGGTTCGAATGACAACTGTTCGAGTGGTTCTGGCAATGTGTGCTACGTATGATTTACATCTAGAGCAGCTAGATATGAAAACTACATTTCTTCATGGAAATCTTGAGGAGGAAATTTACATGCTCCAACCAGAAGGTTTTAAACAAAAAGGAAAAGAGAACTTGGTTTGCAGGTTAAACAAATCTCTGTACAGTTTAAAGCAGGCGCCGCAGTGTTGGTACAAGAGATTTTATTCTTTCATCATTGGCCTTGGATATAACAAACTACACGCAGACCCTTGTGCATATTACAAGAGGTTTGGAGATAATGATTTTGTCATCTTGCTGTTATATGTTGACGACATGTTTGTACCAGGCCCCAACAAAGATCGTATCAATAAATTGAAGGGGAATTAGAGATGAAAGACCTTGGACCCGCAAACAAGATTCTAAGGATGCAAATTCACCGAGATAGAGTTAGTAGGAAAATTTGGCTTTCACAAAAATATTATGTGAAGAAAATCTTGCAAAGGTTCAATATGCAAGATTGTAAGCCAATATCAACCTCATTTCCTACTAATTTCTAGTTATCTTCCAAAATGAGTCCTAGTAGTGAAGAAGAGAGGATGGAGATGTCTCAAGTACCATATGCATCAGCAGTGGGAAGTTTGATGTCCGCGATGATTGCTACAAGACCAGACATTGCACATGAAATGGTAGTAGTGAATCGGTACATGGCGGAACCAGGTAGAGAGCATTGGGAAGCTGTAAAGAGGATCTTTAGATATGTTAAAGGAACCTTAGATGTTGCATTATGTTATGGGGAATCAGATTTAACTGTTAAGGGATATGGTGATTCGACACGCAGTGATCTTGACGAAGTAAATCAACCACTGGGTATGTGTTTACACTTTCGGCGGAACAAGAAGTTGGGTTTCAAACCGCAACAATTGTGGCTATGTCAACTATGGAAACAGAATATGTTGCACCGCTCAAGCCAAAGAAAGAAGCGAGATGGTTGAAGATGTTGTTGGTAGATCTTGGGCACGAATAAGAGAAAATTACTCTACTTTGTGACAATCAGAGTGACTTGTATCTGGCAAGGAATCCAGCATTTCATTCAAAGACAAAGCATATACGAGTTCAGTATCACTTCGTTCGTGAGAAAGTGGAAGAAGGAACCATCGATATGCAGAAAATTCATAGTGATGGTAACGTGGCAGATTATCTAATGAAAGCAATCAAGTGTGACAAGTTTATATGGTGCCGATCCTCATGCGGCCTAGCGGAAACGTAAGCAACATGGAAGTGCAAGGAAGGATAACGGTGTGAAGATCGATTTAGCTTCAATCAGATCTTCAAGTGGGAGATTGTTAACAGATACATTGTATCCAAATTGGGAGAATCTTACACATTGCAACTTGGAATACAACTTGCATATCAACTTGGTTTGATGTTTGATCATGCATGATGTCAATGGGCAAGCAAACATGCCTATAAAAGGCAATGAAGGCAGCTCCATTTATTCATCCCATTCCAACGAACACAAAAACATAGTATTCTTTGTATCTCTTTTCTACTTTCTCTTGTAGTTTTTGTGTTAATTAGAGAGTTTGTAATATCTCCTAATACAAGAGATATAAGTGTTTATCCTTGTAGTTAGAGAAAAGGTGTAACTCCTAGTTTTCATCATAGTGAAACGTATCTTTCCTTGCCCGTGGTTTTTACCCTATTGGGGTTTTCCACGTTATATCCGTGTGTCATCTTTTATAATATTTCATATTTTAGTTGTGGGTTTGCTTCAGTCCAGTGTCACTTTTGTCAACTGGTAGCAAGGTTCAGTTTTGAGCACAAATTGACCCAAGCTAAGAAAACGTTACATCCATAAAATACCATTCAATTTGTAGAATTGTCGATATAAAAAAAAGAGTTAGTATTTCATATATGACATATACATCAATCTTCTTTAATCTAAAAACATATATACACCGTATTTTAAAAAAAATTCTCACACAAACCAACAATTTTTAAGTGTGTAAATATTTTCATTATATAAAATTCAAAAAAATCGAACAACTTGATTCATTTCAACATACGTCCAGAATTTTGGTATGTTTTAAAATGTTATCACTGATCAATAACAACATATATATTTGTATCTATTATAAACCGAATAATCCAGCGCACTAGCTAGGTAAACAAACCATATGGCCACCGGAATCTTCTTCCAAGAAGTTAACTTACCTGAGCAAAAATCTTACGACGAAGATTTTGTCTTTCCAGTGGTATTGTCACCAACCACTGACACTAATTTTATTGAGGCTATCAAAGGTCAGAAGCCATGGCTAGAGTATCTTCTAAACGAAAGAGGCGTTATTCTCTTCAGAGGCTTCCCTGTTAGATCTCCTAGTGAATTTAATGACGTAGTTGAAGCTTTCGGCTTTCCTGAAATTGTGTCTGTTGGAGGTCGAGCTCTTCGATCCAAAGTTGTTGGTAGGATTTACACTGCAAATGAAAGTCCTCCTGAGCAGCCAATTCCTTTCCATCACGAGATGTGCTATGTACGTACATCTTTGATTATATACACATCTTTGCCATGATCTGTCGTTTTTCGATGTTGTATTTTTAATTAGTACTAGTCTGTTAATTTTTGGATTATTATTATTCGTATGTTAAGCCACACATGTCATGTTTAATAAGGTTTGCAAAAGAATTCAAATTAAAAAATCGATTTCAAACCTTCATAGGTGAAAATCAATTTTAGGCCAAGTTTAATTCATCCGGAGAGCACTCTAGACCTGATGTTAATTGGATATGTGTCTGACAGGTTCCGGACTTCCCGTCCAAGCTATTTTTCTTTTGCGAAGAAGAACCAGAAAGCGGGGGAGAAACTCCAATAGTTTTGAGTCATATTGTATATGAAAAGATGAAAGAAAAGCACCCAGACTTTGTTGCAAAACTGGAGGAGCATGGATTGAAGTATATAATAGTAACGGGTGATGAGGACCATGAATCGGCCATGGCTGGCAGAGGTTGGAAGTCTTCATACATGACCGACGACAAAAAAATTGCTGAGGAAAGGTTTTTGTTACTACACTAAATCTTATAACAACAATATCTAGACATTGCTCACTAGACTAATCTTTGATTCACAGGGCGGCAAAACTGGAAACAAAACTAGAATGGATGGAGAATGGTGTAAAAGCTACAAAAGGTCCGGTGCAAGCTATCAGATTCAACAAGGAAATTCAACGAAAAATTTGGTTCAATGGCCTTGCAGTTAGTAACCCTGGCCCAACTAATGGTAAACTTATTGACAATGATACATATGTTGAGCTTGGAAATGGTGATTTTGTGCCTGATTATGTTATTCAAGACTGCTCTAAGATTATGGAAGAAGAATGTGTTGCAATACCTTGGAAGAAAGGTGATGTTATGCTTGTCAATAACTTGATGGTGCTACATGGCCGGAAGGCGCTAGTAAAGCCACCTCGCCGCATACTCGCTTCACTTTGCAGATGACCCAAAAAAGATCAAGTAGTTAATTTGATTTTTCATTGTGATTTAATTTGATCATCATTCTTGGAAAATTTATAAAAAATGTATCGCACAAATGATACTAATGTTGATGGAAAAACACCTTGTGTACCTTGCATCGATCTTTCGTATCACTTCGTATCAAAGAGTTACACTATAACTTTGAGAGGTTTGGATCCGGTGGAAAGTTGAGATATACGGAATATTTGAAATTGATTAATCTATACACATCAAATTAAATCCGATTTAATATTTAAAGTATTCATGTACAAAATCTGTGTACAAAGTACTAATGTTAATAACTAGCGGGTTAACTCGCGTTGCGTGAAAGTGCGTTGCCTCGATCATTTTATTTATGGAATGAATTTGCTAAAGTTTTTTTTTTTTTTTTTTTTTTTGGACTAAATTTGCAAAAGATTGATAACGGGGACTAACGGTGCGTTTCACGGCTAATTTGAGGGGCTGAAAGTGTAAATAGCGAATGAACAAGACGCCGCACTATTCCAAACTATGCGTGTACTGTAGCAAACACTGCTTTGCACCGTAGCGTGGAATTTTCATTTTAGTCCCCGAAACTAACGGTTGTTTGCAACGTTAGTCCTTAGGGACTAACGGTGAAAAAAAGGGTAACCTCAAGGGCTGTTTTGCTTAATATTTGCCGAAATAGCCCCTCAAGTTATTGTTGCGTTTCAAATTTAATCCTCAAATGTTAGTTAACGGACGTTATGACTAACTTTGCAATTGAAAGCAAAGAACCTCGGGGCTAAAAGTGCCAAAGCTGAAAGTTGTTTGTGCACTGTAGCTACAGTGAAACGGAATGTGTTTTAGTATATATATATAATATACAGGAACAACCGAAATGATTGTTCAATAAATGTCATAAAGGTCTAAAGGAGTTCACTAGAAAAATGTGAATAAAATATTGCAAGATAATATGTAGAGTAAGTTACGCATTTTGTCCGTGTGGTAGTTTAATTGTCTTTATGTGCATGTCACGATGAGCAATTTTGTCACTTCACCATCTATATTTAAACATAAATTTGACCCGATGTTTATTTTTTGAGATATTTTGGCTACAATTTTTGTAGCAAATTGGTTATAATCCTTTACAAAAAATACACAAAATTACTTAGCGACTCACAAAAAAGACTTAACGATCCACAAAAAGGCTTAGAGACCAACAATTTATAGCACAAAATTGGTAAGAGTATTTGGCTACATAAAAATTGTAGATAACATATTCTCATGTTTTGATACTTTTGGCACCGGATGCAAAACACTCAACATGATTATGAGTTGTATCTAACAACATGTAAAAACATATAAAAATAAATGAAAACGTATAAAAGCAGACTAAAACATTTAATGTGAAAAAGAAAACATATTTTTGAGTTAATTACAAACGGTCGTTAGTCAAAAGGACCAACGGTGCAAAAAAATGACTCTAAAAGTATGATAATGAAACAAATTTGAAGTTGGATGGGTATTATGGTATTTTTTTGGGTTCGTATCTGATATGTGAACAAATGGGAAAGTATGTTGCTATTACATACCATTAACCCTTATATTAAACAAACACATTTTAACCAGTACATTGTTCCAGAGAGTAGAGTTGCCTGAGCAAAACTCTTGTAAAAAGTATGACAATTCAACTTCCTGCCATCAGAGTACTTGACAAGGGAAGTCAATGTAAAAGTTGGTTCAATCATCTGGTGGTTATTGACAATGGTTAAAAAAATGGTAAACTTCATAATGTGGATACATTTGTTGAGCATTGGAATGGTGGAGTTGTGTCTGATGGTGTCAAGGAGATTGCATATATAAGGAATATGGATGAAGAATGTGTTGTCATACCTTGGAAGAAAAGGTGATGTTGTGCTTGTTAATAAGAGGAAATTTCTTAAATGAGTACTACTTTACGAATATGAACTTCGCCCATAAATTTTTTCAAAATGAACTTTCAAATATTATCCGTCAGATTGATTAGTAGATTAGTTTTTAACCATACACGTGTATCACCGGATTGCTGGGCGAGTGTGGAGCGAGTATTGAGCCAGCCTTGAGCCAAGGCGAGGTTGAAGCGGCGTTGGCGTGGTTTAAGTCAAGAAATGTGGGCGAATACATGTATTTTGGGCGATCTCTTGGCCGGAACATGTATTATGGGCGATCCCTTGGGCAAAACGCAGAGAAAATTTGTGTATATTAGCATGCAAGATCAAAAACGCAGTGATAAGACATTTTTCCGGTAGCACCTAGGTGGAGACTAAAGACCAAAGAAGGAGAGGTTTTTATACACTAGTAGGATAGGATATGATTTGTGTGGTGTGATTTTTGTTTCATTTTAGCATGTCATTGGTTGTAGCACCTAGTTGGAGGCCTGAAACCAAAAAAGGAGAACTTTTGTACACTAGTAGAATAGGATATTATAGGATTTGTGTGTGTGACTTTTGTATTTTTTTTCCATGGGTGCTATGATTTCTACACCATTTGACATTTTATTATCTTTTTTGATAATCTTTTATTTCACCTAATAAAAGGTTGTCACAGTACTAGTACAATTTAGTCAACGTTATTGAGAAAGTAAAGTTTAAGATAAATATGTATGTTTCTCTCACATACACCTCAACATCCTCTCTCTAGAAAACCAAACTCATACCGGAAAAAAACCAAAATCCGACAAAACGCCAAATCAAATCGCAATCTAAAAAACCATACTACCCCAGGAAGCCATTTTCTTTTGCCCTCAAAACACACATACATTACATATACACCGGAGATCTGAACCCACAGCCTTGGATCTGATACGTTCAAGCCGACAAAAATGTCTCAACCACCGAAAATGTCTTAACCACTTGGTCAATACTCACGACGATGTTCTATTTATAGGCAGATTTTCTGTCGACAAAGAGTGACGGCGTCACACCTAAAGAGTGATGGCGTCATGACCATTTTTTCAACAAACTGTAGATTTTCTCGTTCCGGTCGCGTTGGCTTTTGAATCACTTAAACCGAGTTCGTATGCAAAAGTTATGGCCAAAATAAGATCGCGACTACAGATAGCATGTTGCGACTTGTGGCCACTTTATGCTTGTGACGCCGTCCCTTCGGGCTCTCGACGTTATCTGGATCAAATCTAGGCCGTCCGAGTTCATGACGCCTACTCTTTTAAAACACGAAGCCGTCACTTGTAAATGAGCAATTTAGCTCGAGCCACAAAGTTGTCCGACGGCGTCGCTAATTTGTGCTGACGTCGTCCCTTCTGGGCCCAAAGCACTGAGTGTCTCGATTCTTAACTTTGGCCATTTTATTCAGATATTCGCGCCTTTTAAATGCGAATAAGTGTCATTCCAAAGATTTTGCCTTCAAGATACATAAAAAGTGAAAAGGAACGATATTAAGCAATAACGGATACAAAAGTAATCAAATAAGGGCTTAAACGACCCCTCAAAAAGGTACATTTTAAAACCTTATCAACGAGTGTAGTCTCGTGAGGGCTTACAGGAAACATACCCACAAAGTTCATTTAAAAACTAATACAAGGTTATTGCGTTAATTGATGGTTATTTTCTTGGTAAACATATTGCTTTTCCGGTTGTTGATTATTACGTTCGTAATACGTGGGCCAAGTATGGTATTCAAAAGGTTATGATGAATGCGAAGGGGTTCTTTTTCTTTAAGTTTTCCACTCGAAAAGGTGTTGATGATGTTCTTGAAAACGGACCGTGCATGTTTAGGAACGTGCCAATTATTCTTAAAACGTGGATTTTGAATACTAATCTGCATAAAGAGGATTTAACTAATATTCCGATATGGGTTAAATTCCATGATGTGCCCCTTGCTATGTTTTCTGATGATGGTCTCAGCCTCCTAGCTACATTGATTGGTACGCCAAAAATGTTAGATTCTTACACTAGTCAAATGTGCTTGAAATCATGAGGTCGAAGTAGTTTTACTAGGTGCTTGATTGAAGTTAAGGCAGATCAGATTCTTAGGGAGAGCATCACTGTTGAGATACCATTACTTGATGGGACAGGATCTACTATTGAGAAGATTCGGGTTAAATACGAATGAAAATCGCCTCGGTGTGATACGTGTAAGCTGTTTGGGCATACGCTGCTTGATTGTCCTAAATCTGTTCCACCTCCTACTCAGCCTAAATAGGTTGTTAATGATGGTTATCAAACTATAATTAACAAGAATAAGGGTAGGAATGGTGGTCCAAGTGTTCCAGGTAAGGGAGGTTTTACTAAACCTGGTGTGGGTCCTAAGTTTAGGTATCAACCTAAAGCGCCTCCTCCTGAACCCACGAAGGTGGATAATACAAAAAAGAAAGCCACTGAAGTGGCTAGCTCGAGTGGGATGAATATTGCTACATCTAATCCTTTTGTTGCACTTAATATGATCGATTCTGATGAATGTGGTTCTCTTAAGATAGGTAATGTATCACAAGATCCGCTTGTGAGTGATTCAAAGGAAGTTAACGAGGTTGGTCCTACCCCTATTGTTGAGAAAATTGGGGAGTTTGAAAAGCTTCTTATTAATGGGAAAGCTACTCTTGTTGATGATGATGGTAATCCTATTAAAAAGGTTGATTATCAAGGTAATAAAAAGGATTTCCCGTCTACTTCTTCTACTAAGAGAGTTAACCCATTCACTAAAGTGAGAGAGATTGTGTATTCCGATAGTGATGAAGAGGAGGTTGTGAACACCTTTGATGAGTCGAGGAACCTATTTGGTGGTGGTCATAATTGTGAAGATGATTACGATGACTATGATTATGATAACTATGCAGATCAGGTTTATGATCTTCCAGGAAATTTGGATGCTTATTATGACACGTATGGTATCAAGCTCCAAGGCCTTGGTAGGAAGTAATTTTATATCCATAAGAGTCTAATGTTATCTTTAGAGTAGTGGTTTATTTCTTGTATGGAGAATAAGAAGTATCTTGTTATGTAAGCTTTTCGCCTATGTAACGGGCTGAGATATGGGATTCACCCATATCCTTTGTACTTAAACGTTTTTTGGAGTAATATATTTACCGGGTCTTTGACCTTTTACCCAAAAAAAAGGTTATTGCGTTAATACAGGAAAAATTAGAACTGCAGGAGAATTACGACGTAATCCTAAAGAGGAGTTACGCCGTAATTGAGGTAAAACCTGGCAATTGGCTACCGGAGAATAGCTACGGTGTAACCATAGAATGAGATTACGCCGTAATGGTTCATGTCTTAGAGAGAATCGCTACTGAGTATATGTTACGGCGTAACCAAGAGGATGAGTGACGCCGTAACTGTTGGACAAAACAGGTCCCCGTTTTAATCACTTGTAATTCATCTCCAATTCCTGCAAAAATGTTAAAAGCACAAAACCTAACAAAAATAAAAAAAAGAAAAAAAAATGATAATTCGGGTTGTCTCTCAAAAGAGAAATTTTCTTTATTACCGAGTCTTTAAGTTAGACTCAAAGCCATGGGGCTTTATGGTGGCCTTCAAACCTAGCCAACTTCTTCCATATCTTTCATCAAGTTGCGTCTGACCCATGCGACATTAGTAGCGGTGCGAAGAAACTCCTTTGTCTCAATCTTCCGAATCTTGGAAAACTTTTCATCCGGCCCCAAGTGGTACTTTGTAATCTCAAAATTTTCAGCTATAATTGGTGGCGGCCTTTTGTACGGAATACCAAGAAGTTTGCACCTCCGTTATTTGTATGTCTCATCATCTGGGTCAGTGAACCCGTCTTGACCTTGTAGTTCAAGGTAGTCCATAATTCCCTCAATGTCATCATCATCGGACTCAGTTCCCTCAAACCACTCTACTAATTCTTCAATAAGCACACGTTTGCACTCTTCTTTTTCATTACCCCATGTATCTTTGCTATCCTCATTCATCACTTCACTAGTATCGTTGGGAATCTCTTCACTTGGGTCTTTTTCACTCATGCACCCCTTCCAAATTTTTTCCTTCGTGGATGCATCCACTTTTCCATACTTGATTTTAACCCAATCGTCAAATCTCAACTTATATATGGAAAACTAGAAGGGGGGTTGAATAGTTTTGCCGATTTTAAGTTTAGTTTCAAAAACTTTAGATTCGATCTTATGTGAATTCGTATGAATGGATGGAAAGTATAAAGCAATAAGTAATGTAAGTAATGAAAGCAAGTAAAGTAAAGGATAGAAAGTAGTGACACAAGTGATTTATAGTGGTTCAGCTACAAGGACACTTTCCTTGCCATACTCCACTCCCCGAGTCTCCTACTCAAGAGGTCAAGCACTATGTCAACAAGCTCCTTCAACACGGCGGAGAAGCCTCACAACGTCGCTTATACTTTATCCGGTACAAAGCTAAATATCGAGTCCTTAACATGGCGGACCAAACCAATAAAACTATAACACAACAACTATGTGAAATATGAAATACAAGATCTTGCTATAGAAATCCTGTGGAGGAACAAATCAATCAAGGACCCCTTGCTTGGATGACTTGTAGTATCTCGTGATCTTGCCTTTGAGAAAGACCTATATGAGAATCACAACAAAAGAAAGAAGAACTACTAGATAGATCAATAGATCTAAGATTAGAAGAGAGAAGTAATATGAGAGAGTTTGTAAGAAGAGGGTGAGTAAAATGAAGAAATGGATCACTATTTATAGGCAAAAATCTCATCAGAGCCGGTTCCCACGGATCCCTCACTTGGGATCCGTCCGAGTCTAATCAAGGGATCCGACAAACTTGGTTGTACTAGTCCGGGTTTTGGGTTGCAAACTGGGTCATGGGCATGACGTATGAGCCAACAAGATACAATGAATCAAAGAGATGCAATGTATCTAGTCAATGGGTCATGGGTCATGTATAATACCCAACATGACTTCATGCATGTTGTCATACAATGGGTCATGGGTTATGGATCAAGCTCCATGGGTATGGGTCATGGGTCTTGGATATTGCCCATCCTAATAAACTATTACAACAAATGAATTATTACAACAATTTATGTTAAATGACTATATGTAAATGCTTTACAAAAATAACATGTATCCTTATAATTTTACTTATGATAACTTTATATTTGTTATCAACAAAACACAAAGAGATCGCTAAATATGAATAAACGTTTTTACGGTTTATTTGTATTAACAATCTCCCCTTTTTATTGATGACAAAACATAATGTTATGATGATTAAAACTTAAGATTAGATGTATGTTTTGAAAGCATATGTAAGTTTTACTTCTTCTCCCCCTTTTTGTCAAAACAAAAAGCGAGCCTTAACGAAGAAATAAAGTATGGAAAAAAAACATAATCCACGAAGCACTAGCTCCCCCTTGACGGTAGCTCCCCCTAGAATTGGGCGTCAAGTGCGAAAATATAATTCCTACAAAAAGAATGTTAGTAGAAACATGTAATATAATCTTGTATGGGACGAGAAACAAGATGGAGAGCCAAGGTATGTAAACAAAGCCTTGTAATAAAATACCAAAGTGTAGTGGTATAAATGCAACATACAAAATGTAAAACTAAGAACAAGGTTTGTTCTTGAAAATGACTCAAAGACAAAAAATAGATAAGCTAGTAATATCATTCCTTCCATGCTTGCATATTGTTAGATATGGAAGTTTTGGTGAGTGATGATGTTGATGCGATCAAGGATGTGATTAAGTATGAATCGCATATCGTCCCTTACTTCCATTGCAAGTTCCCTAGTGGATTGACAATGTTCACAATGTAAATGATGAGGGTAGTGTGGGTGGATGGTTTTCGGGTAATTTTGATTTGTGAAAGGTGGAATATGTGGTGGAAAAGTTGGAAAATATGGATCAAAGTCCATGATGTTGGCGAGTGGTGGAATATAAGAACCTAGATTTTCTTGTAAGATAATGGGAGCTAAAGGTGGTAAAGTTTCAAGATCTTTGTAAAGTGTGTTTGGAGATGTTGGTGGTGTTAAAAAGACTAGTTCTTTTGGGTTTAAGTTGGAAGTTTGTTGAAATGGTGTGGGTGGTGGACTAGACACGGGTAGTGGGATTGTTTTCGTAGTATTAAGGAGTTCCGATAGGGTGATTTTACGTGGAGACTCGGTAGGTGAGGGTGGTGATGAGCTTTTGGGAGATGATGGAGGTACAAAAATGGAATAATTTGGTGATGAATGAGTATTTGGTGATGGACTTAATGGTTTAGCTAAACAACAAGGCCGGATGCTAATATGTGCAGTTCTTCTAGATTTAGGTTGTGGCAATACGGAATGTGGTAGGGTAAAGTTTTGGATTTCTTGAAGGGGATTGTTTTCACTAGGTGGTTCATCAAAGTTGGAAGATCTTCTGGATGACATGATGATGATTGTTTGTGAGGTTGAGAGTGATGGATATGCAAGCATTTTGGAACCTTATTTATAGAGAAAATAATGCATTAGAGTGAATGCTAAAACCAAAATGTGAACTAAAATCTAATGATTAGATATGAATATAAGACATGTGATCATGAGAACACAAGAATTAAGTAACATACTTAGTGAAAGAGCTAAAATGATGAAAATATGAAGGTTATTAGCCAAAGTGAGAAAAATAGAAGAAAAATTTATGCTTCTCTCCCATGGTTCCCAAGGATCCGTTCCTTTAGGGAACTGTCCAGCGTAAATGTTGGGATCCGTGGTACTGGTGATCTCAGGCAGCTCAAAATTTTCCTTTTGGAAACATTGGTGCCTAGTGTGTGCCTATATGCAAACCATTTGGAGTTGCGGTTATCTCGACTCCTAAAAAGAGAAAAATAAACGAAGAAGTGAAAAAGCAAATTACTATGTGAGATAACCCGAGTGCTCCTTAATTCATTTTTGCTTAAATGAATGTACCCGAAAACACATATTAATTATGTGTTCCCTTTAGCATTCAAAAGACATGAGATGCAATGAAAACGGGTTTTTACTTTGTATTAATAATGAAAAGGTTTGTCCTAGACGTGAGAATGTTTTTAGGAAAGTGATACGGGGAGAAGTATCCTTTTAGAAAGCATTCCGAAAAGTTTCTTGTATAAAGGAGAGAGTTTATCATTAGTTTTGAAAATCCTCATATTGTTTGTAAGTTGTGGGTGAAATAGAGATCCTGGACTCAGAAAAGAAGGTAAGGCTAATGTTTACATACCTTGTAGAATTGAGAAACAAATTACGACGATTGTTCCATGAGACCAAGACCAAGACGAAGCAAGTTGAATTGTTCCCGCTTCAACGGTTTGGTAAGGACGTCTGCTATGTTGTCTTCGGATGATACCTTCTCAATAGAAATGTTCCCCTTTTGAACATTGTCTCTTAAGAAGTGATGACGGATCTCTATATGCTTGGTGCGAGAGTGCAACACCGGATTCTTGCTTAAGTCAATAGCACCTTTGTTGTCGCATAAAATGGCTATGTCACTTAGATGAATGTCGTAGTCAACTAACGCTTATTTCATCCACAGTTCTTGTTAGCATGCTTTGCCGACGGAGACATATTCGGCTTCGGTTGTTGATATGGCCAATGCCATTTTCTTCTTCGAGAACCAAGACGTTAAACAACATCCCATAAAAGTACATACACCACTTGTACTTTTTCGGTCAACCTAATCACCTATATGGTCAAAATCCGCATATACAATAGTTTCTACCCCCGTTCCCTTAGGATACCATAATCCTAATTGAGTCGTACCCTTAATGTATCTAAATATTCTTTTGACGGCTTCTAGATGTGAAGTCTTAAGTTCTTCTTGAAACCTAGCACATAGACAAACACTAAACATGATATCCGGCCGATTAGCTGTAAGATAGAGAAGACTACCAATCATGCCACGGTATTTTGTGTTATCAACGGATTCATCATCTTCATCTTTTGTAAGTTTAGTATCGGATGACATTGGTGTTCTTATGGGTTTCGACTCTTCTAAACCAAATTTCTTTGACATTTCTTTTATGTATTTGGATTGATTAAAGAAGATACCATCTTCTAGTTGTTTGATTTGTAGAACAAGAAAGAAACTTAGTTCTCCCATCATACTCATTTCAAACTCATCATGCATGATTTTTGAGAAATCATCACACGTGTCTTGACAAGTCGATCCGAATATAATATCGTCCACGTATATTTGAACAATAATTATATGTGATTCCTTTTTCTTTGTGAAAAGTGTATTATCAACTAACCCATGGTATAGTTGTTTTTTATTAAAAATGATTTGAGTCTATCATACCAAGCCTTTGGGGCTTGTTTAAGACCGTAAAGAGCTTTCTTTATTTTGTACACGTGTTTAGGTTTTTCGAAATCGATTAAGCCCGGAGGTGAGCTACATAGACTTCTTCATTAATAAAGTCATTTAGAAAAGAACTTTTAACATCCATTTGAAAAAGCTTAAGATCATTAGCACAAGCATAAGCAAGAAGTATTCTTATAGACTCTAATCTAGCCACGGGAGCATAGGTCTCATCAAAGTCTATGTCTTCTTGTTGATTATACCCTTGGGCAACGAGTCTAGCTTTGTTTTTATATCTACACTGTTTGCATCTAACTTGTTTTTATATACCCATTTAGTTCCAATTATGGTTTGGTTATTAGGTGGAGGGACGAGTGTCCAAACATCGTTAGAAATAAATAGATTTAACTCTTCTTGCATAGCCATTACCCAACTTTCATATTTTATGGCTTCTTGCGTATTTTTAGGTTCTATGGTTGAGACAAAACAAAATAAACTACTTTGGTTTTGGACTTGAGATCTTAAGGTTCTTTCATTTAACTTTCCTATAACCTTCTCTATGGGATGATCTTTATACTCTTTAATAATGATGATTTCATTGTTTAATGGTTCATCTTCTTTATTTATATTTTCCTTAATTTCTATGGCTTCACTTTCGATTATCTCGTCATCGACAAGAGGTTGGATAGGTTTACGTGGACTTTCATCAAATCTTACGTTTAAGGATTCTTCAACCTTCATTGTTTCTTTATTAAGTATAACATAAGCTTTACTATTAGGAGAGTAACCTAAGAAAACACCTTCGGTTGATTTATGATCAAATTTAGTTAGGTAATCTTTAGTGTTAAGTAAGAAACATTTACTACCAAAGACTCTAAAGTGTTCTAACGTAGGCTTTTGCCTCGAAGTAACTCGTATGAAGTTTTACCTAAGAATGGTCTAATTAGGACACGGTTAAGTATGTAGGTTGATGTGTTGACGGCATTGCACCAAAATTTTTGAGGAATAGATTGCTCATTAATCATGGTGCGACTCATTTCTTGTAGGGTTCTATTTTTCGTTTCAACTACCCCATTTGATTGTGGAGTGCGAGGGGTCGAGAAATTGTGAGTAATACCATTAGCATCACAAAAATCTCCAAATTGCACTTCATATCAAATTCCCTACCATGATCCATTCTAATAGACACTATAGGACTTCTTAGTTGTCTTTGGATTTCCCTACTTAATATTTCAAGATTATCGAACGTTTCAGTTTTATTCTTTAAGAATTTAGTCCATGTGTACCTAGAGTAATCATCCACTATAACCAAAGTATAGAAGTTACCTCCATAACTTTGAATAGTGGTTGGACCAAATAGATCCATATGAAGTAGTTCTAGACATTTAGTAGTAGAGACCATATTTTTAGCTTTGTGACTAGCATGGACTTGCTTTCCTACGTTACAAGCATCACAAAAATGATGTTCGTATTTTAATTTGGGTAGATATCTTACTAGTTCTTTAGATGATAGCGATTGAAGAAGTCGCATATTGGCGTGACCCAATCTTCGATGACATAAGGTTGAAGTATCATCCATAGAAGTAAGACAAAGTTTGTCTTTTGGTTTATTACCGATTTTAATAACATAGACTCCATGTGTTCTAATGCCTCTTCCTATAGTAATACCGTTGTTCAATATTTTACTACCGGTTTCACTAAAATATACGTTGCACTTTTTGTCACATATTTGTCCTATACTTAGAAGGTTGAAGTTTAGGTTTTCTACGTGACACACATCGTTAATGATTAAAGATTTGTGAGAAATTGTACATTTACCGATGATTTTGCTCTTGCTATTACCAAATACCACATTTGCACCATTGAAAGATTCGTATGTGGAAAACAAATCTTTGTTACCGGTCGTGTGCTTCGTGCACCCGCTATCCTTGATCCATTCATCCGGATCTAGGTCGACCTTTAAGCACACCTAAGAAAACAATTAACTCAAAAGTTTGGTCCCCATTTGTTCATGGGCCCATTAGTGTTATACATTTCACTCATGTTAGGAATATATGAAAAAGGTGATAAAGCAGATATTTCTTATGCGGTACAATATGCATGATCCAAGGGAGCCTCATTTTTTGGCTCTTAAGCGGATTTTACGTTATGTACGTGGTACATTGGCCTATGGGTTACAATTATTTTCATCCTCCACCACCTCTTTGGTTGCTTATGATATGGATTGGGCTGGTTACCTTACTACTAGACGTTGGACTTCAGGTTATTGTATATTTCTTGGCAACAACTTACTCTCTTGGTTTTCTAAGCGTCAACTGATGCCCTCTCAGTCTAGTGCCGAGGTGGAGTATTGTGGTGTTGCGCTATTGCTGAGACTTATTGGTTGAGGAATCTCTTAAAGGAGTTGCACACGCCTTTATCTTCAGCCACTTTGGTTTATTGTGATAATGTTAGTGCTATCTACCCGTCGTCTAATCCAGTTCAGCATCAACGAACGAAGCACATAGAGATAGATAATCACTTTGTTCGTGACTTGGTTGCTACTTGTCAGGTTTGTATTCTTCATGTACTATCTCGCTATCAATATGCTGATATTTTCACCAAGAGATGGCCTTCTGCGCTATTTGAGGAGTTTCGTACCATCTTGAGCTTTCGGTCTTCTCCCGCTCCAACTGCTGGGGAGTGCTAGTCAACATATTACTTTGTGATTCGGGCTTAGCTTTTATTGTTAGGCCTAGCCCAATTCTAGAATGTTCATTATGAGGCGTTTGTCTACTAGTTCAGTTGAGAACAAGGTGTCGAACTAGACTGATAACTGATAGTCTATTGAAGCACCTCTTTAAAGGCGGATGCCAAGAATCAAAGAATATGGAGTGAACGACCCTTCTATCTAGTATCTAGATCAATGATTCTGTTCGGCCGATCATAGTTGTCCCCACTGGAATCAAAATTTTTAGTTGGATCGCTACCATGTGGGGGTTCGATACAATACAAAACACCTATGTAAACAAAGCACATGGCCTGAATCTTTGATTATTGGAATCGCAGACAATCATTTAAACCAACACTTTGGTACATTTAAAAATGTATATCACTGACCAATAACAACAACATATATGTTTGTATCTAATATAAGCCAAATAATCCAGTGCACTAAGTAAACAAAGCATATGGCCACCGGAATCTTCTTCCAAGAAGTAGAATTACCTGAGCAAAAATCTTATGACGACGACGTTGTCTTCCCCGTGGTATTGTCACCAACCACTAACACTAATTTTTTTGAGGCTATCAAAGCTCAGAAGTCATGGCTAGAGTCTCTTTTAAACGAAAGAGGTGTTATTCTCTTCAGAGGCTTTCCTGTTACGTCTCCTTGTGAATTTAATGACGTAGTTGAAGCTTTCGGCTTTCCTGAAATGGTGTATTTTGGAGGTCGAGCTCCTCGATCCAAAGTTGTTGGTAAGATTTACACTGCAAATGAAAGTCCTCCTGAGCAGCCAATTCCTTGCCATCACGAGATGTGTTATGTACGTAAATCTTTGATTCTATACACATCTATGCCATGATGTATCGTTTTTCGATGTTGTATATTTAATTAGTACTAGTTTGTTAATTTTTGGATTATTATTATTCGTATGTTAAGCCACACATGTGGTGTTATCAATTGTGTCAACCTTGTTTAGAAGGTGTTTAATAAGGTTTGCAAAAGAACTCAAATTAAAAAATTGATTGCAAACCTTCATAGGTGAAAATCAATTTTATGCTAGGTTTAATTCATCCGGAGAGTACTCTAGACCTGATATGTATATAAAAAAATAAAAATAAATAAATAAAAGATTTGTAACTGTATATGTATCCGACAGCTTCCGGACTTCCCGTCCAAGCTATTTTTCTTTTGCGAAGAAGAACCAGAAAGAGGGGGAGAAACTCCTATAGTTATGAGTCATGTCGTATATGAGAAGATGAAAGAAAAGTACCCAGAGTTTGTTGCAAAACTGGAGGAGCATGGATTGAAGTATATAATAGTAATTGGTGATGAGGACCATGAATCGGCCATGGCTGGAAGAGGTTGGAAGTCTTCATACATGACCGACGACAAAAATATTGCTGAGGAAAGGTTTTTGTTACTACCCTAAACCTTATAACAACAATATCTAGACATTGCTCACTAGACTAATGTTTGATTGACAGGGCGGCAAAACTGGGAACGAGACTAGAATGGATGGAGAATGGTGTAAAAGTTATTTTAGGTCCGATGCAAGCTATCAGATTCAACAAGGAAATTCACCGAAAAATTTGGTTCAATAGCCTTGCAGTTAGTAATCCTGGCCCAACTAATGGTAAACTTAATGAAAATGATGTATATGTTGAGCTTGGTAATGGCAATTTTGTGCCTGATTATGTTATTCAAGACTGCTTGAAGATTATGGAAGAAAAATGTGTTGCAATACCTTGGAAGAAAGGTGATGTTATGCTTGTTAATAACTTGATGGTGCTACATGGCCGGAAGGCGTTAGTAAAGCCACCTCGTCGCATACTCGCTTCACTTTGCACGTGACTGAAAGAAGATCAAGTAGTTAATTTGAACATCATTTTGCAAATTATATAAAAAAATATATATTGCACGAATGATGCTAATGTTGATGAAAAACACATTGTGTACCTTGCATCTTTTGTATAAATAAATGTTACATTATAGTTTGGAGGGGTTTGGATCCGGTGCAAAGTTGATATATAAGGAATTTTTGAAATTGATTAATGTATACACATCAAACTCAGATTCAATATAAAGTACTCATGTACAAAATCTGTGTACAAAGTAATATTACAGATCAAAACTTGCTTAGCTATAATATGAAATTAACCGAATTGATTGTTGTTATCATTAGAATATGGTTACAAAGAAACACATTTAGAATTATCATATAGTAATATTACATGTCTAATTAACTCTATTCCCAAATGACATATATATTTTATAATTGTCATTATGTGCATGTCTCATAACAATTTTGTCACTTCACCATCCATATTTAACCTTAAATTTGACCCAATGTATATATTTTGGTACTTTTGACACTGGATGTAAAACACATAACATAATCATGATTTGAATCAAACAGCATTATACACACACATTTTAACAAGTACATTCTTCCAGAAAGTAGAGTTGCCCGAGCAAAACTCTTGTAAAAAGTATAACAGGTCAACTTCCTGCCATCAGAGTATTTGACAAGGAAAGTCAACGTAAAAGTTGGTTCAATCATCTGGTGGTTATTGACAATGGCTCGAAAAATGGTAAACTTCATAATGTGGATACATTGGTTGAGCTTTCGAATGGTGAAGCTGTGTCTGATGGTGTGATGGTGTCAAGGAAGACTGCATATATGAGGATTATGGAATAAGAATGTTTTGTCATACCTTGGAAAAAAGGTGATGTTATGCTTGTTAATAATCTGATGGTTCTTCACGCTCAATTGCCGCTAGCTATTAAAGCCACCTCGTCGTGCACTTGCATCCCTTTGCAAGTAATATTCGCTTGTTTGCTGGAATAGTGAAATTATCGAATATATATTACCTTTATGTACCTTGAAGTCTTTGGTTCAATGTTGTTACATCTTTCATTGTGTGCCAACTCAGTGATTTAGATAAATTCTGAATTTGTTGATTAATGTTAGAACATATTTATTGTGACTTATGACAACAATATCAAGACAAAATTTAGAATATATATTCATTAAAAAAGAGTCATAAACGTTTACGAAAACAACATATACATACACACAAGAAACGCAATCTAACAGTTCTAGCTTATATCAAATTTTCAAGCACCTTGTTGGGTTCTTCTATGCACATCAAGAAGTACCTAGCTATTAACGTAAAATAATCGGTAATTTCATTAAATTTTAATAAACTGATAGCAACACCATGTCATCCTATTCCAAATATGTGCATCTTTAAGCATATATATACACGCAAGATCGACTAGAGGCAAAAACATCCAATTGTCACTAGACACACAATCAAAATGGGGGCCGGACAGTTGTTCCAAGAGATAGAATTACCTGAGCAAAAATCCTATGATGGTGTTCGCTTTCCGGCAGTGTTGTCACCGACCACTGAAACTAGTTTTAGTGTCTTTGAAGAGGCGGTTAGAGCTGAGATGCCATGGTTGAAGTATCTTCTAAAGGAAAGAGGCACTATTCTTTTCAGAGACTGTCCTGTTGTATCACCTTCTGACTTCAATGACATGGTTGAAGCTTTCGGCTACCCTGAAGCACCTTATATTGGTGGTAGAGCCTCTAGAACACAAGTTGTTGGTCGAGTTTACACTGCTAATGAAACGCCACCAGAGAAACTAATTCCTTTCCATCATGAGATGGCTTATGTAAGTTCATTAATCATATAAATTTATATCCATTAGATTGTACTACTATTAGTCCATAAGTTTTTAGTTTAATTCTATGTGTTAAGCTTTGATATTGTATTTTTCTCACTCTAACAGGTTCCAGATTTCCCTTCGAAGATTGTTTTCTTTTGTGAGGTAGCACCAGGAAGCGGTGGACAAACTCCAATAGTTTTGAGTCATATCATCTATGATAAGATGAAGAAGTTACACCCCGAGTTTGTTGCAAAACTAGAGGAACATGGAGTGACATACATAATATTGACGGGTGATGAGGATCAACCATTGTCCTCCACTGGCAGAGGTTGGAAGTCCGCATACAACACTGATGACAAGAAAGTTGCTGAGGAAAGGTTATAACATAATCATTAAAATCACCAAATTTCTATCGTTTTTATGACATTTTTTGAACGTTGTTCCTTAAATTGTTGGATAACGATTGACTACAGGGCAGCAGCACTAGGAACAAGGCTAGAATGGATGGGAAATGCAGCAAAAGTTATAGCAGGTCCAATGCCAGCCATCAGGGTATTTGACAAGGAAAGTCAACGTAAAATGTGGTTTAATAATCTGACTGGACCCGTACATGGTGCTCGTAAGATTCATGATAAGGGTGCCTTTGCTGAGCTTGGAAATGGTGAAGCTGTGCCTGATGATGCAATGGAAGACTGTATGAGAATCTTGAACGAAGAATGTGTTATAATACCCTGGAAGGCAGGTGATGTTATGCTTGTTGATAATTTGGCGGTCCTTCATGCCCGACAGCCATTACTAAAACCGCCTCGTCGTGTACTTGCTGCCATTTGCAAGTGACAGGAAATAGGAGAGTTTCTATCTTTTAAACCACCATGTTTCAATTTCTGGTTGCGAAATAATAACCGGTTTCTTGCAAAAATGTTCAGAGAAAAATACTATAGTTTGAAAGAACCAAACGCGTCTGAGAGATCGTTGAAATGTTAATGAAAATAAATAAACATTTTTGTACCATGCATCTTTTGGCCCATCATTTGGAATTGTTATACGATAATTACATATTAGCTATCTGAAACGTGTTAAAAAGTTTGTGATTAAAATAATTTAGCTAAAAAAATTATCAGCATATAAGTATTATTGTAGTAACATTTATAATCTGAATTTTTAGCATTAAAAAACATGAAAGTAAGTGCAAAATCTTTGTTAATTCTTTTCGTATAGACTTGATTACTTAAAAGATTCCTTTGATCCACAAAACACTCAACTGACAACCCATACTTATATTGATATATACAATTAGGGGTGTCTTTCGGCTGACCCGACCCGAACCGACTCGACCGAACCCGACCCGAGGCAATTCGGGTCCGGGTCAATCGGTCCAAAATATATTCGGTCAATCGGTCAACCCGAATCGACCAGTTCTAAAAAGGTCGGGTTCGGTATATTTTTAGCCTTGTCCATGTGTATATAAATGTGTTTGTAGAAGGCCAACGCTTAATTAAGAACTATAAATATTATGGTCACCCCGTCATATCGCTACATCGCCTTTCTCCAAGACTACACCCAACCATAACTTCAGTGGTGACTACAACGACGACCGTAACCTTTTTTTTAAACTAAAATTTCATTCATAATTTTATTGCTTTGTATCGATTTAACCACAAGCCTACACATTTTATATACCAACTACAGTAATATATAGCAACTTATCACACTATCACCTCTAAAACATCTGCCTAGTAAATATAAGGCAACTTGTTACTTGCTAAGAGTTCACAAAAGAATTGACACCTATTACTGTATGCCATGTGAGTTAAAACAAATGAACTTGAATCTCTACACGTGTTGTGGTTAGGTGTAAACATCCCACCTAATTCTTCTTATAATACTAAAAGGCGTACACTTTGTATGCAAAGAACAAGCATTAAATGCAATCTTTCTTAACTTAAGAAAATAGTTCATGGGTTCAGTGTCGTTGCAAGTAAGTCAAACATTAAATGCAAAGTTTCACAACTTGGCAAAAAAAGTCCCGAGGTTTAAGTGACGATGCAAAGTAAGTCATATACCATTAATTGTTATCTATAGCAACTTGGCAAAATTAGTCCCTAAGATTTAAATGTCGTTCAAAGTAAGTCTTTTTCAATCCATTGATCGCTGGGTTTCACACTCAGATATACTAAAGATGGGAGTTCAAATCCCCAATTAAATGCCATCTTTATCAAAATGGCAAGAATAGTCCTTGAGGTTTAAGTGGCATTGCAAGCTAAGTCCTTTGTAAGTTTGGCAAAATGGCAAAAATAGTCCTTGAGGTTTAAGTATGGCAACAATAGTCCCTGAGGTTTAAGTGTCGTTGCAAGCTAAGTCCTTTGTAAGTTTGGCAAAATGGCAAAAATAGTCCCTGAGGTTTAAGTGTCGTCGCAAGCTAAGTCCTTTCACAACACTTCCGCCGCAACGCGCGGATCACCCGCTCGTTTTTTTTATATCTCATATAAACCTCTCAACTCATCTACCATCTTCAACTTCAAAAAAGAAAACTTTATCAATATAAAAGGTCTGGTAAGATCAACAAAAAACTTCTGGTAAGGTTTAACCATCTTCCCTTACGCAGATCCCTGATTCGTTCACCACTCGTTCACCACTTTTGTTTCTTCAGTCACTCATCTTATTTTTCTTCACCCATTCCCAGCATCTCCTGTTAACGAAGTCATCCTCCAATAACTATCATGACCCACTTCATAACTACCACCCAACAGTCCAATAAGTCATCCTCCAAATGGGTTGCAAGAAATCTTCCAGTATTGTTTTTTGATGAAAGATGGTAAATCTATTCATTTGTCACTTGCTGAAAGAACAAATATCTGGTAATATTTATTTTTGTTTGTGTGTGTATTTTTGTGGTTGCAACGGTCAAAAAACAAGGGAAGATGTGCCAATTTAATCGGTTGCCAGGCAAACCGAAACATTGCAAAGGTTGAGGGTTTGATCGGTCACACTCGGTTGGGCTAGTGGGCACAACTTGGTCGACTACTCGGTTGGGGTGGCAACCAACCGAGCCATTAGCATTGGCCTAAGTTTTCGATATAATGTAAGAGATAGAAGATAATTTTACAGACACAATCCATATGGCCACAAGAAATTTTTTTAAAGAGGTAGAAGTACCTGAGCAGAAACCTCAGGGCACCCATATATCAAAAACAAAATTATGGTGCCTGCTATATCTTTTAGTGACATAAGCCACAGAAGTTTTCAGTCAGCTAAAGTGAAAAATAAAAATAAAGTCAGATCAGATCATATCAGTGTAAATTTCCTGTTATGTCTCTTGTTACATCCTATATCAAAAACAATATATACCAGTAGTATACAATATAAAAGAACAAATAATTTTATTGCTTCAAATACATAGTAGATACAACAATTTAATTCATGTTCATAGTCAGAAGAACAACTTTGCTACATCCCTTAACATTTCAATACACTTCTTGATGATCCTTTGGCTACTTCATCATCACTACAGTTTCATGCTTTGTGGGACTTCTACCGTCGCTTGACTGCATCAAAAAAGGAAATCAGCCAACCATTTTTTTTCCCACAAACAATATGTACAAGGAGAAAGATATACGCCTTATGAAATTAATAGGCTAGTAATAAGGTAATCTTTATACAGATATCGACAAAGAAAATATTACTTACCACTCTTGTGTAACCATATATATCAGTTGGAAATGAGAAATAAACTCCAGAACATGAATACATCAAGTCATAAGCACAGAGAATAGCTAACATGTTTTGAAATGGGGTAATAGCTCAAATATAACAGTAGTTC
The DNA here is from genome assembly GCA_022545495.1 of Chrysanthemum lavandulifolium. NCBI lineage: Eukaryota > Viridiplantae > Streptophyta > Magnoliopsida > Asterales > Asteraceae > Chrysanthemum > Chrysanthemum lavandulifolium. The sequence continues at coordinate 273,009,795 of CM040244.1, forward strand.
TTTGAGGAAGTTCAATACCACCGCCAAAGCAAAATTAGCAATTTTTCAAAAGGGTCATCTAATGGAAGTTCAATACCACCGCCAAAGCAAAATTAGCAATTTTTCAGAAGGGTCATCTAATTACGGTATCTTCATATCAAACGGAGTCAAGACAAATATCTTGACCCGAAACTGCAAATATTATCAACAACGGAGTGAGGTGAACATAAGTCTAAATGCTAATGAAAGGAAACAGTAAGGAAATGTCATAAATTTATATTTTAAAAACAGTCATTGATGAGTCTTTGAATTTGGAATCACGACTTAGGTATACTATCATATGCCAATCTTGGATTTTTCTTAAAAGATAAAATAATGTGAGAAACAACAAGCATTTGAGGCAGTCACTATAAAATAATATGAGAAACAACATCAGCCATTTTAAAACAGTCATTGCTGAGTCCTTGAATTTGGAATCACGACTTATGTATACTACCAGATGCCAATCTTGGATTTTTCTACAAAAATAAAATAATGTGAGAAAGATCAAGTATTTGAGGCAGTCTATATAAAGGAGGGAGAGGTGGTCACTTAATTGGGCCCTCCCACCAGATCTAAAAACATTACACAAACATGAAGGTTGACGAAGTTTTTCACATGAATGGTGGAAATGGAGAGTATAGCTATGCCCAAAACTCGTCTCTTCAGGTAATACAATATTTAAGTCTACAGCTTAAAGATTTGAAAATTTGTACTAAAAGCTACTCGTATCAAACAAGGGCAAATATAAATCTCATCATCCTAATTACATGTGAAGAGTTTAAACTAAAAACCCCTTGACTACTGAAAATCACGTAAAATGAAATTACTAAATTTGATTTACATCTTATCCAAGCCAATATCAAGAATGCTTTTTTATCGAATTCTATAATCATACAAGGTAAATGTCGAAATTATAATATCCAAATCAAGAATATATTTAATTACATTATAGTTATTTGTAATTATGTCATATTATATTTCATTTTAGTATTTTAAAATATGTTCTACGATACTACTTATGTTGTTGTCTTTATGTTTATTTATATAAATAGTATTTGCAATATTATATTCAATCTTATTAAAATATCTCAACATAAAATTCTAGCTGGATAGCTATAGTCATGATAGACGTACTTTTTAAAATATCTTAACATTAAATACTTATGTTATCACAAAAGTATTCACTTGAGTTACTATTTTTATTTGTTACACTCAATTCATTCAACTTAGGTTGAATTATTAAAATCATTAGGATCGGCAATCATACTTTAAAATTTAGGAGATTTTTGCTTTTCCTTATCTTCATCTTCAATCTATCTTTTTTCTCATTGAACTTTTCGTCAACATCACCACCAAATGACCACCTAAATACTAAGATCACGGCTTGCGTGGGTGATCCTAATATATTCACGTTTACCTAGTTTTTTTCTTTTTCTTTTTTTAATTCTTTATTTTATTTTTTATTATTATTTTTATTTTTTTATTTTTTTACAACTTTGCGACATATATTAGTGAATGCTAATTATAAGTCTCGTACAAGCATAATGCTTAAATATCTTCAGATATACTATTTTCGCATATATTTGTTCAATATAATAATAATAATGATAATAATATCAATAAATAACACCACATGAGATTGTATTTTCAAAAATCTTTTATAGAATAAGTGAAAACTTATTTTTAGAAATGATCCTTTTAAGAAAATTAAATTAAATTAATGGGAGAGCTTGATTTCGCTATGTGCCAAAATTGAACCTCTCACTGGCTAAAAAAAGGTCAATATTGGAATTGGTTTGGTCAAACTAACGAAATTTTCGATTGTGTAATTAAACAAATGAAAAAGAAAAAAATATGCTTGAACAAGGGCTCAATGGAATTCTTACTAATTATAGTTTCCAGACTTCCACTTATGTCCAAGGTTTCATATTTTTTTCGAGCCATTTAACTGAGCATATATTTGTAGTCCTCAAATATCATCGAGGCAACTCGTTAAGATCGTTGAGATTAGATCACTTTAAATACTTAAGCATCTTGTTCATAAAGTGGACGCCTTTATTTGTATTTGGTTTGTCATTAGTTGGAAATATATTGCCTTTCAAAAAAAAGTAAAAAACGCTGAAGCTGCTCAAATTGAGTTTGAGCCCGACTGAGTATATATATAACTCTTTATTGTTTTTGTAGATCGACATGTTAATCCAAAGGTGCTATGTAATTATAATTCCAAAATACATAGATAAACTCGATTAGTTGAACCACAATAAACAAGACTCATCATAAAAAAATTCTTTTATTGTAATTATAATTATAATTCCAAAGGTTTTTTCTTTTATTTTATATAAAAATCTAATTCCCATTCTTATTATAAATTTAAGTTCTACCTAATCAGGGAATTTTGCTAAACATAACTTACATATTTTATTCACGTAACAAGCTGGGATACATTTTAATCTTTGTGATTCGGTCAAAGTTATTTTTAAAAGAGAATGTTGATATCACATTCACAACCTGTTTTAACAACTTCACATTAGCTTATTATTCTCTAGGTTTCATTGAGAAACTATCAAAATAATAATCCGTGATGCAATAATTTAAAAGATCAAATTTTGTGAACCCTACGTATAAAATCTGAAGTAAATTAAGGATAACTCATATGCATCAGTTTATAGTAGAAGTCTTCGGTGCACCAAAAATGAAAAAAAAAATGCTAGAGAAAAATCGAAACAAAAATTTCACAACAATTATACGTATTAGGGGAGATCGTAAATCTTTTATGTTATATTGTTATTAGATTTTAGCATAAGGGATAAAATAAAATATTTTTTATACTGATTACCTTCTATGATATTTGTTATGGCTAGAAAAAGACTTCTGATATGACCAAGCACATAACCATAAAGTGTCTTGAGAAGACCTATGCCTCCATGAAACCAAGGAGTTTAGGCATAGCCGATCTCGGTTGCGCTTCTGGCCAAAACACATTATCAAGCATACGAGAAATGGTTGAAGCCATTGACGAGAGCTCTCGTAAATTATCCAATATTGCACCTCCTGAATATCGAGTGTACCTCAACGACCTTTATACTAATGACTTCAATTCGCTCTTCAAGAACTTGCCAGATTTCTATAATGAATTGAAGAATAAAAGGTATATGCGAATGCACGAATTTGATTCCAGCATATATATAGCTGCTTATCCTGGCACTTTTTACGGTAGATTGTTTCCGGACAAGTCTTTGCACTTTGTTTACTCCTTCTCCAGTTTGCATTGGCTCTCCAGGGTACGTTTCCTTTTTATACCATTTTCAACTATTGTAAAAAATAATGTAACTAACTGTTACAAATTATAAGCGATACTATGCACTATCTAATATTGTAGGTCCCTTCCGAACTTTATGACAAGCAAGGAAATTCAATTAATAAAGGTAGTGTTTCCATTACCAAGACAAGCCCAGTAGAAGTATCTATAGCATATTGCAACCAATTCCAAAAAGATTTTTCATTGTTTCTTCGTTCAAGATCGAAAGAACTACTATCTGAGGGTCGGATGGTGTTAATGTTGTTGGGGAGAAGAAATCAAAGCCATGTGGATAGGGGCAACTCGCTCTTGTGGGAACTTCTTTCACAATCATTTGCGTTGTTGGTTGCGCAGGTACTTATTTTGAAGCTTTTTTTACCTTATACGAGTTTAGGCTATAATTTAGCTATGTACTTACATTTATGTCTAAACCTTTTTTTACCCCAAAAAGAAGTTGCAATTTAGCCATTCAATATCCCTACTTGATAAACAATGCTATAAATTATGTGTTCGAATGTAGGTAAATTACAACTTTTTTCGGGTAAAAATTTCTTAATATTCATACTCGGACAAAATTGATAGTTCTTAACTATAAATTCAACACGTTTTAGTTAAGGCTCTCAGGTGTGCGATATGAAAATTAAAATATGACTATTTTATGGCCTAAACGGTAGTTTATTTACATTTTGAATATATATGTTTTCTTCCTTAAAAGCAAAGACTTAACTGTTAGCGCGTTTTTAATTAGGCCCGCCCATTTATTTATCATAATCGTGCTAAATAAATGAGTTAAGTTCTACATAAACATGATAGCTTGAGTCTAAAGCTCGGATACCCCATTTGGTATTACTGCTTACCTAAATAGTGGGTCGATACAAAGTATATAAACATTATTATGTAAACTAAATAGGCTAAGCCTTACATAAACATAACCGATGGGGTAATTTTTAATATAACCTACTAACATTAACAACACATTCATAAGCACCTAATAATATACCTATCGTCAATGAAACCAAAACTATTTGTATTTGGGAAACCTGAATACCTTTAGGCTCAAAACCCTTCGCTACAGTTCAAAAATATTTACTTTGGTTTATATATTTTGAAAAAGCCAAAAAATTTCATTGACCCTGAATAATACACATAGCATGCTTATTAATTTATAAAACTTATTTTTTGTATATTGAACTATATAAAAATTATCGGTGGTACTTGAAATTCACAAGTCTTATTTATCATGGTTGACGTAGGGAGAAATTGAGCAAGAAAAGTTCGACGAATACGATACTCACTTTTACGCACCCTCCAGGAATGAACTAGAGGAGGAAATAAAAAAAGAGGGGTCATTTGTGATTGACCATTTTGACATTTTTGAAACTGAACTCAAACATAAGGCTTGTGTTAGCTATGGAACTATAGTGGCAAAGACCACCAGAGCAATACAAGAATCGATGATTTCCAATCACTTTGGACAAAGAGTTCTGGATAATCTGTTTGAGAATTATGGAAGATTGATTGACGAAGAGCTTGTCAAAGAAGATATCAGGCCAGTTAGTTTCATTATTGTTCTTAAAAAGATTTAGCCATATGGGCATTTTCCATAAGGGTTATGGGTCAAAGAAGTTACTAAAGTTTGCTCCAAAGTTCACCTAAGTTACTATAGTTTTTTTCGTTACAAAGAGGTAACTTAAGTAAACGGGTTTGTCATTTGGGTTACTCAAAGATTAAAAATGTTACATAAATGTTATCTGCGAGGTGGGCAACCTACTGATTACGGTTCCCTTGTCACGCCAAAGACCATAGTTTAAAATGTTACAAGGAAGTTACTATAGTTTACGGGTTTATTAAATAGGTTCTCGAACCTTAAAAAAACAACTAAGCGCTTTTTTTTTTTTTTTTTTTTTTTTTTGCATTTTTCTTCGTGCATATCTTTGTATATTTTCGTACATTTCTATCCGTTTTATACGTTTATGAATGTTTTTCTCTCTAGTCATACTTTCTTTACATTGTTTTACGTTTATGTACGTTTTTCTCTCTTGTCGTACGTTTTTCTCCAGTTTAAACGCGTTTTGTCCATTTTATGCGTTTCATCTATTTTTCGTTTATTTTCATACGTTTTCATAAGTTTTCATAATTTTTTTATTACATTTGTGTGCGCATTTGTATGCTTGTGTACGTTTCTTACATCTTTTTACGTTTTCATACTAGTTTTATGGTTTTCTACACCTTTGTATGTTTTATACTTGTTATGTTTTATACGTATGTAAAAATGTGTATAAATAAACAAAATCGTATGAAACGGAAAAATGTAAGAAAAAAAAAAAATGTCAGAAACGAAAAAGTGAGAAAAGCGATAAAACGTAAGAAAAACATACGAAACGCACTAAACCAAGCGAAAAGGTATAAAACGGACAAACACATATAAAAGCGGAAAAACGGACAAAAACGTAAGAAAATGGACAAAACGTATGAAAGCGGAAAAACGTAAGAAAACGGACAAAACGTAAGAAAAGCGGATGAAAGTGTAAGAAAATAGGCGAAACGATAAAACGAACGAAACGATAAAAACGTATGAAAGCAGAAAACCCGTAAAAATGGGTCAAAACGTAAGAAAACGGACAAAATGTATGAAAACCAAATTTTGAGTTAAGTATAAACGGTCGTTAGGATAAAGGACTAACATTGCAAATGGGTTTTGCAAATGGCCGTTAGCTAACGGAAAAAACTAACGACAGTTAGTCTGAGGGACCATTTTTGAAATTAACGAAAAAAAAAACCTATAGTAGAAGGTTAAAACATACAGAGTAACTTATATAACCGGTGACCAAACTTAAGTAACCTCTTTGTAACGAAAAAAACTATAGTAACTTAGGTGAACTTTGGAGCAAACTTTAGTAACTTCTTTGACCCATAACCCTTTCCATAATGGTTATGTTCATGATCTTGTCTTTGATTTGTACGACTTGATTCTTTATGTCTTTCTTTCTTGTTTTTCATATTATATTTTTCAATAAATCCTACGGAGTAACATGTTATGAGCAACTAATTCACAATAATATTTTGAGGTATATATTGGCATACGATCATTTATGTTTTGAACACGATTTTTGTTTTATACTTTAAATTTATTATTTAGATGAAAATTGCTAAACATCGCGCTAAGGGCTACGTTTAATATATTCAGACTCGCATTAACTGCTTATATCTTCAATAATAATTGTTCACCCCTTGCATTTAACATTTTTCCACCAACTCTATCTCTACTACTTATAAAGTGTTTATGTATTTTCTTGTAATTTTGAATATTGAAATTTGAAACTTAGGGTGTGTTTGTTTTTTTTTTTTTATAAAAGTCTTACTAGCCCTCTTACTCTTACCAGTAAGAGGAGGCAGACGCTTTTGCTTGTTTGTTTTTTTCTTTTGAGTCAGACCTAGTTAGACATATAACATCTTACTCAGTAAGAGGTGGGAGACTTGTCTTACTGCCTCTTACTCTATAAGAGATTGAAGACTTGTGTTAACTAACTATGTTATATTTATGATAAAAAGTCTTGTTTCATATTTACATAAGTTACTTATTATCGCATTGCGTTAGTTTAATAAATAAATTGTAGAAACGAGCATTTAAAATCATTCGGACAATTATACAAAAACAAACAACATTATTTTGTTCAGATTTAGACTTTCTAGCCACCTCTTACCAGTAAAACATCTTAATGAAACAAACACACCCTTAGATTAACGTAGTTTTTCTAAATTACCCCTAAGTACCCCTTAAACTTGGCAACTTTTCAAAAACATGAAAAGTTGAATTATGTAATTTCTTGATCAATTTTAAAATTGATAACTTTAAAAAATACACACTGTATTAATTTTAAAAATTTTTGTATTTCGAAACACACACGCTTTGCATCAAGGGTCGAACAAGAATCACGATTTCATAAGTATAATTATTTGCCGCTATACATAGTCGCCTAGCGCGGGTATTCTTCTAGTGTACCACAAATTATACATATTTTTGTTTCTAAAACATAACTTTTGAGGCTATGTTTAACAGAACCTTATTTATTTTAAGGGATTTGTTAACAACCACCCCATGGGTATTGTTTAAGCATTTCATGTATATAAAAAACACATTTAATGAACTCTTATATTTTATAATTATACACTTTTAATCAATTTAAACATGGTATGTGATGTTAAGTATAGAATGTTTGGAGATCATTAAATGCTAGTTATCTAAACATGAAATGCTTAAACAACACCCATGGGGTTGTCGTTAACAAATACCTAATATAAACTACTATTGTATAACAATTAACTAATGGGTCTACATGGATCTAGCGGGGCAAAAGATTTTTAACACATATTTTCATTTTTTTCATTTTTTATTGAAATAAAAAAATATGGAAATTCGATGAATCAACCCGACTCGCGATCCGTGTGACCTGGTCTCATTTATACTCGTGCTTTTAAATGGCCCGGCTATAGTCTGTTGGGTTAATTTAGTGCTCAATGATCTTACTCTAGTATTTGAATAGAAAATGCCCTAAGTTTTGTATAACCGAAAATAGCAATCAAGTCCTTGAGTGAACAGTCACTCAGTGAGTTACCTTCAAGATGCTCAGACCAAGTCTAAGATGAAAGACTCACCATTCAGTGAGGCGGTTCTTATTGAATGATCTCTGAGCCAAAAAAGAAAAGAAGGGGATAGGTTGAGTGAGTGATGACAATAGCTCACTGAACCCCTCAGTCTTCTCAACATAAGAAGAATTGATGACTTAAATAAACATCTAATTTTCTAAAGTCAAAAAAGTGGGACAAGGTGGGATAAGTTTGAAATGTATAGGCAATGTTCTTATCATGCAAGGGTCAAACTTTTCCTGAATGGTTAAGGATTAGAACAATTTTCAAGATTGTTATATCTATAGAGTGTTTGTCTCACACTCAAAGTAGAAAACTGTATTGGGACAAAAGTACATAGTACATTGTATCCATTCTTCACATGACAAGCACACTTTAGACAATGGTTAATAACCAATTCTTGTATTATAAATAGAGAGGAGTAAAAGAGTGAAGTTTGTGCATTTAATGCTGAGACATTCACAAACAACTTTTACTCGACCAAATACAATTAAGTCTCTGAGTACGAACTCAGTTGGTTTAGCATAATTGTACTCAAAGTTTAACTTAGAGTGTAGAGAGAATACTTACCATACTTGTCATTCAATCCCAACTGTTGTTCCACAAACACTTTGGTATAAATTCTTTGATTTACTTCTAACAAGAATTTAAACGTTAAAAAACTTTTCTGTCTTTATATTTAAAGTTTTTATCTCTTATTAATTAGTATTTTATTACATCACTTAAACATGAAAATTGGTTAAATTAACTTTGTAATTAAGTTAACTTTGTAAAAGGAACAACAAGTGGTATCAAAGCCAGGTTTGATTTATAAAACAAGTAATATAAACCGTTCAAAAACGTTTTTAAAATCAAGATCCTACCATGGCTGAAAGTGATGTACCCCAACTAGTTAATAAAAAAGGAGGAAGTTATGCTGCTGTTGATCCTCGACTTCAAGTTGGAAAATTTTATAAGTACAAAAAGCGAATGCTTTACTATTTAACGCGAATGGAACCATACTACATAAAATGTATTAAGGATGGTCCAAAGATACCCTTGACTACTGAAGGCTTACCCAAACCTGAAGCACAATGGTCATCTGATGAGAGGATGGTGGTTAACAAGACCAGCGCCTTAAAAGCATCATTATATCATGTCTACCATATGATATAATAGAGTCAGTCATTAACTGTGATACAACTAAATAAACATGGACATACTTGGTTCACAGCTTTGAAGGTCCCTTAGATACCAAGGAAAACAAAATCATGGATCTAAAACTTGAGTATAATACATTCAGAGCCAAAGACTCTGAATGTCTCTCTCAGACCTATACCCATTATAAAACCTTACTTAATGAGCTGTCCAATAATGGTGTTAAACTATCTAAGTATGAGATTAATGTAGGTTTTATTAACAGTCTCTTTGAGAAGTGGGTAACATTCTCTATGGGACTTAGAATGCCAATCACATTCAGACCCTTGAGCTATCTGAAATCTATGGAGATTTGTGTATAAAGACAATTTGATATTTAGGAGATACCCTGATGTCAAAAAGACTCTTGAGATAAAAAAAAAAAAGGCCCTGATAAGTGCACCCATATTTATTGCCTTCTTTTCTAACAATATTATTCAGGACTTCCAAGAAAAATCTGATGATGAAGCTGATGAAAGAACTAGTAAAGAATATCTCAATGAAACATTGAATTTCAAGAAAGAGCACTTCTTGCTAACTCAAAATGTTTTATTAAAAGAAATAAATCAAGTTTTTCGGAACAAAAGAAAATGAAAGCAATCGAATGTTTTAAATGTGATAAAAAAGTCATTTTCAAAGATTGATTTTCTAAGACCACCTCGTAACCCTCATATAAATCTTCATGGTAAAACTTTTCTTTAGGGACTAGCAAGTTTAAACCAAAATTTCTTGATCTGTTGAACCTTTGGTTAATTCCCGAACTCTACAAAAAAGGCACAGGTTAGGCATGGTCACACAAACAAAACACAGCACACCTTCATTAACAAGCAAAGATGGTTCAGTTCATAATGAACTATCCACTCCTTCAATTCATCTTGAAGGAAAGAAAGATGACCAAAATCCAAATTTAATGAGTTAGTTGAATTATTTAGAAAGGTAAATGATAGAATTAACTCATCCGAGAAGCGTACATGTGTTACAACAAAACATCCATTACCCACCTCTTCAAGTACCACAAAACCCAAATGCATAAATAAAGATAAGAAATGCATAAGTTGTACTCGGGGTAAGACTTTCACGAAGTAGTACTCCAAATGATTACTGAATATTGTTTCAACTCAGGGTAAGACTTTCACGAAGTAGTACTCCATCAGTAAGGTACCTGACCATAAATAAAGATAAGAAATCTGCATAAGTTGTCGGATATAAATTTGGATACTGCAATTCCAAACAGATTTACCTGTCCAAATGATTACTAAATATTGTTTCAACTCAGGGTAAGACTGTTAGGAATTAGAAATTCCTGGTATTAAAGAGTCGGTCACCTCAATTATATGTAATCGTTAGAAAGCTCGCAGTCGTAGTTCTTTTAAGCTAAGTAGTATTTAGTTAAGTAACACCGTGGAGGACGGACGGCGTTTTATTGTAAGACTATAAATACTCTCTACCTTCCAAGGTAGAGAGTTGGAGCTCATAATAAGATTTTTCTTTCTCTCACTAAAGTTCCCAAACCTCTAACTTTCTCTCTCTAAAAACATCTTGTACGCCCACTTTGTGTCATGGTTTGATGTGTATGTGAAATCCAATATCTTTCAATTGGTATCAGAGCCATGGTTAGATCATCTCTTACATATCTTTGGATTTCTAGTGGTTTTAGGTGGTTTTGAGTTTGAAAAGTTTAGTGGTTTTGCATCATTGGGTGATTTCTAGTGTTAAAGTTTTGATTTTGATAGTACTTTTGTGTTTAGAATCATCACAAGTGTTTAGGTTTTGATTTTGAAGGCTTGAATCATCGTGGTAGGGTTGTTTTTGGATTGAAAAGTGTTGTTTTTGTGATTTTCTAGTTAGCGACTTGAGCCACGGAGAGATTATCTTGGTAGCGACTTACTTTGTTATTTGGTAGCGAGTTGTTGTTGAAGGTCTTAGCGAGTTGAGCTAGCGACTTGTCTATTGAGACAAGCCGACAAAAAGTACACTTAGTGGATTCTCCACTACGGGTAGCGACTTGGTGTAAGTTAGCGACTTGTACTTTATATTGTTAGCGACTTGGTGTTAGCGAGTTGGTACCCAGCGAGTTGCTATTTAGCGACTTGACAAATTAGCGACTTGGTGCTTAGCGACTTGCTGTCAAAATTTTGCTAGCGACTTGGATTGTAGTGAGTTGTTATATAGCGACTTGAGACTATAGCGACTTGGCAGTTAGCGACTTGGTTCAAAGTTTTATAGCGACTTGGGTTATATCCTTTGAATGCGGTTTTCTCTTGATTTAGTAAAATCCCTTGAAAGAATCTGTTTCCGGTTTAATCATAGAGTTATAAAATCCGTGTAATTCTTAAACATGTTTGCCACCGTACCTACAATCATCTCCACCGCTGCCGAGGATGTTCAAGCAATTGGGTCGATACTCGCCCACCCATGCTTGATGTAACCGACTCGACTCTTGGGCTCAACGAATAAGATTGTATTGTCTTGGAAAGGAAAATGGGGTCAACATACTCAAATCCATTGATGAAGGACCTTATCGAGTTGAGACTACTAGAGACATAATTGATACAGCGGAAGATGGAACAATGATCTATGGAATAGATGGACCAAAGGCGTATGATGAGCTCAATGATAAGGAGAAGAAGAGATTCGATGCGGATATCAGAGCTTCTAACATCATACTGCAAGGACTTCAAAATACATCTATAAGCTTATCAATCACAACACGAAGCAAAGGTCGTATGGGATAATGTCAAGATGCTTCTCTCGTGTTCTCGAATTGATTGTTGAAGATAGAGAATCACAACTATAGGATGAATTTGAGCATTTCAAGATGAAACCTGATGAGAGTGTCTATGAGTACTATGTGAGATTCCATAAGCTGGTGAATGACATGAGGAATATCAGAATGACCATGCCTAACATTCAGCTGAACTCAAAGTTTGTTAACAACATGAATCCAGAATGGCACAAGTTCGTCACTTCCGTGAAGCTTACCAAAGGTTTGAAGAATACAAACTATGAGCAACTCTATGCCTTCCTTCTTCAAAATGAGAGACATGCCATGTTTGAAAAACGGATTCTTGATCAGTTCAAAGCTCAGGGAGAAACAAGCTCAACAAATGATTCAACTGCCTTTTACACAAATGTTGGGATTACCACCAAAGCTTCTTAAGTTGTACCTATGGGTAATGGTAATCACAAACTCATTCCCGATCCTATGTTCAAACAAGCTGATGCTGATGCATCCGTAGGAAACTTCATTAGTCAACTAGCTCTCATGATCAGTCAAAACATGAACACTCTCCCACACACCAACAACAACCTCAGAACATCATCCAATCCACACAATCAAGCCACTATCGAGATGGAAGGTTATGGTGCAGCCCGGTTCAAGAAAGGCGAGACGATCGAGAGAAGAGGTGGAGCGGTGGAGGCTATGGTGGAAATCAAAACCGAGGAAGGGTGGAAATCAAGGACAAACAAAGCCTATCAAATGCTACAAATGTGGTGGTGAGGACACATTGCAAGGAACTCGCACATCTCCAAAGCGTCCATGAATCGTTGAGTACTTGAGGATAAGATGTTGCTAGTTCAAGCTCGTGACGATGGAGCGACCTTGGATGAAGAGGAGTTATTGTTTCTTGCTGAAGGAAATGCCAAAACCTATGATGTTGATGTTGATGAACAGCCGATTCAAGAGATAGGTCATAATCATCAGAATGCCTTTCAAGTAGCTGATTGTGATGCATTTGATTCTGATGTAGATGATGAACCTACTGCTCAAACAATCTTCATGGCTAGCATCTCTCCTATGGTGTCTCCAAAGGTCTCTTCTCCACAACAAACTGGTCCATCCAAAGACAAAATCATCTCAAAGGTATTAAAACTATATGATGATGTTGATGAGTAAAAGATGCATAATGAAGTACAATCTCTTGAGACTTATGAATCAGATATTGATAATATGGGTAATAGCAATGTTGTTCCATATGATCAATATGTGAAACAAAGTGAAAATGAGATTGTACCAAGTAATGCATCTTCTGCAGTCAATGATGACTATGTCTTTGATGAATTCACTGCATGTACCCCTGATGATTCTATTGTCTCTGAACTGAATGCCTATAAAGAACGTGTTGCCATTTATGAACAACGTGCTAAATTTGAGTTGACCACCGTGAGCGTGAAATGGATGACCAAGTGCGTATAATCATTAGAAAAGTAATTTTAGAGAAGAAGTATTAAAACAAGAGTTAAATTCCTTGCAAGAAAAGCTTTCTAAAACGCTAAGCAAAAACAAGAACTTCAAGAAAATGTGAAAATGCTTAAGCAAGAATTTAATGCTAAGGAATCAAAACTCTTGAAAGATTTTTCTAATCTAAAAATTTGAAAACAAACTTGAAAACAAGTTGTACATACAAGGAACACCATTCAGATCGCTCACATGATCACTAAGCATAGAGTTTTAAGCGATAAGCATAGCATTCCCTTGTTGAGAAACCAAACTCGAGGTCATTAAAAAGGCTAGAAATGCTCATAATGTAATTTATGATGGTAATGAAATCCTTAAGCCTAGACAAAAACCTAGTTGCGTTGAGTGCACAGAGGAAGATAAGAAATCAGATGAAGTCACTAGGGAGAAGATGAACAAGAAACTAGATGACCCAAAATGTAAAGAGAAGAAAATAATTATCACACCCTATGATTACAAAAAGGAGAATTGGATTGCCTTAAACAAGTTTAAGCCTCAGACATTGTTAACGCCCGAACAAGTGTTCTGGAAAATGGACTTAGATAAGCAGAAAGCGGAAAATATTGTTGAAACAAACCCTCCCCTTAGGAAAATGCCTAAAGCGACTGTGTATCCTCCCAATACACCAATGCATCTAGTTCTTAGAACTATTGCCACTAAAAGCAAGACCTTAATCAGTCAATATGTTATCTTTCAACTATTTGTTGATTTTGAGAAAACTTGCAAGAAAAGGATCACATCCATCGGTATAATCAAGGAGAAAGGGGTTTTGAGCAAACTAAAGAATGTTATTTAATCAAGTCATGCCTTTCTTTAAGCAACTAAAAGATCATTTTGAGAGTCTTAAAAGGGAATGAATTCGACATTAAAGAAATGGAAATGGAATTTGATGCAATGATAGTTGAGGTTAGTGATTATGAGTGAGCATTAAAATATAATGAGATTGAGAGGAAGAACTTGCATACACCGAATGAGAATCGATTTACGAATGTATTGCTCAATATGTGTTTTCATCGCTACAAATTGTTCCATTAATGCTTCTCAATTTCATGAATTATCTGTTGCTCGAAAGTCTCCCATGATCGTGTCATTGAGCTTGAAAAGACTAATTCTAAACTAATTGAGAAAATTGAATGGATGATCACGACAATTTGGTTAAACATTTTTCTAAACTAGAGGTTGAGCATTTTAATTTACAACTAAAATATCAATATCTTAAAGAAAATGTAAAACTTCAAATATCAAGACATCCTCGGATGCTCGAGTTTGATGCGCTTTTCAAATAAACAAATGTGATGAACAGATTCGAGCTCATTGTAACACGATCGAAAAAGTTGAAAGCCCAAATCTCTCAATTAAAGGGTGAAAAGAACAATGTGACTGGCTCCCAAATGCCTCCTTCTTTAGATTCTCAGAATTCTCAAATCATCTTCAAAACTTAGTAAATACATTACAAAAGGAAAATGAAAGTTTTCTAGAAGAAAATGAAAAGGTTAAACGTTATTTCAATGAGTTATTTAAATCAATAAAGGTCACTCGTAACAAAAACAACGAACAAATAGCTTCATTGCAAAAGGAAATTGAGAATCTGAAGAGCCAGGTAAAAGGGAAAATGCCAATGACCAATGGGCATAATGGTGTATCAAAGGTTCACTCTAGTAATAAATATGCTTTGTCTGTGAAATATGTTCCCCCTCATCTCATGAATAACAAACTTGCTATTCAAACATATTTCTCATCCCTTAAGGAGTGTCTAGAATGTCTACGTGAGATTGTTGAAGAGGATAAGTTAGAGAAACCACTTGACAATGCAATTGGGCATGCATGCTTATATGCCAAACGATCTCAAGAAATCGTTAGGTGAGAGAGTTAATCCTTTGATTCCATGTTCTATGCCTAGTGTCACGTATGATATTCATTAGATGCCCAATGTTTTGAATATGAACCTTAGTGTGCCTTCAAGTAGTTCAGATTCCAGATATGTTAATGCTAAGAAAGCGAACTCTAGTGTGCCTTCTAGTAGTACAAATCCCAGACTTCTAGTGTTAAGAAAGTGAACCTTAGTGTGCTGCATGTAGTTCGATCCCAAAGACATCTAAACAGGAGAAGCAAAGAGTAGCAATACCAACTAATGTTCCCATTCCTCTACAGAGTAATCGGTGACATTAAAGCGGCGGTCAAAGTCTCAAGACAATACAAGGAATTACAGGACCTCGCAAGCTAAGAATGTGCATTGGAAGAGAGTAGAAGATCAACCTAGGAACTTTAAGTTTGAGCCGAATAAAACGAATCGTGTTGATTCTAGTATTAGCCATAGGCGTACTGTAATTAACTCGAATTTTGATACTATTTGCAAATCTTGTTATGATGTCTGCTTGAATTCTGTTTCTAATCATGAATGTGGTGTGAATGTTTTGTCTAAGGATGTCAAATCCCTAGTTAACACTGTTAATGCAAAATATCATACTAAGAAGGCAAAAAGGCAGAAGCGAAAGAGAGTTAGAAAATAGTGGAAACCCACAGGAAGAACATTTAGTAAGATAGGTTATCAATGGATACCTTTTGGCCATAAGGTTAATCGAGCAACTCCCATTAGAAAATGGATGCCTCTTGGTAGAACTATTCCTTAAGAAGTGAGCACACTTTGAATAGGGCAAATCTGAACACTAGTATCGCATCTATTCATAATGATTCCATTGCCTCAATTTACGATATGAACGCTTCTATTTATGATGTGGGTGTTCCAACCATTGTTACTAACCAAATGGAACCCATTCTTGCATGGGATCCCAATTATCCGATTATCCATTCTTGTTTGTGTTCAACCGCAGATCGTTCAAATCGCTCGTGGTACACGGACTCAGTCGTTCCAAGCATATGATTTGGCGACCGGTCGCGGCTCATGAACCGTGAGCAAATTCATCGAGACGATTAGATTCGGAATGATCATTTCGTGCAATTATGGGTTATGGAGATTATGTTGTTGGTAAAAGTGTTATCTCCGTGGTATATTATGTAGAAGGTCTTGGTCATAACTTTGCTTTTTACGTTGGTCAATTCGTGATTCGATCTAGAAGTAGCCTTCAAAAACATACTTGTTTCGTTAGAGAACTTGATGGTAAGGAACTTTTAAGAGGTTCACGTGGTTCAAGTCTATACACCATCTCTATCGAAGATATGATGAAGTCTTCTCCAATTTGCTTGTTGTCAAAGGCTTCTAAAACAAAGTCATGGTTATGGCATCGTCGTCTCAATCACTTGAACTTCGCACCATCAATGATCTCTCGTAAAGGACTTAGTTGTAGGTTTACCTAGACTTTAGTATGAAAAGGATCATCTTTGTTCAAGATGCCAATTGGGAAAAAGCAAGAAGTATGCCCATAAACCCAAACCTACTAACTCGTCACGAAGTTCTTCATACAATTCACATGGACTTATGTGGACCCATGAGAGTGCGAGAATATCTTTAGGAAGAAATATGTGTTAGTTGTGGTTGATGATTTCTCTAGATTCACCGGTAAAGTTCTTAAAGACAAATGATGAAACTCGATATCATCATCAAACAAATTGCAGTTCGTCTTAACAAAACGGTCGAATCATCCGAACAGACAATGGAACCGAGTTTGTTAACAAACAACTTAGTGAGTTTTATGAAAGTATTGAATCACCATCAAAGAAGTGTTCTCGAACTCCTCAACAAAACGGTGTAGTTAAAAGACTAAATCGAACTCTTGTGGAAGCCGCAAAGACAATCTTGATTTACTCAAAAGTTCCAATGTTTCTATGGGGTGAAGCCATCGCCATCGCATGCTACACTCAAAATCGATCCTCGATTCACACCGCTCATGGAAAAACTCCATATGAACTTGTCCACAACAAAAACCTAATCCTTCATTCCTTCGTGTTCGGTGCATTGTGTTATCCAACTAATGAGGGCCAAGATTTAGGCAAACTTAAAGCTAAAGCGAGACATTGGAGTATTTGTAGGTTATGCACCAAATGTAAAAGGATACCGAATCTACAACAAGAGAACCCGAAATATCATGGAAACAATTCACGCCACGTTTGATGAGTTGACCGGTCAAATGGCTCTGGACAATCCATTCCAGACCCGCACTTCAAAATAGTCCCATTGGTTCATCCCTTGTACCAAATTCTTCTCGTAAACTCCATATGTACCTCCATCCGAAGATGATTTAAAGAAATTGTTTGATCCTATGTTTGATGAGCATTATGAGCCAGTGCTAATGAACCGCCAATTCCTACATCGAGGTCGCTCATATTCCCGTGAATGAAGTCAATCCTTCGCCTCAATATCATTAAGTCAAGAAGCGCATGTCGCTAATCATTCGATCTCATCAATCGAATCATCAATCTTGATTGTACATCATGGAATTGTGTCCGCATCAATGATTAAGTTAATCCCTTTGCTACTCCTCGAAGATGCTCCATTTGAAAACATATTTGCTCCTCGAATCTTCATCTCGAACCATCTTCTTCGAGAGACATCGACTCTACTTCAGTCCCGCAACAACCGCCACATGAACACCTCGAAAAATGGACTCACGATCATCCATTAGACAACATCATTGAAATCCTCTAGTACAAGATCCACACGAAACAACTTGCAACCGATGCCTTATAGTGCTTCTTCAAGAAGTCGCTCACGTCGACCAAACAGCGTTTCTTAACGGAGATCTTAAAGAAGTCGTCACGTCGACCAACCGAAGGATTTGTGAATCCGAGCATCCAACTCACGTTTATCGTTTGAAGAAGGCTCTTTACGGTTTAAAGCAAGCTCCAAGGGCATGGTATGATACGCTATCAAAGTTTCTTCTATCTACCGGATTCAAAGAAAGGAGCAGCTTGATCCAACATTGTTCACCGAGAAGTCGTGCAAACATTTAATTCATGTTCAAATTTATGTTGATGATATCATCTTTGCCTCGACCGACCCCAATGAGTGTGACCGTTTTCAAATGAAATGAGTTCAAAATTTCAAATGTCAATGATGGGAAAATGTCATTTTCTTGGGATTACAAATTTCACAAAGTCCCGAGGCATCTTCATAAATCAATCTAAATATGCAAATGAGATTTTAAAGAAATTTGGATTTGATTCAAGTGACCTGCTGACACTCCATGATTGAACGAACTAAACTAGATGAGGACCACTTAGGGATCATGGTAGACCAAACGAAATATCGTAGTATGATTGGATCCCGATGTACCTCACGGCTAGTAGACCGTACATCTTGTTCATTGCTTGCATGTGTGCTAGATACCGTGCTAAGCCTACTAAAAGCACCTTGAAGCGGTTAAACGGGTCTTCGGTATCTCCAAGGAACCATCAATATGGGACTTTGGTACCGAAAGACACCGGTATGTCACTAACAACATATGCGATGCGAGATCATGCGGGGTGTCAAGATACTCGTCGAAGTGCGTGAGGTGCTCGGTTTTGGGTGATAAGCTTGTGAGTGGTCGTCAAAGAAGCAAATGAGTACTTCTATTTCCTCTATAGAGCGAATACATAGCCATGTCATCTTGTTATGCTCAAATCCTTTGGATGAGATCTCAATTAAGCGATATGGCTTTGTATTCAACAAAATCCTCCATCTTGTGATAATAAAAGTGCTATTGCTCTTTCATGCAATAACGTTCAACACTCAAGAGCTAAGCATATCGACATTCGACATCATTTCATCGGGGAACAAGTGGAAAAAGGTGTGGTGGAACTCTATTTTGTGAGGATCGAATACCGGTTAGCGACATCTTCACCAAAGCTCTTCCAAGAGAACGTTTTGAGTTTATTCTTCCACGACTTGGCTTGAAAAGCCTTCAACCGTGAACACTCAAACGCCTTCGTGAGGAAGACGAGGAGTAAAGGTCTATCTTCATCTATCTCTTGTAAATATTTATTCATAAAAAAATATATATATAAAACTTTCAAAATCCATAAAAAGCGAAAAATTCAAAAATCTTCAAAAACAAATATATATATATATATATATATATATATATATATATATATATATATATATTGTCAATTTGTCTTGTTTTTCTCGGTTCGATAATATCTACGGTCTTTGTGTTGTCATTCAAAGAATGACACGGGACTTTAGATATTGGTCGAATTTTTATTAAAAAAAAAAAAAAATTGGGAGAAAGAGAAAAAAATGGTTTATTGTCATTTCATGCAGTAACCCGCTTTTCAAAGCAAGAACAGAGCCATGTCTTATCTTGTTTTTCAAATCTCATGCTCTGATTCTATAAACATTTATCTGCTGAAAACTAATTGCTTTGTACAATAACTCCAACTCAAGTTTTTGAAAATCATCTGGATTTATTTGTCAAAAATATCTATCTCCCAATCAATAACCTATGTCATTGATTGAGGGGGAGAATGATTTCAATTAATTCAAAAAGTTTGTTTTCATACAATTGTTTTCAAAAGATAATCATGCATGTTTAACCAATGGAGTTTAAAGTCTTAAAATCCGATCCTTATTTGTTAATGGTTTTATAAGGATGTACAAAATCTCCTTCCCACATGTGCCAAACGATTTCAAATTTTCCAAATTTTCCATGCACATGTTGAGGGGGAGCATCTATCTTAAACCACAAAAATCTGAAACGTGATCAATTTATATCAATGTGCAGGTTCCCTCTAGTATGTGCAAAACTCTTTTCAAACCTCGAGGCACATATTGAGGGGGAGCAAAATTATGAAAATCTCATCCTTCCCCAAAATGCCTTATCTACTTGATTTGATTAGGGAAGTGATGTTGATATCTTTTAGAAAATGAAATTCAAAGAAGTTAATTCTTTCTCCTGCCTCCATGTGCTAAACGATTTCAAATACTTGATGCACATGTTGAGGGGGAGCTCTTGTTCTAAAAATATCAAAAATAATTCAGGTACAAAATGCTTTGATAATATATCATGAGTATCTGGATTGATTTTCAAATGGTTTTCAATTGGTTCCAATGGCAGATGAACAATACTAAATAGACCGACCAACTTTAATTTATGTTTGGAGATATAAGGATGATAAGGTTAGGTATTTGTTCCCATGATCCGCCAGAACCGGAGGGATCTACCCAGGGATAATCCACTAGATAGTGTAGAAGTCCTTAGGTATATTGAAAAAGGAGAAAATGAGATATGGGAAGAGTCGGATGAGTTAGAGCTAGTCTTGGAATAAACCCAACAAGGTTCTAGCAATGAAGTCTCGTAAGCATCAAGGGGTTGAAGAATGAAAAGATTTGAATGAGAAAGGGTGAAAACAAATAGCCCTCAATTATTCAACCTTAGGGCGATCACGGGTTCAATTCATATGCTCGATGGTTACCAAGGTAACATCGGTATTGAAGACAAGACGTCATGGACCCAAAGGACGCTTGCACTTCAACTTTCCAAACCACTCAAGTTCCTCTTAAAAGGACTTGTTTCATTCTCATGGGGAACCGACATTATCTATCGACTTTCTCTAGAGATTGTTGATATTGAAGAAGGAGACCCTCTCCCTAGTCTCCGATATAGGATCCAAATATGCAAAATTGAGTCTAGAGCCACGAGATCATCAATAAATCTCATTAGGACACTTTCAATTGAAGACTCTCTGTTTCACACAATGTGGAAAGAGAGATTATATCTTGAGTCCTACGCATTATCCTTGTGGTTTTGCCAGAAACTCTGAGTGATAGTCAAACATATTCATAATGAAGATGGAAAGCCTTCTGGAGTCAACATCAAACAAGCTCCTGGTAGGTGGCATGTGAGATCTAGTCAATAGATCAACCATGTGACAACTGAACGAAAACAATGGGGCGATTCAATCTTTTGAATCAATCACAGTTCGAGATATGGATTGACGGATACCTTTGAAAACCAATCGTTGTGCTCAAAAAATCTTTTCGTTAGTACATCGACCGTAATGAATATTTCAAATTAAAGGTATTTTATGATTGATAATTGATTTTCATTAAAACCTTCGTTGTATTGCAAAACAATTTCTATTGAGCAATCGCGATTGTTTTTCAAATCTCTATTCATCAATCGGTGAATCTCTATTCATTTGGTTCACTCACTCCGTGTTGTCTTCTTTGAGACGTTCCAGTTTGAGAACAACTAGAGCATTTGTGAAACCTCACAAGGAAATTCTTGAATTTTACACGATCACAGCGAGACTTGTATCGATCAGCGGGGAACCGTGGGCGTGTACTCGATTCAACGAAAGTGATCAAAGACACTTTCGTCGCTTTATTGCTAAATGTTTTATGCGGTGCGCCCTCGTTTGCGGTGATCGAGAATGAAGCGGTGAATCCATAGCCGCATGCTCACTCAACACATTCATCTCGAAAGAAATCATGTTTAGTGCATCAATGACTCGATATTTTCACTCCATGCTTCTCGCTACTGCCGCCAATATCATGAATCAAAGAAAGCTTCCGCCACTCGATGAGAAGATTTCATGATGTAGAATGTGAGCATGTCGGTCCGAAAGTCGCAACATCACATAATACCAACACCACAATGGATGTCTCGAGATTTTTGTTGGTGATGATCTCAAAAGCTAGCTTAAAATTATTATCACGTGGATCGATAAAGACCTCCACTTGGATTATCCAAACATGCAATGAGAAGAATCAATGACTACGAGCTTGAGCAAAGTACTACATCAAGAATGCAAGAACAATTTTAATGTAATATCTGCTTTGTATTCAATGTAATTTTAGTATATGATTGAGGTGACCTCCTTGGGGAGATTGTTAGAATTAGAAATTCATTATTAAAGAGTCGGTCACCTCAAGTATATGTAATTGTTAGAAAGCTCGCAATCGTAGTTCTTTTAAGCTAAGTAGTATTTAGTTAAGCAACACCGTGGAGGACGGACATGTCTTTACCCATCAGATGCACGATCCACGACCCGTTGTGTGGCGTTTTATTGTAAGACTATAAATACTCTCTACCTTCCAAGGTAGAGTTGGAGCTCATAATAAGATTTTCTTTCTCTCACTAAAGTTCCCAAACCTCTAACTTTCTCTCTCTAAAACATCTTGTACGCCCACTTTGTGTCATGGTTTGATGTGTATGTGAAATCCAATATCTTTCAAAGACTTTCACGAAGTAGTACTCCATCAGTAAGGTACCTGACCATAAATAAAGATAAGAAATCTGCATAAGTTGTCGGATATAAATGTGGATAATGCAATAACAGCAATTGAGCTTACTAAAATGAGTGACTTTACTTGATACGAGTTACCAATGAAGTCTACAAATTAATTTCAAAAGAAAGTTACCATTGAAGTCTTGGGTATTGACAATGGTAGAAAGAGCCAGGTTCTGATATAAAGCAATATTGTTCTCAAAACAGCTCTCGATGCCTTGCCATTTATCTCAAAGGTTTCTTTCTTAGTGTGGTTAAAATCTAAAATCTTTGTGTAGTAAAAAGTTACATTTTCTCAATTGGTGTTAGGTTCTGAAACGCAAACGGTGCATGTTTATAGCCCAACCCATTTAAACTCAACCCAACCTAAAGTCACCCGTACTACAAAAGTGACCTAGTGACCCATTTTAAACAAAACCCTACCTAAACTGAACCATTTAAACTCGTTGGTCAAAGCTTAAAAATCCAAAGATGCACAAAAAGAGTATATAAACTCACACAGTAGCAATGCCATAGATGGGGATAGTGTTTCCATAGCTACAGTAGTCACTCTGTTTTTCTCCATTTGACACATCACTTTAGCATTTTCTAACTCAATTTGTAGCCAGCTGCGATATGTATTTCACTACAATCAGTATTTACATAATACCAATATAACACATTACTAAGCATGGAAATTGAATAACACCATGTGTGCCACTATAATTCTTCTCCAACAGAATTGCAGCCAAGATTTACATTTTATTAATGTTCTGTTAAGGTTTCATATGCCATTGCAAACACTTTCTAATGAGCAATATGAAAATCCTAAAAGTGAATATAGGCTGTTCACATCTTTTATTATGTTTTACCTACCAAAAAGCAGTAAAAAATTATGAATGAAAAACAATTCACCAAGTCACTCACCTTACAGCCACGTCATTAAACGTACCATGAGTAGTGTAGATGTGTAATTCTGCTATGATTTCCATATCCTGAAATATGTTTCAAAAATGTTAATGTTATTTATGAAGAGGCCCATCCACATATGGCAAAAATTGATACATAATTACTTGAAAAAGTACCTGCAATCACGAGTTTCTATAATAAAGTCATTCATCATCTTGAATTACTTCTCAACCTCATGTATCAAATATCATAATAAGTGGAGACTTACCGATAGTTGATTAAGCATGCCACATTACCTTTATTTGTCGCATCGCCACAATATCCTCACCGATCTTAAAGGGTCGCGAACAACATTACTTAGCTACCACATTACCTTTATTTGTCGCATCGAATCTGAAGTAATGATCACGGATTACCGACTCACATAGAAATCTATCCCTTTGACCTATATTCCATCTCCCTCAAATCTGCAACACTATACCTCACTTGCACGCCGAACCTACAGAGGCGCATATCCCACCAATTATTAGACAATATATTCTTGGATAAAAATAATAATAGACATATTATTAATAGACAACATCACCATTTCCTCCAGGATCATTCACTGCATATACTATCTGCATACATTGCGTGAAACTGAATCTCACAAAATACATGTATAAAGCCCTACAAATTTGTGCGCAGGTGTTTAAATGTATCATTTCATAAAATAGCTTGCATATATACGAAGTATAATTTCTATAGCATATCACATAAAAGATGCTTTAGAGATGATTTTAGCATCGCTAACTCAAACATTGAAGGAATTATGATCGTTAAATGCTAAAAAGTTATCATAGTTGAACTATCCGCAACAAAGTCCAAGAAACCAGTGATAATAGACCTACCATTCGATACCAAGTCTCCTAGGTTAAACGGAAATGCGCCATTCTTCAGGGCAGTCCAAATCGTATACAAAATTCGTACCTAGTTCCTAACATATTGAAATTCCTTATTAACCTACCCATTTTTCATCTATAAACAATACGTTTCACGTCAAATTCTAAAGCAGTAGCACATTTAAAACGTCGATCTTAAAAAACAGGATGCTAACATCACATACATTATTAAGCTCTTCAATTAGTACCAATCAATAAAATAACAATTCATCAATTATAACAATAAGTAGTTCAATAAAACATCAATTGCAAAATTAGGTTAAACTCAATTTTACAATTATAATCAATTATAACAATAAGTAGTTCAAAAATAGAGAGATTAACCACATGGATATATCGAAATCGACGGCGATGACGGAGAAAAGACGGAGATGGTGACGGTGACGGAGAGAAAACGGCGATGATGACAGTGACAGAAAGAAAACGGCGATGGTGACGGTGACGGAAAGAAAACGGCGACGGTGACGGTGATGGAGAGAAAACGGCGGTGTGCCGATGGTCTGACGCCATTAACATCGCCGGCGATGGTTTTCAATTTTTTATTCGAGATGGAAATGAGAAGTTTGGGGAGTGGTGCCAGACTGTGAGCTACTATTTGTTTTTTTATAACTTATATATTTTGTTTTATTTTATATTTTTATTATTTTTAAATTTAGCGAATCTAAGTATTAGTAGGGAAAACTTTTAGTAAGGAAATGTCATAAATTTTGTAGTGGGTGTTCTTTTCCCAGCGGTGTTGTCACCAACCACTAATTAACACTAAATTTACGGTCTTTAAAGAGGCTATCAGAGTTCAGAAGCTATGGCTAGAGTCTCTTTTAAACGAAAGAGGTGTTATTCCCTTCCGAGGCTTTCCTGTCACGTTTCCTTCAGACTTCAACAATGTGGTTGAAGCTTTTGGATTCCCTGAAGCACCATATGTTGGCGGTCAAGCCCCTCGAACCAAAGTCATTGGCCGGATTTACACTGCCAATGAAAGTCCTCCGGGTATCATTTCATCACGAGATGGCTTATGTAAATACTTTGATTCTCAATTTCTATCTTTTGATATAGCTATGATCACATAACTATAGTGTTAACGGGTCAATGTGGCTAAAGGCAAGGGACAAGTGTTTGTGAATATTTGCTGTAAAAGAAAAAAAGAGTGCATTGCCATGTATTTGTAGAAACATAAGTGAAACTCTTGCTTGATTTTTCTTTCACTTGAACTATATATGTCAAACAGGTTTCAAACGTCCCCACAAAGTTAGTTTTCTTTTGTGAAGAAGAACCCGGAAGTGGGGGAGAAACTCCAATAGTTCTAAGTCATATCGTATATGACAAGATGAACAAGAGGAATCCAGAGTTTGTTGCACGACTTTAGGAACATGGGTTGACTAACAAAAGAATAATTAATGATGAGGACCATTCATCGTCCTTCACTGGCAAAGGTTGGAAGTCTACATACATGACTGATGACAAGAACAAAGCGGAGAAAAGGTTTTTGATTCACTACATTAAACCTTATTAGTTAATCCATTACATTATCTAAAGTCTAAACGTAACTCATAAAAATGTAATGCTTGATTGATTGACAACAGGTCGCCATCACGAAACTAAGTCAGAATGGATGGAGAATGGTGTAAAGTTACAACAGTCCACCGGCACCATCGATTCGATGAAAGAAATCAACGTAAACATGGTTCAATAATCTTGCGATTTGTAAGACATGCCCAATGAATGGTAAAGTTGATGATCATGATACATATGTTGAGCTTGGAAATGGAGACCTAGTGTCTGATGATGCCAAGGAATACATTTAGAGAATCATGGAAGAAGAATGTGTTGTTATACCCAGGGGCGGAGCCAGGATTTTGAGTTGAGGGGGGCCGGGCCATACTATCAGGGCCGTCTCGTGAAATTTGGAGGCCCCGTGCCATATCTGCAAGATAGGCCCCTAACATACGAGAAAAAATGAAAATGTATAAAATAAACTTTGAAATCCTTGCGATATTTGTTATTCTTATCTAAAAATATTAGAAGAATAAATACCAGTAACATGCATATTTATATTTCTAGTCGCATTCTCAAAGCAAACGTATTAATTATGTTATAGTCTTAACAGATCTTAAATCTCAACAATATTGCTTTGAAAACTGAACAATTTAACTAAAGAAGATAAAAGAAGCATATAAATACTTAAATAAACATTATATAGATGAAAAACTGACGCTAATTATGTTGGTTTATTCTTCGAAAAAATAAAAGAGATCATTTTGTTGACCAAGACTTTTCTTGGGCTATACTATTAGCATACACACGTAGCTACATAGTCGCAATTTACAAAGTGGAGGCCACGATATTTAGGGGGCCTGTACATCGCACTGTGTGCACTCCCATCACCGGCCTTGCATACTATAGTATAACAACCAAACGTCGATATTTTATTCGTAAATGGTATTGATAGTTCTTTTATCCTAGTTACGATTAAAAATCGAATTTTAAGTAATTGCTTTAGGATCACTTAGTGTAAGATAATTAACAAAGTGTATCATATACAGAAAGGAAATTTGTGAATATAGATTTTCAACTTTGATGCTTTGAGTCATAATTGTTTACTTATGAAATTTGAAATCTTGATTGGAAATTTTTAAAGCATACAATACATAAGGTTTCAATTAGGATCGTTTCGTGAATTTCGAAAGCCATGTGCCAAAATCTAAAATATACCATTTATTATAATAAAAAGTTTTATTATTCAATATATATATGACTTATTTTACTTTGGATTTACATTATATCTTTAATAGCATTACAGAATTGTTCACTTCCTTTTTTCCTGTTATTAATATATAAATTATTCGGTTTTCAATAAGCTATTTGGTTTTTAACATATATAAAATAAAAATGTTGTAATATAAAATCTTAAAAATACAAACAAAGTAGCAGTTAATGAAATACAAAAAGTGGCCTTCAATTTCTACTAATGATTTGGGACGAATTGATATTTAACATGAAGGTTGATTTTAGCAAGTATTAAAGTTTTAAAGGGTGAAAGTGAAACTCTATATAATGATAAGGTTAAAAGATAAAACAATTAATGTGGTCCACAAGCAATAACCCAACCTTTCACTGTTCGTCTTCCTCCTATTTTATTACTTGATCGACACAAAGATCCAACCTCCATTAAAGCACAAATACAAGTACAAATAAAAAGGTAAATATTTCATCACAAAACACCAGTTAATAAGATTAGATCATTCCAAAGATGAATATCACTGAATTAGGGGAGGCCGACTGCACATATTCGTTAAACTTTAGGCTATTGACTTATATTATATCAAACTTATAGGGCTCGTTAGGGGGGGGCTAGCACCGCTAGTCACCCCCTGCCTCCGCCTCTGGTTATACCTTGGAAGAAAAGCAATGTTATGCTTGTTAATAATATGATGGTCCGTCACGCCCGAAAGCCACTACTAAAACCACCCCGCAGTATACTCGCATCCCTTTGCAAGTGAAACAGGACTCCCCTAATTGAACCATCATATTTGGTCTTCTGTCATTGTGATTGAAATGTTGATGCATTTACCTTATACTACCATTTTTTTTTAAGTTATTGCATTTTTGCAACAACAATGACTAATTGTTTACAATGTACTTGTCAATCTTGGTATGCTATTGGCTTGCGTAGTTGCTTATACACTTTTTCCATACTGGTCAATTTTTTGTTGATAAAAATCATTTTAACAATAATACTAACTGTAAAATATACGAGATGTTACTCTCACTAAACTTGCTCAAATGGTGGAAATATTAAACGCTTGTGGAAACGGATATCACTCAAATATGAACTTTCATAAATTTGGTGACTCACAAAACATTACAACTTTATCTAGGAGACAAAATAGTAGTATTAAGAATAATATTCAAAAACATAAAACTTAAAATCTTTATTTTGTAACTCTTTGTAAGCTACTGGTAAATCTTGCTGTTGGAATCTGTTAAGATCAAACTTAACCTTAATCTGTTTTGAAACATTAGCCACACTATTATGTACAATAGTTAGTATTTATAATAGGTTCAAGTTATGATAAACATAAGCCATTAAGGCTGCAAAACATCTGGTCTGGGCCTTATGCCAAACAGACCCTAAGATAGTTAAAGTAGTTATTAGACAGTTATTTACAGTTATATTGAAAGGGTATGTCTGTTGGTTTGTATGAACCATCACATCCCTTCAATGATATCTCTTAGTATACTATATATAGTTATATATAGTTTGTATGTATGACACTTAAATGACCATCAATATAACAGTTTATAGTTATTTATTTCCCTCCAATATTTTCTGTCTTTTGCCTACTTTTGCCTACTTTGCATACTAGTATGCATACTCTCACAATCTCAAACAAACATTCAAGTGTCGATCACAAAATGGTGAATACAAATACCTTTCTAGAAAATAGATGGTCAAGTCTGCAATCAAGGAGAATTGGCCATTCTCACATTTGGCATCAGAGCAAACCTGTGAGACCTTTGAGAAAGAGACTACAAAATGATTTCATCCAAAGACAACTGAGGAGAGAAAGAGAGTCAATGCTTGGACACCGTATTAGGAAAATCTCCAATGACTGCAAGGAGATGCTCAGGAAAAAGATAGAAGAAATTAAAGTGTACAACTATGCACTGTCTCAAACACAGTCCCACAAGGCCTTAAACAAACACAAGAGGTATAAGTGTTATGGTTGCAGAATAAGAAGGCACATTATTAGTGATTGTCCAAACAAGGGAAAGGATTCTGAGACTGCAAATACATCATTCAAAGAAGAAAAATTAGTTCAAAATGTGCATACTCATACCTTGCATCCCGAACGTGTACATATGGAGGCTGATTTCATGATTGAAGGGACAAATGAAGGAAACTGGGACAGAATATGGTACATCAACAAGAATATTGGAAGGCACATATGTTCAAACAAGAACCTGTTTGGAAAATTAAAAGAGAAATTCTTTGTAAAGAAATTACAAGGAAAGGGCAAGTTTCTATTCATACATGGAATAAAGGAGATCAATATCAGAATTGGGAAGGAGATCTTTTGCATACCTGGTGTGCAATACACACCAGATGTGACCTTGAACTTGCTATCTGCAAACCAATTGGAAGCCCAAGGATTGGATTTGGCCTTCAAGAACAACAAGTGTAAACTTGTATACATGTTCAAGGACCCTGAAGACTGCAAGTTTGATGAAAGAAAGATGAAGATGATGCGGGAAAAATACTAGAGTGATTACTACAAATCACTTAAGGAAAACTCTGACTATGAGGAGGAAAAGTCATAAGAAGAAATTGTTTTAACACAGAAGTGTTACAAATGTGATGAAATTGGACATCATGCCTATGCATGTCCAACCAAATCGACAACAGTTGAATACTTACCAAAGGATGGAGACACATGTCTGCATAAAAGGAGTATTATATCAAACAAAAGTAAGTTCATTCAAAGAGTATGTTTCTTTTCTTGACCTTTTAAACCGTGATGAGTTAATCCGTTAAGAATGGGACATATTCAGGGACAAGTTTAACATTGCTTTCAAATGGTTTTATGATGTATATTTGAAGAGGGAAATTCCTGGTCCTATAACCCCAAAGATAAATGGCATTGAGATACATTTAATGGATCTTTATAAATTAGTTGAAAGCTTAGGAGGATACCTAAGTGTATACTTTGCAAAAGAATTTGCTTATATAGCATAAATGTTTGGCCTATCACATGATTTTGGTGAAAAAATTTAAAAAGTGTTACAACAAATACCTAGATGTATTTAAGTGCTACTATAGCGCTGCAAGGGTGCCACAAGTGGAACAAGGGACTGTTCCAAAGAAGACCACATTATCTGTGGTTAAAGGCAAAGAGTTAACCTGCCTTCATAGTCATTGTGGTGATCAAGAAGATCAAGTGACAACAACTATTGGACATGACAGATTCAGTCAAGAGGAGAACAAGATTCAACACTTTGGAGTTAAATTGGAAGATTTAGTAGAAACAGAAAAGGTCAACACATATCAAGCTAATTACCAAATGGAGACAAAAGACCATTTTCAAAAGGGAAGCATAAGTATGGAAGTGAAGAAAGAAGAAAGGGACACAAGCAGCAGTTCTAGTGATGACTTCATCATCATTAGTTGATTACATCAGAAAGCAAGAAGAAAAGAAAAAACATATTAGAGGTTATTTGATCTTAAGGGGAAGACTGTTGGAATATGTTAAGATCAAACTTTACCTTAATCTGTTTTGAACCATTAGCCACACTATTATGTACAATAGTTAGTATTTATAATAGGTCCAAGTTATGATAAACATAAGCCATTAAGGCTGCAAAACGTCTAGTCTGGGCCCTATGCCAAATAGACCCTAAGACAGTTAGCTAAAGTAGTTATTAGACAGTTATTTGCAGTTATATTGAAAGGGTATGTCTGTTAGTTTGTATGAACCATCACATCCCTTCAATGATACCTCTTAGTATACTATATATAGTTTGTATGTATGACAGTTAAATGATCATCAATATAACAGTTTATAGTTATTTATTTCCCTCCTATATTTTTTGTCTTTTGCCTACTTTGCATACTAGTCTTGCATACTCTCATAATCTCAAACAAACATTCAAGTGTCAATCACAAAATGGTGAATACAAATACCTTTCTAGAAAATAGATAGTCAAGTCTGCAATCAAGGAGAATTGGCCATTCTAACACTTCTACATCATTTTGTGTTGCTTTTATAGGCCAACTTGCATGGCCATATTACAATGTGAAAACTAATAAGCTTATAATTCAAAGATTCCATGAGATAATTTCCTATCCGACACTAAGAGCACTCCCATCCTTCACAATAATAACGCCGTGAGGCACGGCGTTAACGCCGTTGGTGGGCGTTGCCCGATGGAAATGCATTGTGGTAACGGCGTTATAGGGGAGGCGTTGCCCCCTTAACGCCCGTTATGGGTAGGAAAAAAAATTGAAAATGTTACAAAACTAGTCCTTGTAACGTTAAGATTTTTAAAAAAATTACATAAAACCCCCTGACGGCTAGTTTTAAAAAAAAATCCAAAACATTATTTTACCACTATAAATACCCAACTAAAACTCTATTTTTTTCACACTTCCTCTCACACTTTATATACTTCCTCTCACACTTTCACTATTCAAAAATCAAATTCGTTGTAACAATGGATCCAAATCAAGTGGTGATTTTCCTCCATCTCGGTCGGACACGAAGACCTAGCGACTTCCAATTTATGGCGTCCGCGTCACGAGTATCACCTTCGGTTGGAACAAGGGAAGGCGGTGAATCTCAACATCCTACTCGTCCTCGTACCCATATATATCGTGAACGTGAGCTTGCGGAGGAGCGTCACGCTCAACGATTATTTCGTACAAGGTTGTAAGTATTCAAACCGGAATTTTCGTAGAAGATTTCGTATGAGCCGAAACTATTCACGCAAATAGTTGAAGGTATTGAATCTTATACTTTCGATAATATTCGGATCATTTTAATTACTTTAAGCAAACACCGATGCTTGTGGTCGAATGAGTATAAGTGCTCTAATGAAGTGTATCGTCGCCATACGCCAATTGGCGTCTGCACCTCACCCGATGCATTTGATGAGTACGAGGAAATGGGTGCGAGTACGTCACAATTATGTCTTGATAATTTTAACAAATGTATTATTGATTTGTTTATGCGGAGTATTTAAAAAACCAACATGGGCCGACATTCAAAAATTTATCAACTACATGAAGAAAAACATGGTTTTCCGGAATGCTTGGTAGCATTGATTGCATGCACCGGGAATGGAAAAATTGTCCGATGGCTTGGCAAGGCATTTTGCTAGGGTGATAAAAATACCCAACAATTATGCTTGAAGTCATGCTTCTCAAGATTTATGGATCGGCATGCATTTTTGGGATGGCGGGGCAAATAACGATATTAATGTTTTAGATAACTCTCGTTATTCGACGACCTTCTTGCGATAATGCCCCAAGAGCACCTTATATGGTCAGCGGAACTAGGTATGAGCAGGGTATTACTTGGGCGATGGAATTTATCCACGATGGGCAACTTTCGTCAAATCCTTCACGGCAACAACCGATGAAAACATCGTGCTTTTAAAAGGAGACAAGAAAGTGCCGAAAGGATATTGAGCGTGCTTTTGGTGTTCTTCAAGGTCGTTGGGGTATACTACAACAACCGGCACGTCAATATGAAATTGCTACGATACGTAGAATCATGTATTGTTGCATTATTATGCATAACATGATTGTAAAGATCAAAAATTTGAATTACGTGACTATAACGAATGGGTGGATCCGTCAAGAAATTTGAGGCAACGAAGATGGGTCGAAGATGTGATACTCACGATCGTAAGGCAAAAGAAATACACGACGACAAGCGATACCCAACTCCAACAGGACCTTATGGAGCATGTTTGGCGAAATAATCTTGAACGACATGGACAACAACAACAGAGCTTACGATTTATGAATAAGTATTTTCTATGTATTTTTTAAGCTAGCAGTGTGTTTTTTTTTTTTTTTTTTTAATTTGTATTTTTTTTTTTTTTTTTAATCTCGTATTGTAATATGTTTTAGGTTTAATGAAATGTTTGTTTTAGTTTAATAAATAAAATGTTTGTTTTAGTTTAGGGGTTGAAATTGAAAATATGAAATATTATTGGTGTTATGGTGTTATTGGATGTTATGGATGGGAGTGTTTTTTTGGGATGTTAATGTTAAATGTTAAAACTGATGTGGCGCTGACGTGGACGGTGTTATTGGTGTTAGAGCACAAGGTATGGAGAGTTTTTAACATGCCAAAGGTTCATTTTTCATGTCATTGGTGAGCCAAACCATACCACTACTTGGTGCCATTGATGAGCCAAAGGCATTTGAGCCATTCCAATGGCTCAAGCCATTTGTGATGTTTGGTGGTTTTTTTGTTTTGTTTTTTTGTGTATTGTGAGTGAGTGTGTATTTTTAGTGGGGTATTTTGTGGGACCCAATAACATGTTAGTGGTGTGTTATGAGGGAGGGTGTTTTAGTTATTGGTGAGCTATTGGGAGGTGTATGATGTGGCGCCGAGGTGGCATACCAATAACGTGTTATTGGTATCCATGATACCTTATGCTCTTATGGTGTTATGGATGGGAGTGCTCTAAAACATTTACCATATGTCTAGTTGACTAATTACTATCTAGATGGACAAGTTTTATTTTTCTTTAGTAACAAAAAACATGTCTAAAACTATTCTTTTTCATGCTTGAATAGTTTGTTAGACTTTTGTAAAAATTGTTTTTTCTTTTATTTGATGTAAAACACATTATTTCACATTAACAAGAGTATATGATGGCTACATCATCTTTGTTTACATCATGCATCTACATCAACAATTTTGTACTGGTCAAATCAGTTTGTTATGTAGGCGTACTTACATCGAAAGAACATAAGAATTAATATGCCTAAACCACATAAGCAGTTTAAAATAAGCAGTCAAACTGTCCCAAACACCCAGTGACCAATTTGCAATTGTATTCTTCCAAAGAAACAAGAGATACTGACATCTGAACTAATTTCCATGACTTCAGTTAAATTGACTCTTAATCTCGTACATTTTTCTATTTAATTCAATGAAATTTCTTAGAAAGATACTAATGCCATCATCTTAATCAGGTTTCTTTATTTAAACAGATCACATTATATTCTAACTCTAAGGAACACTGTTTACAGTTCATGTCACAATTTATCGATACAACAGTAACCGTCCATTTAACCATGACAGAACAAAGCTTATTCCATGAAGTTGTAGGTTTAATACCACAACGTGACACTAAGGATGGAGTCATGTTCCCTGTGGTTCTCACACCGAACACTAAACTTACGAAAACTGTTGAACTAACAGAAGCAATCAAAGCTAACAGATCATGGCTAGATAGTTTGCTTCATCGGTCTGGTGCTGTTCTGTTCAGAGGATTCAGTGTCTCCTCTGCTAGTGATTTTAATGACGTTGTTGAGTCTTCTGGTTATGAAGATGTTAGCTATGGCGTGGGTGGTGCAGGCTCGAGGACTAAAGTTGTTGGTCGGGTTTATACTGCGAATGAAGCTCCACCTGATCAAGCTATACCTTTTCATCATGAAATGTCTCATGTATGACAATATATCTTTCATCAGTTTCATAAGTTGACTTAGGTTTTGGGTGTTTAGGTTTTGGGTGTTTGGATAAGTTTATTTAACAGCTATATTAATATATGAACATAGTGTTTGGATTTCCTCATTAGCTAACCTTTTTTCAGATAAGCTTATCCAAACACTCAAAAGTGCTTATTAGAAAACGCATTAAGTTAGTTAGCTCTTTAAATAAGCTTACCCAAATGCCCCCTTAGTGATTACTTCACTACAACAAATTTGTCATTTTTCCACGCTTTTTTCTTCACACTTTATGAACCGTGAACTTTTTTTTAAAGATATTCATACTTAAGACTAAGAGTGTGAATAATTGTTTCAAAATCCCCACACTCAAAAAGTGTGAAGAATATTAATCTTACACTTAAAATTGTGAAGAATTATTTCGAAATCAAAATCATCACACTTAAAAGTGTGAAGAATTATTTCAAAACAAAATCATTGCACTTAAAAGTATGAAGAATTGTTTTAAAACTCTCACACTTTATGGTGTGAAAAATATTCATAAAGCTTCACACATAAAGGTGTGAAAATATTTGCTACACCCATACGCATACTAGTGTGAACTTTTTTATTCTTCATACTTTAAAATGTGGCAACATGCTCTAATAAGTGTGAGTAAGTTACTATTTTGTTGTAGTGCTTGAAAGATAACAACCAGTGGCGGAGCTAGAAGAAATTTCGTGGGAGGGCCGAAGCAAATTTTTTTACGGAAAAACATTAAATGGGAGGGCCAAGATGAAATTTTTGTTTTTTAACACATGAAATCGCGAAAAAATACACTAACGGGCTTAGGCCTAGGAGGGCCGGGACCCCTCCTGGTCCTCACATAGCTCCGCCCATGATAACAACGTTATTGCAGCCGTTTAATCCGAATGTCTGTCATCTCTATAACAGGCTCCTATATTTCCTTCCAAGTTGTTTTTCTTCTGTGAAGTAGAGCCAGGAAGCGGAGGAGAAACTTGTATAGCTTTAAGCCATGTTATATACGAAAGGATGCAGCAGAAACACCCCAAATTTGTTGAAGAAATGGAAGAAAAAGGACTAATTTACACACGAGTTCTTGGAGAAGAGTCTGATCCATCATCGCCACTTGGTCGTAGCTGGAAGGAAACTTTCAACACCGATGACAAGACCGTCGCTGAAGAAAGGTTCGGTTTATAAAATGACAATAATCACACAGAAAAAAGTTGATGTTAAATTAGTACTCAAACTTATGAATGTGGCAATGTTGCAGGGCTGCAAAGCTAGGAATGAAACTAGAGTGGATGGAAAGTTCTGTGAGGATTATTATTGGGCCTGAACCAGGTTTCAAATACGATGAGGCAAGAAAACGTAAAATATGGTTCAACGGTGTGGTAGGAGGAAAAGAAGATAAACTTAACAACGATCCTTCAAAAGCAGTCATGTTTGGTGATGGCACACCACTGCCTGCTGATATATCTGGTGAATGTTCAAAGATATTCAATGAAGAGTGTGTTGCGGTACAATGGCGTAAGGGTGATGTCCTGCTGCTCGATAACTTAGCAGCTGTGCATTCACGACGAGCATTGATTACACTACCTCGACGTGTGCTAGCTTCGTTTTGCAAATAAAATTTGTTTTTTATCAGTTACTAGAATAAATGGTTGTGATAATCACATTAGCTGAGCTCATGCCTGATCCTTAGCTAATATTTATTAAGAGTAATTATTTACTTTAAGTTCCAGTTATCTTTTAATTTTGTAACACCTGATGTACAGCCTATTCATAGGCCCTTCCTTTTTGCTAATAATCATCAGAAAGTTACAGCAATATCTTTCACATGTTCCTTCTTTGTTAAATCAGCAGAATCACATTCTCTTTATATCTCTATTGTTCTTAGCTCTGGCATAAACTCCAACATTTGTATTGTATTTTTTGTACATTAGCATAAATGTTTGTAATGTCGTTTGTAGGAAACAGAAAGGATAGAATTTGGTATAAAATGATTCTAGTAATAATGTAATTATATACGGACTATATGTATTAAGATAACATTTATATAAATGTATGTTATGGAGTGCTAATATGAGCCAGAAACACATTATTATGGTTTCAATCACCCTTTACTTAATTTCACCATGAGGAAAGCCCCTAGTGTTAACTCATCTACCAAAGGACCTCCCAAGAAAATTGTCCGGGTTGTTTATGAAATCTCCTCAACCGAATCATCACCCATCAAAGCCTCAAACACTAGAACTCCCTCACAACCAACTTTACCAATCAAACCAACTCCCAAAAGGATTGTTTCCACAAGGCAACCTTTGCCAAACACTACTATACCTCCTAAACCAAACACCCCTACCTCCACAAAACCATCACCTCTAGTACCTAGAGCTATCTCTTTCACCACTCCACTCTCATCCCCACATCTTTACAACCTAGAAGACTTGCCACCTAGGCCATCTCACCCACCACCATTGCCAACATTTTCCTCAACTGAGAAAATGTTGCCACAACCTTCTCACCAAAACTTTGGTGTTGAAACCACACTAGCACCCGTATCCTTTTCTCCTTCACCCTCAAATGGTCCATTTTGGATTATGTGGAATCAACAACCGGACCATATGAAAGTAGATACTTCTTTACCTCCATCATCAATACATATTCCACCACCTTCAACCTTAATTGAACCACCTCCAACTTCATCAAACTTGCCTCCACAAATCCCTCCATCCTTTGTGGAACCTCCACCTTCCTCATCAAACCTTCCACCTCAAACCACTCCATTCCTACCACCACCATTCCTAGCCATGACAATGATATGCTCTCCTCTAGTCTTAGGCGCAACTTAGAATTGTTAGGAAATTTACTACATGTTTGTATCATTTTCTTAGTTTTAGAGATATGTATCATTTATCTTGTGAATGATCGTATGATATATAGTAATAATATGGAACTACAAATTATACGTTTGAGTTGATAAGACAAAAGAATACACTTAATATGACAAAAGGAAACCTACAAAAGATGCAATTTAAGATCGTATATAAAGAGGACATAGGTATAGGTTTCATGATGGATTCCGGAATGATCGTTAAGTCACACCAATGCAATTTAAGATCGAGGTTGGATTCCTGGTCGTTAAGTCCCACGTGTTGTTAAACACAATCGATGATAGAATGATCACTAAGGATAGTGATCGGTAAGGATATCGATGGAAAATTACCTAAAGAAAAGATTTACAAATTAAAGCGACTTAAATGCAAATTAAATAGGATTAAAAGCTAAAATCTATTAAATAAACGCTATCACTATTTTTACAATGATGTTTTGTGTTTTATAAAACTAAATAACTTAAATAAACTATCTTAACTAAAGCGTAAACTCAAATTATCTAAAAGCGTTACTTAAAACTAAAGCGTCGTTATTTGCAAAAATTACTGTTGGGCGCAAGCAAAAGCGTAAAATTTATGAAATAAAAAGCCTACGAGTGTGAAACTAATTTTCTTCGTACTATATGATAAAGAAAATTTTAGAAAAAGATTTATATTTTTTGACTTTTATATTTTTATTATGATTTAATTACTATAAAACACTAATTAATTGATTAAAAATACTAAAACTAATTAGAAAAATCTCAACTTTTACGAAAATACTTAATACTATTACGATTTATTAAAAATACAAAAGTGGAAAAACTAAACTGAATAAGCTACAAATAAGCTAAATAAGTCGTATAAGCTAAACTGGAAAAGAGTACTTATATATTAGATTGTGTAAGACTTGAACGAGACAAGTCCCAAGGGCAGATGGTAAAGAGTGTGTGTGGTGAGCTAAGTGGCGTGGGTTCGAGTCCCAGCAGTGGC
Organism: Chrysanthemum lavandulifolium; assembly: GCA_022545495.1. Classification (NCBI taxonomy): domain Eukaryota; kingdom Viridiplantae; phylum Streptophyta; class Magnoliopsida; order Asterales; family Asteraceae; genus Chrysanthemum; species Chrysanthemum lavandulifolium. The sequence goes on from CM040244.1 coordinate 273,048,226, forward strand.
ACTTTTTTTTAAACTATTTTATTTTTTTGTTTTTCTTTTTGCAACTTATTAAACACAAGAAGATAAGTAATTTTTACAACTAAAACTTTTTATGAAAATCACAAATAAGCTCAGTTTGAGCTTATTTATCTTAACAGTTAGCTAAGAAATGAAATAAGCAAAATGATTAAGCTAATATGGTTAAATAAGCTATGAATAAGCAAAAGGAAGGCGAAAATAAACTAAGCTACTAATAATAAGTCGATTTAACAAGCGATAAGGTACAAATACTTAGAAATAAGCACAACAAATTCAAAATAAGCACTTACTTATCATTGTACAGGGACGGTTATATGATTAGCTAGGCACCTTCTAGCTAATTTTAAGCACTAAAATAAGCTAGAAAATGGAAATAAAAACTTGGGTTAACTAGATGACGGATAAGCTTTCCAAAAGCTAATTTTCAAAGATTGGCTTGCTATATTGAGCTTGTGAGAAGCTTTTAGAAAGCGAAAAAATCATCGAGTAAAGACTCGGTGAATCTTGAGTTTTAGACGAATTAAGAAGCACTAGCGAGGCTAAGCAAATAAGCTACAAATTGAAAAATGACACTTGGAACTTTGAGGCAGCTAGGTTGGCTTCTCAAAGGCTAAATTTCAAAAGCTAAGGACCACTAATAAGCTCTCGTGAGCTTATCAATATGGATCGCACAAGCGTGCAATGAGCATCATTTGACTTTTTAAGACGACTTTGAAACTTTGACTTAATTGAAGTTTGATCTCTATTTAAAGGCCGATTATGATGTTAATGATTGAAGTAAGACTAAAACAACCTTAATCTATGTATTTTAAATATAATTCAAGTGATTTGCTATCCACAAACACATCGGATAAGTCTTGAATTAGTTGATAAGCAATTTTGACTTTGGTGGAGAGCGGTACCAAATTAAGGCGGATATAAGTTCACATATGCTACATAAACTCAAACCAACAAGTTTCCAATCCAAATCACACCTCGATGCGGTTTTAAGGTATTGATCCAAACACCCTTTTGAGCAGTTTTGCAAATGAATATGAAACAAACAACGATAAAACTTTAAACAAATGATCAAACTCGGTTTAATAGACCTAACTACAAGCTGTTTAAGCGAGTTAAAAGCGGTTGTGACCACGAGATATCTGAGATAAGCTCAAAATGCAAATTGGCTTGAAAGTTTAAAATGAGGTAATTACTCACAAGTGCTCGGTGATTGCGGACTTAAAACCAAACTCGAACTATTCTATGCTACTCTAATCCAACCCATATCCATCTACGAATCACCAAATACCAAGCTTATACCCATTTGGTCCTCTGTTGACTTTTGTTGACTTTCCACCATTTGTGCTTGGCTGAACTCTAAGTTTATCAAAAGCTATAGTAGCTTAAGTAAACTTGTTTAACTATTTAAATAAGCTTGTTGAAGCTTGAGTTTGAGATTTTGAAATAGAAATTTCCAACGATGAACATAAAATGTAAAATGTAAATAAAAACATGAAGTGATGCTTGATAATGCAGTTTTAATACATTCAAACAACTTAATTTGATATCATGAAACAAAGTATTACAATCTAAAGCTTAATTAAAGACTTAAAAATAAATTCGACATTCATGAAATTTAAAAAAAACTAAAATGGTTCTTCTCTGCTTCTTTCTCTCTTTTATGCTTCCAAAATGCTTACACGTGTCCTTAGAGCGGATCCCACTCATTTGAGAACCAATGGGATTGTTTTGAGCCTTTTTCTGTTTTCCATTTTGGCGGAAATGCCTTTTGACTTATAAGTCTTGTAACGAGGCAAGTAGGGGGTGGCATTAATTGTGGGTGGCTAGTGATGATGAGGAGTGGAGAAAGGAGAGAGGTGATGGGATGTTGCGAGCAGCAATGGGGAAGCGAGGAGGTGGAAGGCAGTGAGCAGTGGGGCGCCTTTTATCCTTTTGTTGTGTTTGACCAAGGGGTCAAAATAGAGATTGTGACAGGGGTTCAAAAGGGTTTAGGCGGTCGATTTGGATATTTGACAAGGTTTAGGCTTAGTTTAGACAAGGACCAAAGTGTAACCACGAAAACTTTAAGGACCAAGCGCCAATTTCACAAAGTTACCATAAGGACTAAAGTTGACAACCTTTAATAGTGCAAGGACCAAAATTGCCATTTCTCATTTTCAAAGGACTAAACTTGCCAATTTCAAAGTTCGGGGACCTAAGTTGTAAATTTGTAATTTTAAGTTTCAAGAACCAATTTTGACAACTTTTGAATCCCTAAGGACTTAAAATGATATTTTTCTTTATTTGGTTTTACCGAGGGTGTTTTTGACAATTTTTCAAACTTGGGGACTAAAGCGCCAATTATGCAAACTTGATACGATTTTCACAGATTTTGATGTTTTGCATTTAAAACATATAAAACACTTGTTTGTGATATTTTATCATTTGATGCGTTTACGAGTGTTTCGGATGTTTTAGCAGTTTAAGCGATACAAAATGATGAGTATTTAGACACTCATCAATCCCACTACTAAGATATTGCTAGTCCCTAGCAATGATTTAAGAAAAATTTAATGGATTTGAATCTCTTTACCAAAAGCCATTACTTACGGAGTAGCCAAATGTTTCGGTTCAAGTAAGAACTTTGGTACAGAATAACCATGTGATTTTGAGCAAACCACCGACTTTCAACGGTTTGATTTGTCTTTACGGAAGCCGTACCATACGGACTAGCCAACTCTTAGATAAAATATCTTTGGTGAGTCGATTACCAATTATGGTTTTCCAATGCCTTTACCACAAGCCATAAACTTGCGGGCTAGCCAACTCTTCACTTTTAAGGATATGGTGAAATGAATACCATACAATTTTGGGCAAATTGCAAGCGTCATGGTTTGAGAAATCTTTACCAAGAGCCGTTTGCTCTGGATTAGCCAATCCTTTTGTCTTCTGAGACATGGCGGATGATAACCAAATGAGTAAGTGTAAAACACTTACTCCAAAAAAAAATTTTGGCCAAAATGGGAATTAGATGGTATAATTACATGATAAAATTAGTGAAATTCCCCACACTTAGAAATGAATATTGCCCTCAATATTCAAAATACCGTGATTATGCGAAACATAGAACGTAAAGGAAATACTAAGGCCATTATTTAGCAAGGATTTTTTTTTTTTTTTTTTTTTTTTTGGAACATTTTATATATACACAACATGTGGGCAACTCCCCACACTAGGGTGGTACACATGGGTGAAAACCCATGTAACATGCTCTTGTTTTGATACCAGTCGCTAGCTTGACTCGATCCCGCATTCATTGGTTCATGGGGAAAGTTTGAAGATCCGGGACAATCACGGGAGGAATGTCCTCTCCAGTAATGCTTCACCGATGACCATTCACTTTAAAGTCGGGACCATCGGGTTGAGATAACTCAATGGTACCATAAGGATAAACCTTAGTGATAGTAAATGGTCCGGACCGGTAGGATTTAAGCTTTCAGAAAATCTTCAATCTTGAATTGAAAAGAAGGACTCGATCACCAACGTTGAAAACGCGGTTCTTGATTTTAGAGTCATGAATCTTCTTTGTCTTTTCTTTATAGATCAAAGAGTTCTCGTAAGCTTGATCACGGAGTTCATTTAATTCATTCATTTGAACTTTCCGGTGATCACCGGTGATCGAATATCAAAGTTGGCATGCTTCAAGGCCCGGTATGCCTTGTGCTCTAACTCAGCGGTAGATGACATGCCTTCCGTATACAAGCTTGTATGGAGTGCACCGATGGGTGTTTTGTAAAATATCTGGAAGGCCAGTGCATCATCTAGCTTATCCGACCAAGAGGCACGGTTTTAGCCAACCGTCCTCTCGAATTCTCTTAATCCCCGGTTTGAAACTTCCACTTGCCCACTAGTTTGGGGTGAGTGCAGCGATGAGGCGGTGAGTTACACCATACTTACGCATGACTCTTTCAAGCGGTCATTGCGAAATCGTACCACGATCATGATTATGGCTCGTGGGTTCCAAACCTAGCAAACAAGGATTTTAAGAATTTCACTACAACTCGGGCATCGTTGGTGGGTAAAGCCTTAGCTTGACCCATTTTGACAAGTAGTCAACGACCACGAGTATGTACTTATTACCATGAGAAGAAGGAATGGCCCGTAAAGTCAATGCCCGGATGTCAAAGATCTCACACACTGAATGGCGTTTTGTGGCATTTCATTCCTTTGTGAGATATTCCGTGGCGTTGACAAGCGTCGCGAGGCTTTAACAATTCATGGGCATCTTTATAGATCGTGGGCCAATAGAATCGGAATCAAACACCTTCTTGGCGGTGTAGTTGGGGCTATGATGTCCCCAGTGGGTCGACATGGCAAGCCTTGAGAATGTCAATAGCTTCGACCATATACACATCGCTGATGACTTGATCCGCAGATTTTAAACAAGAAAGGGTCGTCCCGAGTAATGTTTAACATCCTTGAAGAACTTGTTCTTGTTGGGACGACATCCCTTTCACTATGAAGTTACCCGCATGGTAATTTGCGAAGTCGACAAACCATGGGGTAGTAGAGTCTCCACGAAAAGAAACCGCATTGAGTGTCTCGAGAGGAAATGTTTCATTTATTTCCTTTTCTCGAACACATCTTGGTGAGGTTCTCTAATCGGGATAGATGATCGTGACAAGGTTCTCGGCTCCTTTTTATCACGTATAATGATATCAAATTCACGGAGGAGGAGAACCCAACGGAGCAATCTCGGCTTTGCATCTTGTTTTGCAAAGAGATATTTAAGAGCCGAGTGATCCGTATACACTCGCATTTGGTCAAGATGAGGTATGGCGAAACTTTTCAAGCATACACCACGACTAATAGTTCTTTTTACGTAGTGGTGTAATGGGTTTGAGCTTGATCATAGTCTTACTCGCGTGGTGTATAGGTGAAAATGCTTTGTTTTGCGTTGCCCCAAGGCGCACCGATAGCAAAATCACTTGCATCGCACATGAGCTCAAAGGGTAAGTCGATCGGGGCAACTAGAATGGGTGCTTCCGTAAGCCTTTTCTTGATGTTTCAAAAGCTTGGACGCTTTCGGAGAGAAGATAAAAGGAGCTTCTTTTTCAAGAAGATGGGTCATAGGCGGCGATTTTAGAAAAATCTGTATGAATCTACGATAAAACCGGCATGACCAAGAAAACTCCTAATACCTTTGGCGGTAGTGGGATGAGGCGGTTTAGCAATAACATCAACTTTTGCTCTATCGACCTCAATCCGTTTTGGAAATCTTATGGCCAGGACTATGCCTTCTTTGACCATAAAGTGACTCTTCTCCCGGTTTAGACATAGATTGGTGTCTTCACACCTTTTAACATTTTGTCTAAATGGGAGACAAATCTGAAATGAATCCCGATGGTGAGAAGTCATCCATAAACACCTCCATTGTTTCCCGATCATGTCGTGGAATATGGCCATCATCTGACGTTGGAGCGTGCGGGGCGTTACATAAGCCAAAGGCATCGTTTGTAGGCAAAAGTTCCGTATGGGCGGTGAATGTGGTCTTCTCTTGATCCGTGGATCAATGGGGATCTGAAAGTAACCGAGAAACCATCAAGGAAACAATAGTACTCATTCCTGCTAATCTCTCAAGCATCGGTCCATGAAGGGTAGAGGAAAATGGTCTTTCTGGTGGCGTCATTCAACTTACGATAGTCAATACACACCGCCATCCGTAACCAATCGAGTTGGAATCAACTCGTTTTCTTCATTGTGACAACAGATTATGCCACCCTTTTTGGAACACGATGAATCGGGCTAACCAGGACTATACGAGATAGGGTAAATCAATCTGCATCAAGAAGTTTGATAACCTCTTGTTTGATAACATCATGGATTTTGGATTCACCCTTCTCGATGTTGAGCTATTGGTTTGAAGTCATCCTCCATTAAGATTTTGTGAGTACAAAATTAGGGTTGATACCATTAATGTCGGAGAGTTTCCAAGCAATTGCTTGCTTGTGTGACTTCAAGACCTTTATGAGGCGATCTTTTCATCTTTACTCAAATCTCGAGCAATAATGACGGGTAATTTATCATCACCCTCAAGGAATGCATACTCGAGATGAGGCGGTAAGTCCTTAAGTTCGACTTGAAATTCTTGATTTTCTCAATGACTTGACTTCCTTGTTATGAAGTTTGGTGGAGGAGAGGAGGAGAAGTGTCTGATTTAACAACTTCTCAAGAGTAAGAATATCTCCTCGGATTAATCTCATGGTGATTAATCTCTTGAGAATTGCATCACTAGGGTGAGGGTTGATGAATGATCATCTTTAAGCATTTTCTCAATGAGAAGTATGTCCCCTCGATGTCAATTGGGCGTGATCAATTTCCCATGGAGCAGAATCACTAGCCAAGTATGCTTCAATCTCTTCCAAGATGAAGTCGCTTCCCTCAAGCGGAGTGAGAGAAGGAGTAGAATTGGCTATGATAGGTTGAGAAGATGTGGTGGGATTCCCTCACGGAATTATGAGAATAACCCGAAACTTCTTGAGTACTCTTGAAGCAACATCAATGATATCGATTCGGTTGTGAGCTCGGAATCATAGTTTGCGGAGTACCTCAAGTTTGATCAAGGTTAAAGGTGACGACTTCATTACCAACACGTAATGTGATTTCTTGCTCAAATACATCAATGAGAGCACGGCCCGTTCTCGGGAATCCTCTTCCAACAATGAGAGGAACCCGTGGATCGACATCGAAATCAACAACTACAAAGTCGGTGGAAAATGGAACTTTCCTACTTTCACAAATCGTCCTCGGCAATTCAAGAGGACGGGATATTGTACGATCTGCAAGCTCGAGAGTCATGCATGTAGGAGTAAGATCCGGAAGAGATAGTTTCTTCCATCTTGAATGAGGCATCGGTTTATGCTTGCACCAAGATCGGCTAAGGCAAAGCATTCAACCATTCACGGAAATACACAAGGTAAGAGGAACTTTCCGGGATCTCCAAGCTTCTCGGGAAGCTTCTTTAAGATAACTGCGAGCGGTTCTCGTTCGAGGGTTTTAGCCATTTCAAACGACTTTTCCTTATTGCTTAACATGTGTTTGAGAGTTGATGCAAACTTGGGCATCAACATGATAGCATCCATGAAGCTTATGTCAAAATGAAGTTCTTGGAAAATTTGAAAGAATTTTTCCATTTGATGACCGACTTTCTCGAGCTTCGCTCATGTAAGCGTGATGGGTAAGGAATAGAAGATTTGGATTTTCAATGGGAGCTACGGGAGGTTCAAAACAACTCTGGATTGGATTTTAGTTTCGGACAACACGAGGATGGACGATCTTGGTACTTCCGTTATTAGTAGGAAGTTCCTTGTCCGTTGTCGCCTCGGGTTCACTTTCCACTACCTTCGGGAGAGAAGAAGAAGAGGTAGTAGGAATAGCGGGTCCATCATCTGAAACACCACTTACGGTCGTGATCGCCTTTGCATCGCCCCTCGGATTAGCGATCGTGTTGCTAGGTAAAGTACACAGGCAGGGTCGATCATTTAAAGACTTCTTTAATTCGTGATCGGTGACCAACAATTGTTTGTCTCTTCTTGAGTCTTCATGAATTGCTTTAAAAGCTCATCGGATGTTGACACGGAGGAGGTGGTGGAGGGACAATTTGAGGCCTTATGTTACGGTTATAGCGAATTCCCTTGATTAGGGTTCATATTCCCACGAAATTGATTCCCTCGGTTGTAAGTGTTTTGATTAAGATTTCCTTGTTGTTGGAAACCTTGGTTGGGTCCGAATAGAAATTACCTTGGTTTTGATAACCTTGGTTCATTCTTTGTTGGTTCGATTCGGTTAGGATTACGGTTGAAACCGGGTGGTGCACGATAAGTGTTAGCACGGTAGTTTGGTTCATTATGAGGACGGTATTGATTACCTCCTTGATTTGAAGTACCGGCTATAGCATTAGCTTCAAAGGACTACCATCGGTGGCGATGCAGATTGTAGTATGCATGAGGACCACCACAAGTAACACAAACTTCAACTTTCTTCACTTCACCATGTGATGGTGATTGAGTGAATGTGACTTTCTTTTGGTTAGCAAGAACCAAAGCTTTGAACAATATCCGTGAGTTTGTCAATCTTAGCATCGGTGCTAGATGTACTCACGGGAGATGAAGTAGAAGGTCCGGCATTAGACTCGGTATGATATGTCTTTGTGCGGAAAGGACGGACTTGGGACTTGTTTTCAATGATTTGCAAGGCTTCTTTTGTGGTCTTGCTCAAGAAATTACCTCCAGCGGAGGCATTTAGAGAGTCTTGATTGGCTGGTTCGAGACCATTATAGAAAGTATCCATTTGCATTAACTCGGTAAAACCATGATCACGGACACTTGCGAGCAAGTCTTTATAACGATCCCATGCCTCCCGAATGATTCCTCAAATCTACGAGAAAATTTCATTATCTCATTCTTAAGACTTGTGGTTCGGGATGGAGGATAGAATTGTTCACAAACTTTGTGACTAGATCTTCCCATGTCTCAATGGAGCGAGGGGTTGTTTCTCAAGCCAATTCGGGCTTGTCCTCTAGAGAAAATGGGAGCGAAGAAGCTTGATAGCTTCTTGTGGGACATTCTTATACTTGATGGTAGATGCAATCTTGTTAAACCATCGAATGTGTGCATGAGGATCATCCCGCTCAAAACCATAGAATTGGCTTTGGGTTACAGATTAAGTAACCCGGTTTTGAGCTCAAAAGTGTCGACCACGATGGTTGGGACAACAATGGCATCTCCGTAACCCTCGATGGGTGCTTGGAAGCTCATTCATCGGCTTATCTTCCGCCATTCGGTGGTGGTGGTGGTGGTAGGCGTTCCTCGATCCTGGTGAAGGAGCGAGCGTCCTCTCGTCTTGAGGAATCTTTCCAAGTTCGACAATGGACTTGTAGAATCGGAAGAGCAGTGCGCATGCACTAAGTATAAAATCGATTTCAAAACAAATGAGGCAAAACACAAGTGAACTTAACCAATAATCCCAAATGAAATGGCTTCTTTGAAAAAGGTACACCAAATCACAAGTGACACAAAGGCAAGTTTTAAATCGATGTTCGGAACTTATTATGGTCGCACCCCGTTAGGTAGTGCCTTGCCTTGATTTGCGGTGGTTGATTTTATGTATATATTAAGTATCAACGAAAAGGCGTGAGGTATAGATATGTCTTGATGGGTTTAAAACTTTTGGACAATATTTTTGGTATCGTCTCGTTTAACCAAATCGTATTTCTTTAAGAATCACCTTAAAAGAAACACAAGATCGAAAGCGTTACGATTGTTTTGTTGTTTTATATTTTGTTTGGTGTTTTTAACACTTTAGGAAAAGTGTTAATGAACTTTTGATTTTGTTATAACTTCTGAAAACTTTTACAAGCGTGGTATATGTGCAAGTGCAGATGCGAAAATGTCTAGAACACGCTTCTGACCTCCCGCGTGGCCAAAATTTGATCGGTGCAAAACCGTCAAGTTTTCTCACGCGGTGATCACTTGTGAATGATCGGTAGTAAGGAACTCAAAGCAGTTACACACAATGCAATTTAAGATCGGGAGAATCTGGTGGATTCCGGGTCGTTAAGTCCCACGGAGGTTGGTGGTGTTAAACACAATCGGATGATAGAATGATCACTAAGGATAGTGATCGATAAGGATATCGATGGAAAATTACCTAAAGAAAAGATTTACAAATTAAAGCGACTTAAATGCAAATTAAATAGGATTAAAAAGTTAAAATCTATTAAATAAACGCTATCACTATTTTTACAATGATGTTTTGTGTTTTATAAAACTAAATAACTTAAATAAACTATCTTAACTAAAGCGTAAACTCAAATTATCTAAAAGCGTTACTTAAAACTAAAGCGTCGTTATTTGCAAAAATTACTGTTGGGCGCAAGCAAAAGCGTAAAATTTATGAAATAAAAAGCCTACGAGTGTGAAACTAATTTTCTTCGTGCTATATGATAAAAGAAAATTTTAGAAAAAGATTTATATTTTTTGACTTTTATATTTTTATTATGATTTAATTACTATAAAACACTAATTAATTGATTAAAAATACTAAAACTAATTAGAAAATCTCAACTTTTACGAAAATACTTAATACTATTACAGTTTATTAAAAATACAAAAGTGGAAAAACTAAACCTGAATAAGCTACAAATAAGCTAAATAAGTCGTATAAGCTAAAGCGGAAAAGAGTACTTATATATTAGATTGTGTAAGACTTGAACGAGACAAGTCCCAAGGGCAGATGGTAAAGAGTGTGTGTGGTGAGCTAAGTGGCGTGGGTTCGAGTCCCAGCAGTGGCACTTTTTTTTAAACTATTTTATTTTTTGGTTTTTCTTTTTGCAACTTATTAAACACAAGAAGATAAGTAATTTTTACAACTAAAACTTTTTATGAAAATCACAAATAAGCTCAGTTTGAGCTTATTTATCTTAACAGTTAGCTAAGAAATGAAATAAGCAAAATGATTAAGCTAATATGGTTAAATAAGCTATGAATAAGCAAAAGGCGAAAATAAACTAAGCTACTAATAATAAGTGATTTAACAAGCGATAAGGTACAAATACTTAGAAATAAGCACAACAAATTCAAAATAAGCACTTACTTATCTCATTGTACAGGGATGGTTATATGATTAGCTAGGCACCTTCTAGCTAATTTTAAGCACTAAAATAAGCTAGAAAATGGAAATAAAAACTTGGGTTAACTAGATGACGGATAAGCTTTCCAAAAGCTAATTTTCAAAGATTGGCTTGCTATATTGAGCTTGTGAGAAGCTTTTAGAAAGCGAAAAAAATCATCGAGTAAAGACTCGGTGAATCTTGAGTTTTGGACGAATTAAGAAGCACTAGCGACTAAGCAAATAAGCTACAAATTGAAAAATGACACTTGGAACTTTGAGGCAGCTAGGTTGGCTTCTCAAAGGCTAAATTTCAAAAGCTAAGGACCACTAATAAGCTCTCTGTGAGCTTATCAATATGGATCGCTGGCGTGCAATGAGCATCATTTGACTTTTTAAGGCGACTTTGAAACTTTGACTTAATTGAAGTTTGATCTCTATTTAAAGGCGATTATGATGTTAATGATTGAAGTAAGACTAAAACAACCTTAATCTATGTATTTTAAATATAATTCAAGTGATTTGCTATCCACAAACACATCGGATAAGTCTTGAATTAGTTGATAAGCAATTTTGACTTTGGTGGAGAGCGGTACCAAATTAAGACGAGATATAAGTTCACATATGCTACATAAACTCAAACCAACAAGTTTCCAATCCAAATCACACCTCGATGCGGTTTTAAGGTATTGATCCAAACACCCTTTTGAGCAGTTTTGCAAATGAATATGAAACAAACAACGATAAAACTTTAAACAAATGATCAAACTCGGTTTAATAGACCTAACTACAAGCTGTTTAAGCGAGTTAAAGCGGTTGTGACCACGAGATATCTGAGATAAGCTCAAAATGCAAATTGGCTTGAAAGTTTAAAATGAGGTAATTACTCACAAGTGCTCGGTGATTGCGGACTTAAAACCAAACTCAGAACTATTCTATGCTACTCTAATCCAACCCATATCCATCTCTGAATCACCAAATACCAAGCTTATACCCATTTTGGTCCTCTGTTGACTTTTGTTGACTTTCCACCATTTGTGCTTGAAACTGAACTCTAAGTTTATCAAAAAGCTATAGTAGCTTAAGTAAACTTGTTTAACTATTTAAATAAGCTTGTTGAAGCTTGAGTTTGAGATTTTGAAATAGAAATTTCCAACAGTGAACATAAAATGTAAAATGTAAATAAAAAACATGAAGTGATGCTTGATAACAGTTTTAATACATTCAAACAACTTAATTTGATATCATGAAACAAAGTATTACAATCTAAAGCTTAATTAAAGACTTAAAAATAAATTACGACATTCATGAAATTTAAAAAAAACTAAAATGGTTCTTCTCTTTCTTCTCTCTTTTATGCTTCCAAAATGCTTACACGTGTCCTTAGAGCGAGATCCGCTCATTTGAGAACCAATGGGATTGTTTTGAGCCTTTTCTGTTTTTCCATTTTGGCGGAAATGCCTTTTGACTTATAAGTCTTTAACGAGAGCAAGTAGGGGGTGGCATTAATTGTGGGTGGCTAGTGATGATGAGGAGTGGAGAAAGGAGAGGTGATGGGATGTTGCAGCAACAATTTGGGGAAGCGAGGTGGAAGGCAGTGAGCAGTGGGCGCCTTTTTATCCTTTTGTGTGTTTGACCAAGGGGTCAAAATAGAGATTGTGACGGGGGTTCAAAAGGGGTTTAGGCGGTCAATTTGGATATTTGACAAGGTTTAGGCTTAGTTTAGACAAGGACCAAAGTGTAACCACGAAAACTTTAAGGACCAAGCGCCAATTTCACAAAGTTACCATAAGGACTAAAGTTGACAACCTTTAATAGTGCAAGGACCAAAATTGCCATTTCTCATTTTCAAAGGACTAAACTTGCCAATTTCAAAGTTCGGGACCTAAGTTGTAAATTTGTAATTTTAAGTTTCAAGAACCAATTTTGACAACTTTTGAATCCCTAAGGACTTAAAATGATATTTTCTTTATTTGGTTTTACCGGGGACTGTTTTGACAATTTTTCAAACTTGGGGACTAAAGCGCCAATTATGCAAACTTGATACGATTTTCACCGATTTTGATGTTTTGCATTTAAAACATATAAAACACTTGTTTGTGATATTTTATCATTTTGATGCGTTTTCGGATGTGTTTCGGATGTTTTAGCGACTTAAAGGTGTGTGTGTGACCTAGGCGTATAGTCTTGTAAGCGCCTAGGTTAAAGTTAGTGATGAGTATTTATTAGTGAATAAAAACTTGTGTCAATAACATAATTGTTCTTTGTTATTCCAATTGGAGCTCTCAATCAAAAGTTATAAGCGATCAAGTCTGCTGAGAAAATTTGTAAGGTTACTACAAAGACCTTTGTTTTGAAGCGATCATAACTTTTTCGTTAACCGTTAGATCGTGACGAAATTTTTGTGGATGTTCTCTATATACTCATCCAACTTTCCACAGAAGGGATCTTTCATCGAGCTATTATGTGAAAGTCTTGCTAAAATCTTGCTCTAAGTTCAAAGTCTCGCTTGTGATTTTTCAAAATCTTGTTAGGGTCTTTACAAAATCTTGCTCGAATTCAGAATCTTGCTCTTGGACATGAAAGTCTTGCTCATTAGGATGAAAGTCTTGATCATTGGATCAAAGTCTTGCTGATTTTTAAAGTCTGCGTATATTTTCAAAGTCTTGCTTCAAGGTCTGCAGATTTTATTGAAATCTTGTTTGCCCATGTTTGAAAGTAATCTTGATTGGATGAAAATCTCGCTCCTTCTCAAAGTAATCGTTATTATTGAAAGTCTTCTTCTGCTCTAAATTTAAAAGTATTGTTTTCAAATGGATTTCAATTTAAGGGGAAGTTAAGCATATTAATTGTTATGGTTTTTGGACGACTCACACACAGGTTATTGTTCACACACACAAGGAGTTTGGTGATTTGTTCTTAAAAGGATTTAAAAGCTCGTTTTGGAGATTTATTGAAGAATTGATTACGAAGAGGATTATTTATCACTTATTTGAAGGTGAAGTGGAATTACTTAGTTTGTGTTCTTATCATATAGCTTGATGAATCTAGCAATGTGTGATTTTTCTTATGATGCTCTATGCACATTGGCTATCACTTGAAGGAGTTACATTGTAGTGCTCGATGTCTCATACTAGTTGAGGATTCTTGTCAAGGGATTGCGGTCTACTTATATTTGGTTTCGTATAAGTATGGAGTTAGTGGATAGTACAAGATTTAAGACACAAGTTTGGGAAATTCTACTTCTTCATCAAATCGTTATACTCGGTTTTCTTCAAGTGATCATTACAAGGAGCTTACCGATTTGAAGAATCAAGAAGATGGTTAACATATGGGTTTTAAGGAAGCTTATTGTTAAGTGTTTAACCATCTACATGCATCACTCAAGGGAAGTGTTTGATTTTACTACTCATTGATCATTATTACTACCGCTAGTTGGAGTTTTCTCTTTTTGAATCTATTTTTCCTATGGTGTGTAATGGTGGGCGATTTGAAGCGTTGAAGTCTTAGATTGGAAGTATGATATTGGTTCGTAGTGGTCAAGATCATTATTTGCATACGTTCCCTATTTGGATAATAACAAAAAGGGGAAGAGATGTTTGAGTGGTATGGCATGGATTAAGGGGAAGACAAAGGAAGATATACTTGTTTCATTCATGGTGAGATCCCTGATCTCAATTTCTCTACTTCGTCTAGGGAAGTTCATTCAAGAATGGTTTTGTCATTATCAACTAGGGGAAGATTGTTAGGAATTATACGTTTGACTTGATAAGACAAAAAGAATGAAACAAGAGGGACTTAATATGACAAGAAGGAAACCTACAAAAAGATGGAAGGACTTGCTTGCAAAAGAAGTTTTATTTATTAGTCCTTTGTAGTATTCTGTAAACCCTAATCCTCTAGTATATAAAGAGGACATAGGTATAGGTTTCATACAGGTCTTCCAAGATGTAGTCGACTTAAAGGTGTGTGTGTGTCCTAGGCGTATAGTCTTGTAAACGCCTAGGTTATTAGTTTAGTTAGTAGACGTGTTCCTATAAACGTTTAAGATTAGTTAGTATTAGTGAATAAAAACCTTGTGTCAATAACATAATTGTTCTTTGTTATTCCGCTGCGTATGTATATGTTATTGTTAAACCCTAAGGCTCATAAACGATCAAGAAACAAAATCTAAAGATGTCGACTGATTCTGTTCCACCACCTTCCATCACCTCAATGAGGATTCCTGTCATCAAGAAAGGCGAATATGATCTATGGTGTATGAAGATGAGGCAATACATTGCCATTACATACCATGCTCTATGGAATGTAATTGTCAATGGTAATGAAGTAGTACCAGAACCTGTAGAGATTGCTGGACAACCTAAACCACCCAAACCAGTCTTACTAGCAGCTACCCTAAGGAATCAAGAGAAGGCTCTTAACATTCTCTTATCTGCTATACGATGGACATCTATTGAAGTTTCATGATGCTAAAGATGCAAGCGACTCTGGTGCTCTCAAGACCAGATTGGAGGAATGAAGCTTCTAAGAAGATGCTGTAAATCTTGAAACAACAGTTTGAAACTTTCACGGTTGGTGAAAGAGAGTCTTGATCTTGCATATGATAGGTTTCAAAATCTCCTCAACATGTTGGAGTTATACAAGGCGAAGTATCATTGAGGATGCTAATCAAGTTTCTAAGAGTTTGCCATCTACATGGCATGTGATTGCTACAATGATCGGAGGACAACCGAGATTGGATGTCATGGATTTTGATGATCTATAATCATCTAAAGGTGTATGAGCATGAGATGAATGGTCAAACCGGTTCAAATCACACAGATTGCTTTTCTTTCATCTAAAAGAAGGCGTTACTTCAACCAAAATCTTGCTTCTCCTCAATCTTGTTGCTCAAAATCTTGCTTACACCCCCCCACATATGCTCAAGAAGCCCCACCCACTACTACTTTGCACTCGGATGAAGTTGTGTGCTCCTTCTTTACTGCACACAAGCTAGTTTACATGTCACTTATGAAGAAGATCTAGCACAGATTGAAGAAGATGCACTTGAAGAAATTGATATCACGTGGCAAGTTGCTATGATCACTGCTAGTATTAAGAAGTATATGAAGAAGACAGGAAAAAGCATTGATTTCAAACCAAAACACGGAATAACTTTTGACAAATCCAAAATTGAATGCTTCAATTGTCAAAAGACTGGACACTTTGCAAGGGAGTGCAGGTTTGCTAAGTATCAAGCAAACATGACATCTGAGAAACCAAAGTTAGAGCTCAAAGAAATTCCAATTACTGAAACAAAGGCTTTGGTTGCTCAAGAGAAGTTATCAGAAGTTGACCGAGGTGAAGAATTTGATGATGAACCGGTGACTTCTTGTATAGTAGCGATGGAAGAAGTAGGCGAAGAAGTAGTTGTGGAAGAATTAGACCGAGCAATGCTTTTGATGAGGAATCTGAACATCTTGATTTGGAATCCATAGATTGTCTAGGAGAATTTAATTGGAGCATGGAAAGTGAAGATGATCCTGTTCAATTTGCAATGGTGGCTACTTCACCAAGTTCACCCCCTATCTCTGAGGTATGCTCAAATTGTCATGATTTTTATCACAAATTACTTGGCAGTTATGTGATTGAAAGAGATAATTGTGTTAGGGCTAGGTCTGAGGTAGCTGGTTACCAAATAACCTTAGAATCTATGGAAGCTAAAATCTTAAAACATGAAAATAATGAAGTAGCTTGATGAAAATATCTTAACAAGATTATCGGTTAAAACTAAGTGAATGGAAATTAAACTGTAAAATTTACGAAATAAGAACCGACTAAGGAAAGAGATGATTTGTTAGCTAAGTTTCTTTGCTTGGGGTGAGTCAGTGCATCACATGTTACCTATGTTCAAAAACAGAGAAGAGCTTACATTAAAACTGGCTTAGGTTTTGGAATGGACTTTGATAACATAGAAGTAAATCAAGCTGATGATGACCTAGAGGATGTAACCACTAGTGATGATGAACTCATTAATTATGTAGACACATCTAGTAATGAGGATTCAATTAGTGAACCACCTCCTGAGTATAAGAAAGATAATGGTTATCATGCAGTTCCCCATCCCACTGGAAGTCATCAACCCCTTAGGCCTGATGTTTCTCGTTTTGGAGTAGACAGACTAGAGTTTAGGAAAAAGCTAATTGATCAATCTAGGTCTGAAAACCCCAAAGAAACTGTTGAAACTAATGTTCAAAGTCAAGCAGTACCTTCAACTCAAAGTACTGCTCCACAAGCAGTACCTTCCGGAAAACCTTTTCATAACAGTACTACTAAACCTTTTTGGGATAACTTTGGTCAAAACAAGTTTAATCATTCACCTAGAAGGCAAAATAGTTTTGGTCATAGACATAGAAGAAGTCACTTTGGAAGTATGGGTCAAAAACTGTGTTTTGTGTGTTTTAGTCCTAATTATTTAATCAAAGATTGTGAACATCACTCAGAATATCTTAAAAAATTCCCAAAGAACAGAACTGCCAACCAGAAACCTAGAGAGCACAAACCAGTCTGTAATAATTAAAATAGGGTCAATCACAGAAATTTCTCACCATATCATAGATACCCACACCAGAGAAGACCTTTTTCAAAACCTTCGGTATCTCACAAGATTTTCAAAAGTATTACTTACAGACGATGCTTTCTCATAGTCTTGCTCAACAAAACAAGGTCTTGATCACACTCTTTGGAATAGGAGATCTCACTACTATCAACCTAGAAGGTATTACAATTCACATGGGGATCTAGATCACAAGAACCAAGTGTTAAAAGCAGAATGGGTTAAGAGGAAAATGCTGGCGAGGGACAAACAAGACTTTCAACAAAAAGTGAATCGATGTTTTGTGATACAAGAAAAGAGAATGAACTTGTAAAAGAGAGTTGTGTTGAAAAAATGAAGTTTTGAAAATCGACATGCTAAAAATCAAAAGATAATTCGGATCATGTTTTGAAAAGCAGTGGAAATTACATACTCAAAGAATTTGAGTTTGTAACTCCACAAGGGAACACAAGTCGATGTGGCTTGGGTTCCTAAAGATCACTAACTCTTTTGTTTTTGTGCGGGGCAACCCGAAGAGGAGCTTAAAGATAATCGATTGTGGATAGTGGTTGCTCCGGAAGTATGACGGAGACAAAGAGATCCCGTCGATTTTAGCTCTATTAGTGGAGGAAGAGTTGCATTTGGGAATGATCCCAATGGAGGAAGGATTCTTGGCAAAGGAACTATCAAAGCGGGCGTATAGATTTTGAGAATGTTAGATATGTGAAGGAGCTCAAGTTCAACTTATTATCGGTTCTCAAATCAGTGATAAAAAGCATCCTGTGTTATTCACTGACACAGAATGTCTTATCCTCTCTCCTGAATTCAAGTCTGTTGATGATAACTTGGTAGTTCTTAGAGTACCAAGAACAAATGATGTGTATAGTTTAGACATGAAGAGTCTACATTCTTATGGAAGAGCCACATGTTTAGTAGCTAAAGCAACATCTGAAGAGGCACATCAATGGCATAGAAGATTGGGCCATGTTAATTTCAAGAATATCAACAAACTGGTCAAAGGCGATTTAGTTAGAGGTTTACCTTCAAAGACTTACAAAAATGATCACTCATGTTTGGCATGTAAGAAGGGTAAACAACACAAAGCTTCATGCAAGAAGCTTGAGGAAAGGACTATTAGAGAACCTTTGGAGCTGTTACATATGGATTTGTTTTGACTGCTTTACGTGGCAAGTTTAAACAAGAAAAGTAATTGCTTGGTTGTTCTGAGATGATTGCGCAGATTCGGTTGGGTATTTTTCTTGGGATTTAAAGATGATACTTTTGATGCTATTCGACACTCATAATAGCATTAGAAAACCAATTGAGACTCAAGGTTAGAGGTATTAGATGTGACAATGGACCGAATTCAAGAATAAGCTTATGGATGAATTTTGTGCAAACAAAGGAATCAAGAGGAGTTCAAGATTGCTAGAACACCACAATGAGAATGGTGTTGCAGAGGAAGAATAGGACTTTGATTGAAGCGGCCCGAACAATGCTAGCGATTCTCATCTACCTATTCATTACGAAATTTGAAGTCAAGTCTTGCTTGCTATGTACTTAATAGAATATCCATTACTAAGCCACGATGAAGACACCTTATGAGTTGTCGATGGGCAACAAACCCAACATTCGCTTTATGAAGCCTTTTGGATGCCCTCTACTATTTTGAATACAATTGATAATGCAGGAAAGTTTGATGGCAAGTCAGAAGAAGGATATTTATTGGGTTATTGTACCAACAGTAAGGGATTTAGAGTGTACAATAGAGTTACTAGGAAGATTCAAGATTGTCTTCATGTTGAGTTTTTAGAAGATCAAGTTAATGAGAAAGGTAAAGGTCCTGATTGGATGTTTGATCTTGAAGTTTTAACTCCTTCTATGAACTATGTACCTATTAGAGAAGAAAATCAACTTGTGCATGATGGAGAAAACTTACAATATGTTGTTCATGGAGTTCATCTTCGACCTGATGATGTATCTGATGAAGATCCTGTTAGTCCAAAGCAAAGTACTGATGCTCCAAAGCAAAGTACTGATGCTTCAAAACTAAGTACTGATGAACCAAAATCCTCATTGTCTGCTGAGGATCAATCTATTCAAGAAGAACTTAATCAGTTGCTTCTTCAAGATGTTTTAGCACATGCTTACACTGATGAACAAAGAAGAGCTTATGAAGAGGCAAGAAGAAGAACAAGATCAGAGTACTCTCACAAGACTTTGACAAGATACTTCGAACAAAATCTTCTTGAACCATTAATGATGCTTTAGATAATTTGGATGATCCTACCATGCCCGGATTAGAAAAGCGATGATGAATTTGAAGATGAAGGAATTTTCTCGATTCCAATGAAGATGCTTGATTTTACTAATTTGGATGATACTTATGGAGTTCCACAGTCTCCGAGTTTAAGAATTCATAAGAATCATCCTACTGATCAAATCATTGGTCCTTCTACTTCTGGAGTGATGACTAGACACAGAGCTAAGACTTTTTCAACACCTCACAATGCTTTACTTAGCTTTGTGTATACACAAAACAGGCTGAATCATAAGGACCATCAAACCTGCCTATTTACTTGTTTTATCTCTCAAGAGGAACCCAAGAATATTGCTCAAGCTTTGACTAAAGAAAGCTGGGTTGAAGCTATGCAGGAAGAACTTCTTCAATTTAAACTTCAAGAAGTCTGGGTATTATGTGATCTTCCAGATGGGAAGAGAGTTATTGGAACCAGATGGGTTTTCAAAGTCAAAAGAGATGAAAGAGGTAATGTTATCAAGAATAAGGCAAGGTTACTAGCACAAGGCTACAGACAGGAAGAATGAGTAGACTATGATGAAGTATTTGCTCCTGTAGCAAGAATAGAAGCTATTAGAATATTTCTTTCTTTTGCTTCATATATGGGATTTCAGGTTTACCAGAAGGATGTCAAAATTGCCTTTTTATATGGCAAAATTACAGAGGAAGTTTATGTCAAACAACCTCCTGGTTTTGAAGATCCTAAACATCCAAACAAAGTCTACAAGGTAGTTAAGGCTCTTTATGGCCTTCATCAGGCACCTAGAGCTTGGTATGAGCGGCTTTCTACATTTTATTGCAACATGGCTACAGAAGGGGAGCTGATGACAAGACTTTGTTTATCAAGAGAGACAAGAAGGATATCATTTTAGTTCAAGTCTATGTTGGTGATATCATCTTTGGGGCTACCAAACAGTCCATGGTTAAGGAGTTTGAGCAGCTGATGCAGAAGGAATTTCAAATGAGTTCAATGGGAGAGTTAACATTCTTTTTGGGGCTTCAAGTTAAACAGTCAAAGGAAGGAATTTTCATAAGTCAAGACAAGTATGTTACGTACATACTTAAGAAGTTCAATTTTGATGATATGAAGATCATTATTACACCTATTAAATCTATCAACTCATTGGGCAAAGATGAAGATGGACAACTGTTGAAGTCAAGTTATACGGATCAATGATTGGCTCTCTTATGTATCTTCTTGCATCAAGGCCCGATATCATGTTTGCAGCTTGTTTATGTGCAAGATATCAAGTCTCACCAAAATCTCTCACATGAATGCGGTGAAGAGAATTTTACATTATTTGAAACAACAACCTAAGTTGGGGTTGTGGTATCCAAAAGAGTCACCTTTTCACTTAGAAGCTTTTTCAGATAGTGATTATGCAGGTGATAACTATGATAGAAGATCAACAACTGGTGGATGCCAATATCTTGGAAGAAGATTAGTCTCCTGGCAATGTAAGAAACAAATAATTGCAGCAACATCCTCTACTAAAGCTGAATATGTAGCTGTTGCAAGCTATTGTGGACAAGTTTTGTGGATGCAGAATCAACTCTTGGACTATGGGTTCAATTTCAAGAATACTCCTATCAATATTGATAATGAGAGTACCATTTGTATTGTAAAGAATCCAGTTTATCATTCCAAAACCAAGCACATACAGATTCGGCATCACTTTATCAGAGATTGTTATGAGCACAGGCTCATTAATGTGGTTAAGGTTCACATAGATGATAATGTAGCTGACTTACACACCAAAGGCTTTGATGTTTCAAGATTCAATCACTTGGTAGTGAGCATTGGCATGATTAACTACTGAGCTACATTTAAGGGGAGGACTATTTAGTATTAGTATAGTCCTGCATTGCTTGAGGGAGGATATTTATACTTAGCTTATACAGAGGAATTTGGAAAAGTCTTGCTTTTATGAAAGTCTTGCATGGAAAGTAATGCTTGGGAAGAAATCGCATACGTGGAAGTACTGTTTGTCTTATTAAAGCACTGTTCCAACGTAATATTGAGGGTAATTAATTCTAACGGTAACTTTGTTATTATGGGCGTGATTTTTTAAATCTCACCTATAAATAACTACTCTCTGATTTTCCCTCTCATATTGATACTTTAGAATATTTTCCATATTTCTCTCATCACCTCTATATTATTCGATTATATCTCTTATTGTGCTCACATATTCAACAATGGCGAATCGTCCTACAATTTCAAAGCACAATATGGTGGCTAATTTAGATAAGACTGAAGCGAATGCACTTTTTCATGATATCATCGATTATCTTACTGGATCGCCGATCAGTTATGCTCTTTTGGTGGAGCCGGATATAATTGAGCCCTGGATTCAAGAATTTTGGGCTACTGCTATGGAAAATATGGAGAATGATGAATTTTATATTAGAGCTACAGTTGCTGGAAGAACTGTGAAGATTATTGAAGCCTCCATTAGAGAAGACTTATTGTTTAATGATGAAGATGGGGCTATTCGGTTTGATAAGCAATTAATTTGGGATACTTTTGGACATATTGGTTATGAAGGGTCTTTAAATGAACAAACATTTAGGAAACAACTCTTTTGTCCTCAATGGAAGTTTTTAGTACATGTGTTGCTTCACTGTATTAGTGCAAAAAGTACTTCATGGGAACAATTTGGATCAAATATAGCATTTGCTATTGTGGGTTTGGCTACAGATCGTGTTTTTAATTTTTCAAGGCTCATCCTTGATGGAATGCTTTCCCACATCACTCATGGTTCAAAATGGCTAATGTATCCAAGGTTTGTTCAAGTATTCCTCAATAAACAACTTTCTGATGTTCCTAAGCCAACAGATCTTTTACCTGTTGTGGTTCAACAAGCCAAAATATTTACCTTTATGGCTAGGAAGAGTGATCAATTCACTAGAAGGGATACTCCCTTAACTACTTCTATGATGGAAGTTGTTCAAGCTGTTAGAGTTGATGCTCAAGAAGATGAAGCTAGTGAAGGTACTGCATCTGCAAGTACTGCGTCTGCAAGAACTGCATCTGCAAGTATTGCATCTCAACGTGCTGCATCTCCAGAAGGTACTGCATCTCAAGGTACTGCTTCTCCAAGTACTGAAGTTCAAGAAGATGTTTCAGTTTCACCTTCTCCATCTCCACAATGATCTGTTCCTGCTTCTCAATCAGAGGAACATTCACCAATTCAAGGAGATTATTCACATACTATACCCCCTGAAGAAATGACATTGGATAATTATGTTTTGACAAGGGAGTTCGTTAAGTTGAAAAAGAATACTAAGGCTCAAGCTAAGCAGATCAAGAAATTGAAGCACAAGTTTAGAAGGCTCAAGAATTTTGTGTGGCCATTGGTTCAAGAATTTCGTATATGGGTCAAATCAAAAAAGAAGGAGCAAAGGCGGTCTAAGAAAACTAAACGCCAAAAGGTTCATCAACACTCTTACATCAATTGGGGAGGAATTTAGAAGAAGAGAATTTGAAAGAAGATGTTGTTAAGGAGAATGAACACGAAAGCATCAAGAACATGAAAAGATCAAGAATGGATCATTCAAGATACCGAGGAGCAAGTTCAAGTTCAAGTTCAAAGTCATCGATGATCAAGGTATCAAGATCAAAATCGCTTTTCAACAACAAGGATCCTACAGGCAAGAATTGTTAACTCCAAGGTTGTTGGACTTTGAAGAGGAAGTTGGTCCTTCAACAACTGTACATGAAGAAGTTGTTGGTCCTTCAACTGTTATACAAGAAGAAGCTGATACACCCAAACCTGTAAGAACTGCAAGTGATGATGTAACTATTGATGTAATGTTGTAAAGTTTATCACAACCAAGAGGTGGTGTTAATATTCCAGGAGTGCAAGAAGAGGAACAACAAATAGCTTCTCAACCTGCAATTGATCCTAAGGATAAAGGGAAAGGTGTTTTGGTAGAAGTAAAGAAGAAGAAACTAACTTTAGCATAGATAAGAGCTGCCCAAGAAGCTTTGAATGAACAAGCAGCTAGAAAGCTTCAAGATGAATTAAATGCTAAAGATAGAAAAGCTCAGGAAGCTGAAGAAGCTCAGAGTAGAGAAGCAGCTAAGAAGTTGCAAGAGGAATTGACTGCTGAAGCTGATGAACCATTAGAGTCACCTATTCCTGTTCGATTTCTACCAAGAAGGCCAAATAAAGCTAAATACAGAAATGCTATGATGGCTTATCTTAAAAGTCAAGGGTATAAAGGATTGCAAAGGTTTAATTATTTTGAGATGAAATGATTGTATGATGCTACTAGGGAAGCTTATAAGAAACATGTTGAAAGCATCAAAGACTTTAGAGATGAAGCTACTTGGAAAGAAGAAGAGAGAAAGAAAAGTTTAAAAAGAAAAAGAAAAACTGAAGTTAAAGATGTTCAGTTCTCAAAGAAAGAAAAAGTTGAGTTAAGATCTGAGACTAGGGATGAACTAAGAAATTATCTCGAGTAGTAGATTTTGAATATTCCAAAGAAGATCTTGACATGAAGATGAATGGATCTCGATTAGTGCTTTTGAAGTTGTGGAATCCAAAGAAGGGAGTTATCGATGTTTCATAAAGAAGATGAAAGTTTCGAGTATTCAGCAGATTATGGGATTTATTGCACATCATAGATAGAGTGGATCTATTCTATTTATATCATGTGGTGCGAGCTTACTTGAACATAATCCATTAGAAGGAATTGGTTTAGTTCTACATGGAGAACTCACAACCGCATGGGAAAAAGAACAAAGCACCGATGACATCCGGAAGAATCAAGAGAATTGGGAAATTGTTCTTGGAGATTCTTTGAAGAACTGGAGTTCATGTTTTAGAGTGGAAAATGGAACAATGATACATGTTTGCAAATAGAAGATATCCTCTAACAGAGATCTTATGAGGAGGATGCTAGAGCATGGAATGGAAGTTGAAGAGGATAATGAAATTGCTTGCATGGTCATCAACTGCTTATCAACCGGACTACTATTGCCGATGAGGATGAATGACCGGTATGAATCTTATTTGAATAAATTATTTTGATAAATCGAGACTTTATTCAAAGTATCGCGATCAAACAGAGACTTTCATCAAAGTCTCGCTTGCGCTTTTTAACCAGTTAAGTGATTTTTGGAAGAAACTTTTTGTTAAGTAATAAATCTTTTGAGACAAAGGTTGAATACAATTAATGGTTTTTGAGATGGTAACATCAATAGGTTATCAATCCACCATGGTTACAAAAGGATTGGCTAATCCATGAGCAAACGGCTCTGGTAAAGATATGACAAATCCGTTTTTAGTTAATAACTTGCTAATAAGTTGTATGGTAATCAACTCACCATATCAGTTAATATGAAGAGTTGGCTAGCCCACAAGATAATGGCTTGTGGTAAAGGCTGTGGAAAAACCATTATATGGTAATTAGTTCACCATGATGAAAGAACTAACTAGTCCAGAAGGGTACACCTTTTGGTAAAGACAACTCAAATCTGTTGATAGTCGGTGATTTGCTAAAAATCATATGGTTATCAATGTACCATGGTCTTACGCACCAAAACATTCGGCTACTCCGAGTTAATGACTTTGGTAAATGATCTAAATCCATTAAATTTTCAATGATTCACCTCTCACGAAGTTAACACATCCGAAGTGATGAGAATAGTATGCAACTTAAACCGAATTAATGTACAAATTGTCATATGTTCTTTGTGTTCTTTGAAAAGATGGAGCTTCTTTGGATGATCTTTGTAAAAGAATAATTCAAGAGATACTTTGACAAGCACAGACACTACAGAGATACAATCCAAAGACTAAGAAACAATTTGTCCTTAAAGATGAAGCTATTAAAGATAAATTCACAAAAGAACTTGAAGTCAAGCTAGTAGAATTCAAGTTAGGGGAGGATTGTTGGGATATGAAAGTGTTGAAGATTGACAAAGTACTGAAGATTGATAAAGTACTATAAACTACAAAGTACTGGAAACAGTCAAAGTACTGCTAAAGATAAAGTCAAAGTACTGCACATGAAAGTCAAAGTACTGCAAGAACAAAGAACTGTTATATTCGTTTATAGAAAGTATTGTAACTCTAGAATATTCTATATTAGATTACTTGTCGTACAAGGATACAATTTGTAAACCGACTAGGGTTATCCTTGAGTATATAAAAGGATCCCTAGATTGGCATTAGAGGTACGATTGCTTACAAGTTATTATTTAGAGTTTTAGAGAAGTTCGATATTCTTAGAGTTGTTAAAGTATCTGCATAATAAGCAGATTTAGAGTTAATAATAAAAGTTATTCTTCTTAGCTTTGTTAAGTAAATTCCGCATACTTAATAGAGTTTGCTCAGTGTTTCTTTGTTAATAACTTAGGATTTATCCGAGGTTGTTAAACCTTAAACAAGCTATTAAAGTTAGTTTAGTTAGAGTACATCGATCCAAAAATAACTCATTTGAACGTTTACGTTACTTTTTACATCTACATTGCTGCCAATAGAATGCAGGTACACGGTTCACATAAGTTAGCCTAGACGGATCCCTCACAGGAAGGATGCGCCGGAACCGTCCAACAGAAGCACATTTTTTAACTAATGTGAATCTCATTTGCAGGAAACAATGCACCATATACTTGTTTTCTAACCTTTGTTTTGTAGATTTTCAAAATACACATGAAGAGTTTGACACCCTCAACAAGGGGGAGCTTTTCGTCAAAGCAAAGCATTGCAAAAACGCTTGCAATACATTCACTTAGGTTTTCTATATTACTTGACGTCCTCCTCAAAAGGAATCACTCGTCAAGGGGGAGCATTTCTTCAAAGACAAAACCATTGCAAAAATACTTGCAACACACTCGTTTAGTCTTCCTAATTACTTGACGCCCTCAAAAAAGGGAAGCATCCGTCAAGGGGGAGCTAAGACGAGAATTTTAGTCTCTCATCTTAATACTTCCTTTTTACTTTTCTTTTTCAAACTATCTCTCATTTTGTTACTTTTCACAAGTTTTTCTCTAAACAATTTTTTCAATGTGTTAATCATGGAGGTATTTTCGCTTATGTTGAAAAGGAAGGTGGTGAATCTGAATGCTTTGTTTATCATCATCATTGTGCGGAATTGGAGATTCTAAATCTGTGTTTTGTGGACGATTTATTCATTTTTGCTCATGGTGATCCTAATTCGGTGATGGTTATTAGAGATGCTATGGAGGATTTCAAAGGGGCGTCGGGGTTAATTCCGAGTCTTCCCAAGAGTAAGGTATACTTCTGTAACGTTCTTAATCATGTTAAGCTATCGATCTTGCAGATTCTTCCGTTTAAAGAGGGGAGCCTCCCGCTTAAACATTTAGGGGTCCCGCTGGTTTTGTCTAGATTGGTTTTCCGTGATTGCAAGGAGCTTATGGATCGAATTCAAAGCCGCATAAATGATTGGAAGTCGAAGTTCTTGTCGGCTGCTGGTAGATTGCAGCTAGTTCGTTCAGTTCTTGGTTCTATGAACGTTTATTGGGCTTCGGTTTTTGTGCTTCCTAGCTGTATTATTTCGGATATTGAACAGCTTATGCGGAATTTTTTATGGAATCATGGGGATTCTAGCGAAGGTAAAGCTAAGGTGTCGTGGGAGGTGGTCTGCCTTCCGAAGGCTGAAGGGGGTCTTGGTGTTCGCCGTCTTGATACATTTAATAAAGCCCTTGTGGTTCCACATATATGGAATCTTTTATCTTGGAAGGAGACGTTGTGGGTCAAGTGGATCCATGAGTATAAATTAAGAGGGAGGCACTTTTTTGACATACCGTGTCGTGGCTGTATGACGTAGGGATGGAGAAAATTTCTCCAACTTAGACCGCTAATTTGGAAGTTTATTCGCTATCGTATTGAACATGGTGCGAGATGTTCTTTATGGTTTGATACATGGTCTTCTACTCAACCTCTTACGGAGGTTATTTCATGCATGGACATGCATAGGGCCGGGTTTCAATTATATTCGAAGGTTATTGATGCGGTTCATAATGGGGCTTGGTCATGGCCTACGGAGTGGGTGACTAAATATCCTATTTTAAATTCTTTGGTTGTTCCTCAGTTTTCAAATAATGATGATACATTGGAATGGTATAATAGAGAAGGTATTGCTAAGGTCTTTTCTGTTAAGGAAGTGTGGGAAGGCATCCGTCCGCGAGCTGTTGAGGTGAGCTGGTATAACGTGGTTTGGTTTCCTAGTTGTATTCCTCGGCATGCGTTTCACATGTGGCTTGTGGCAAAAAGGAGACTTAAAACTCAAGACAGGTTGCGCCCTTGGGATTTGAATGTTCATACCATGAATGCGAATTGTCCTCTTTGTGATGTTCAACCGGACTCTCATGAACACTTGTTCTTTGAGTGTATATTCGCGAGGCAAGTGTGGGATTCTATGAAAGGCTTGGCTGGTCTTCCGAATGTGAATGGCTCTATTACGGCTATTGTGGATGTTTTAATCCCATTAGCGAAGCATAGATCAGTCAAAAGTGTGATTGCGAAGTTAGTAGTGGCTGCTTGTTCCTATTATATTTGGTTAGAGCGTAATTCTCGCTTATACTCTAATCAAAAGAAGACGCTTATTCAAGTTGTTGATACTATTAAGTCTAATATTAGACTTAAGCTTCTATCTTGTGCGTTTAGGAAGTCAAAGGATGCTTTGGAATTCAAGCGTCTGGGAGTTACGGATTATATCTTTCACGATTGTTTTATGGTTACGTCATTTAGTCCAGTTTGGAGGGGTTTTAATTGTCTATGTTGGGTTAAGTGGTTGTTTCCGATAGGAGTTATTGGCTATGTTTTTAGTTAAAAACCTTTTTGTGGCATGTCACTAAAGGTCTAGTGGTAGTTCAAGCTATGCTTGAGGTTAATGTGGTATTTCAGCCACATTCCATTGTACTTATCTGATTTTTTGGTGTAATATATTTAACCGGGGACTATTAGTTCCTTTTACGCAAAAAAAATATGTTAGTTTCTTTTCGACGCTCTTTTTGTTTTGACAAAAAGGGGGAGAAGAAAGTAAAAACTCCAATTCAAATTTTTACAATTTTATTTTCTTCTTAAAATAATCTTATGTTTTTTCATCAACAAAAAGGGGGAGATTGTTAATACAAATAAACCATAAAAACGTTTATTTATATTTTACGATCTTCTAATATTTTGTTGATAACAAACGTAAAATCATTTTAACGAACAAATAAAATACGTAAAAGGTTTGAGCCAATAGTTTACTAACACACTTTTAATAAACATATTAAAACTATATCAAAACATGTTTAGTAAATAAGTTATATAAAACCAAAGACATTTTTATAAAACACTAACAAGTAATATTGTTTATATCTTATAAAAATTTATATGTATAACTGTGACAACCCGAACTTTCAGGTCATTTCTCGAAACAATTCATGCTTTACAATTTCAACATTTATCGTAAACTAGGTTTACGTGTTCCAAATTCGCGTAACCATTAATGGTTTAGCGGCGAATTCATGATCATATCATCACGGAAATTTCATATAGACTAAGTTTAGTCTACATTTCATTAACATCATTTTCATCATGTTAGTTCATTCATGATTTTTCATTTCACATTAAACGCGTAAATTTTATATTAAATAAACGTTATCGCGTGAGTTATTATTTTGAACATTTAATCCGCTACTTTCAAAATGATCCCAATATATTTTTATACTTACATTAGTTTATAAAACTATATTTTAAGTTTACCTAGTGTTTTAAATTTATATTGTATATAAATCGTTAAATTTATATTATTACGACGTTTTCTTAAAACTACGAGATAATTATTATAGCACTCAAATTTTACAAGGAATGTATTTTTACAATTTTTATGATATCATTATACTCTACTTTGATCTATAAAAAAAATTTCTTTTACCTAAAATTTCCTTAAATACACTAAAGTATATACAATCCTTACAAGTTATTAATATTAACCTTTTTACTTACACTTTTTATCATCTATGTACAAGTAAAAGAAAAAAAAAATATATCTTTGAGAAACATAATCCCCAAAAACCGGCTAGGGGGAGGGTAAACATTTAATGAGTTAGTAAACTTTTCCTTGATAGTATAGATTTATACACTACCTTCACTTCACATTTTATTCATCTCATTATTTCAAAGTGAAGTAAACTTTTCTCTCTTCTTGTTATTTCTCTTCCAAAAACCGGTTACACTAAGGAGATAAGAAGGATCATCAAAAAAATTTACAAGCTCAAGTGTTACACAATCTAGATCACACTCTTATTAAGGTTTTGAAATAAAAACCTAGGGTGTTTAGGCTAAACCTTTGTTCTTTGCACCTCATCATAGTTACTTGTAAGTATTTCATTTTCATTTACATCTTTCACTTTCATTTCATATGTATTTCATCAATTTTTAGCAAGTATGCAAGACTTATGTTGATTTATACCATTTTTACATTGATTTTTAGAGTTTATTACATATAAGTCAACCTATAATTATTCCCTTGTTATATTTTGGTCTTGATGATGTTTAGGAACCCATGACACCCTAAGAAGGTGTATGGTAGGATTAGTATAGCTTTGGAGTTGATTTGAAGGGATTGGAATAGGTTTAGTACGAGAAAAACTATTTTCGACAAATATATATAGTGGTCTGATCTCGTTTCGTTTTTCTGGAAAATCCGACAGTAGGCACGAATTTTTGGCCATGATATTTAGAAAATATACTTTAAAACGAATCCGTGGCGCTTGAACGGATTAAAACGGAGTTATAACGAAGAAGTTATGAATTTTTCAAGTTTGACGACGATATATACATTTTCGAAAATTTCAGATACTATTTTTATTTTGTACGAGTCAAAAGCAGCCTTAAGCTTCATAAATTATTTCGACTTATCAAAATATATTAGTATACTTTGATACGAAGCTAAGGACATATAATACGTGAAAACGGATTTGAAACGACCAAGATATACACGTTTTCATAAACTTGCCGTAACTATTATTTTCGAAAAACTATATTATTTTTACGAGACAAGTGTTACGGTAACTAAAACGACCATGTTTAAGGCTGTTTTTATCGATGATGTGGAACTTTTGGAGCGAGATGTCTTCTAATAAAATCGAGATCACCAAGCATATTTTTCAAAACGACCAACCGTTTGTATAGCGGAGTTGTAATAAATTATTTACTGGTCGCTTAAACTTTGCCGAAACCCACTTTTACACAACAATTGGACAAAATCACCATCTTTAACCTTTATTATGTTTATGTTCGAGACCTCTATGACGAAAACTCACGTACTAAAACTTCTAGATTTTGATACAATCTTTCCAAAACCGTCGAGTTCGCTTTCCTAACGTGCGACGTACACCATTTTACGACTAGTTTTTCAAAGCCATTTTGTCACTTTCATGAAATTTCCAACGACGTTATTTTACGACGAAAAGTTAAAATTTCACAATAAATCATTACTGAAACTATTGTAGGATGACATTTTGACGTAAATACTTGTAAAGTGATTTAAGAATGGTCAAGACGTCAAAAGAGTATTTTCAACAATAAGTATTATTTTCAAAACTCGCAAATGGTATAAATAACATACGAAATGCATGCATAACATTACATCATAACTCATTACGTATCATATCATTTATAATAGGTCATTTTCGAGATTCACGCTACATTTCAGTGTATCCACTTTTGCCATTACATCATCATTAACATTGTACCAGGTGAGTTCATAGCCCCACTTTCTATTATTTAATTGTTTTACAAACTCTTGGGGGAGATACATGCTACATTTTTTTTATCGAACACAAATGCTTT
Organism: Chrysanthemum lavandulifolium; assembly: GCA_022545495.1. Lineage (NCBI taxonomy): Eukaryota > Viridiplantae > Streptophyta > Magnoliopsida > Asterales > Asteraceae > Chrysanthemum > Chrysanthemum lavandulifolium. The sequence goes on from CM040244.1 coordinate 273,079,586, forward strand.
GAACTGTATGCTATATCCGAATGTTTTATTGTCACTAAGTATTTGCCATGTTTGAAGTCCCTACATCATGCACCATTAGTCACTTGCAGTGAGCGCGAATATTGTGAATAGGCCTATTGAATTAACACTCCCTCCTTATTGACCCGCTTAGGGAAATCGAGCGCACTATATTGAACCAAGAAGGTAAATTGGCAAGTTTACCTATTAGGGCGGCGATGAAACGATGATTACCAATTTTTATTGGTGCGATGTTTACGCTTTGGTGTCATGAACTTAGTGAAATAAATACGATTTTGTTTTCAATGATGAGTGTGAAACCATTTAACTCACACTACGATGATTGTGTTCAAACGAATTACTTAAACCTATGGATTTCACTCAACCTTTGTGTTGACCTTTTTAAGCATGTTTTATCTCAGGTATCTAAGGCATACTTCATGGCATGCATGTGGACATATCATAGAGTCGCGGTGACGACGCGTCTCACATGGGATTGATACAATTTAAAAACATCGTTTGACTTGTACTAAACTTATTTTCCGTGCATAGTAACTTTCATTTGGGACCTATCTTTGTAACTCGAATGTTTTTATTAAATCAAGCGATGTATTTTCCAAACGACACTTTAGGTCATTCAATATAATCGTGATTGTGATGCTATGACAATCAATCCCGTGAATTCTATTCACGCAAAGCGAGTAATTTGGGGTGTGACAGATTGGCATCGAGCTTCAGCTTATAGAGAACTAGGTTGCATCATTGACCCTAGACTATAACTACATTATCATAGCATCTCATCATTTCATCATAAGTGCATGTTCACTTTACATGCGATTTATACGTACATTTTTCGAGTTATTTACTTTCATTTCATATCGATTGTCACATGGATGCCTTTAAATGCCCATTCCATTATTCTTTCTTCATACTCTAATGTGGAGAATTCCTTGTCATTCCCTATCATAATTTTTATATCAGTTGGCTCATCACCGATAACGTCGAATGCCGAGATAAACCCTTAAGTAGGGCAAAGTCACTCTCACTCCTTTGTTCCATCACTAACATGTCGAGTTACACGCTATTCACACTAAGTCACTAAACCATCATACATTTGAAGCACTTACGACATCTCATAACCCATTTCTTAGGAAACCGTCGATTATTTTAAAAGATAACCTCAAACTTATCATTCTTATCACATTTCTTTGGAGCGTTTATTATTAACATCGGATTTTGCTACGTCTCACATTTCCTCTTGTTTTGAAGAAGATATGGCACCGAAGAAAGCCACACCGAAAATGACTCAAGCGGCTATTCAAAAGTTGGTAAGGATAGTGTAGCGTATGCTTTAAGGATTGAAAGGGAAGCGGTGGTCATTGCATCGCCGAGGTCATGGTCACTCTGAAGCCGCAAGGCTTGTCTTTGCTCTTGGAAATGCAGGAGGATCCGGAGTTAAGAGTCGTTTACAAGGATTTCAAAAGTGGAGATCCCACCAAGTTTAAAGGGATCAAGGAGCCACCGCCATGGTGCGATGGTTCGAGAAATTGGAGTCCGTGTTTTTTTGTGTAATTGCCGGATGATAGTAAGGTCAAGTTTGCTACAAGTACACTACTCGATGGAGCATTGTCGTGGTGGAACTCATATGCTCAACCGATGGGAATGGAGAATGCTTTCAAGCTTACTTGGGAGCAATTCAAGGGTTTGGTAACTAAGAAATTTTGTCCTCGTGCGGAAGTGAAAAAGTTGGAGATGAATTCTATGAACTAGTAACAATTGGGTATGATATTGACACTTACATTCGGAGATTCCAAGAATTGGCGGCGTTATGCCCGTCTATGGTTTCGGATAACGAGAAGTTACTAGAGGCTTTTATCGGGGACTTCCGAGGTTATTCAAGGAGATGTGACTTCGTTTGATCCACAAACAATCGAGGAAGCTATTAGGGTGACTCAAAAGCTCATGGCCCGTGTAGTGAAGAGAGGTAAGTACACCAACACCAACCAAAACAACAACAACCCCAACAACCGCATCAACTACAACAATAACCAAAACAACAACAACAACAATGATAACCAAATCAACAATAACAAAAGGAAATGGGAAAATGACCAAGGAGGTTATAATAACAACAACCAAAACCGTAACACTAACCATCATCAACAACAAAATAGAAGGCAAGAAGCGGGAATGGTTTATGTCATTGCACCAATGAGAGGTAGAGGTATGCCGAACACACCCACTATGTAATCGATGTAATTTTCATCACTCAGTCCTTGCCCGCCAAGTGCCACAAATGCCAAACACCGGACATCTAGCCGTGGATTGTAAAGGTAAAGCCGTAGTCACATGCTTCGGATGTGGGGAACAAGGACACTATCGGAATCAATGTCCTCAAAACCAAGGTCAACCAGTTGAAGGTGCTCATGGGAATGCATACATGTTAGGAGGAGGAGAAGCTCGTCATGGTCATAACAACGCGGAGGACTGAAGAAGTTTGGAAACTAACAGTCTTAATTTTCCTTATGTACTAAGTTTATGTCTTCCATCATATTCGGATCTTATGACTTAAGATGTACTACTTTTGCTAAACCACTCGTTGTAAAATATTCTCATCTATCGTACTTATTTTCTTTCCGATTTGTTATTACTTACGAGAATTTTACTTCCTTTTACTTTAACGACCATTTTAATGACACGGTTTAAATCCTTGTAAGCATCGAGAGTTATAACAACTAAACCGAACGTCACATCATCGTTCCTTAATTATACATAGCCTAGCTAACTATGTCTAATTCTGGAGGGGTCATGTTATGTTGGGAGCAGTTAATTATAAATCTTAGTGCAAGCAAAATCTTCACATATTTCAGAGTCAAAGTGTTACTTATGAGAGATTCATCCGATATTTTCTTTACTACGATGTTTTGTACACTCTCAATCATCGACGACCGTAACGACACTTCTCCATGTCTTTTCTCCTCGATATTCATCACAAACTCAAAATTCGATAGACTAACACGAACGAATTCGTGGATGAATTCCTTTTGATGGGCAAATGTGACAACCCGAACTTTCGGTCATTTCTAAACAATTCATGCTTTACAATTTCAACATTTATCGTAAACTAGGTTTACGTGTTCCAAATTGCGAACCATTAATGGTTTAGCGGCGAATTCATGATCATATCATCACGGACATTTCATATAGACTAAGTTTAGTCTACATTTCATTAACATCATTTTCATCATGTTAGTTCATTCATGATTTTTCATTTCACATTAAACGCGTAAATTTTATATTAAATAAACGTTATCGCGTGAGTTATTATTTTGAACATTTAATCCGCTACTTTCAAAAATGATCCCAATATATTTTTATACTTACATTAGTTTATAAAAACTATATTTTAAGTTTACCTAGTGTTTTAAATTTATATTGTATATAAATCGTTAAATTTATATTATTACGACGTTTTTCTTAAAAACTACGAGATAATTATTATAGCACTCAAATTTTACAAGGAATGTATTTTTACAATTTTTATGATATCATTATACTCTACTTTGATCTATAAAAAAAATTTCTTTTACCTAAAATTTCCTTAAATACACTAAAGTATATACAATCCTTACAAGTTATTAATATTAACCTTTTTACTTACACTTTTTATCATCTATGTACAAGTAAAAGAAAAAAATATGTCTTTGAGAAACATAATCCCCAAAAACCGGCTAGGGGAGGGTAAACATTTAATGAGTTAGTAAACTTTTCCTTGATAGTATAGATTTATACACTACCTTCACTTCACATTTTATTCATCTCATTATTTCAAAGTGAAGTAAACTTTTCTCTCTTCTTGTTCTTTCTCTTCCAAAAACCGGTTACACTAAGGAGATAAGAAGGATCATCAAAAAATTTTACAAGCTCAAGTGTTACACAATCTAGATCACACTCTTATTAAGGTTTTGAAATAAAAACCTAGGGTGTTTAGGCTAAACCTTTGTTCTTTGCACCTCATCATAGTTACTTGTAAGCATTTCATTTTCATTTACATCTTTCACTTTCATTTCATATGTATTTCATCAATTTTTAGCAAGTATGCAAGACTTATGTTGATTTATACCATTTTACATTGATTTTAGAGTTTATTACATATAAGTCAACCTATAATTATTCCCTTGTTATATTTTGGTCTTGATGATGTTTAGGAACCCATGACACCCTAAGAAGGTGTATGGTAGGATTAGTATATAGCTTTGGAGTTGATTTGAAGGGATTGGAATAGGTTTAGTACGAGAAAACTATTTTCGACAAATATATATAGTGGTCTGATCTCGCTTTTTTTTCTCGAAAATCCGACAGTAGGCACGAATTTTTGGCCTTGATATTTAGAAAATATACTTTAAAACGAATCCGTGGCGCTTGAACGGATTAAACGGAGTTATAACGAAGAAGTTATGAATTTTCAAGTTTGACGACGATATATACATTTTCGAAAAATTTCAGCATACTATTTTTATTTTGTACGAGTCATAAACGAGCCTTAAGCTTCATAAATTATTTCGACTTATCAAAAATATATTAGTATACTTTGATACGAAGCTAAGGACATATAATACGTGAAAACGGATTTGAAACGACCAAGATATACACGTTTTCATAAACTTGCCGTAACTATTATTTTCGGAAAAACTATATTATTTTTACGAGACAAGTGTTACGGTAACTAAAACGACCATGTTTAAGGCTGTTTTTATCGATGATGTGGAACCTTTGGAACGAGATGTCTTCTAATAAAATCGAGATCACCAAGCATATTTTTCAAAACGACCAACCGTTTGTATAGCGGAGTTGTAATAAATTATTTACGGTCGCTTAAACTTTGCGAAACTCACTTTTACACAACAATTGGACAAAATCACCATCTTTAACCTTTATTATCTTTATGTTTGAGACCTCTATGACGAAAACTCCTGTACTAAAACTTCTACATTTTGATACAATCTTTCCAAAACCGTCGAGTTCGTTTCTAACGTCGACGTACACCATTTTACGACTAGTTTTTCAAAGCCATTTTTGTCACTTTCATGAAATTTCCAACGACGTTATTTTACGACGAAAAGTTAAAATTTCACAATAAATCATTACGAAACTATTGTAGGATGACATTTTGACGTAAATACTTGTAAAGTGATTTAAGAATGGTCAAGACGTCAAAAGAGTATTTTTCAACAATAAGTATTATTTTTCAAAACTCGCAAATGGTATAAATAACATACGAAATGCATGCATAACATTACATCATAACTCATTACGTATCATATCATTTATAATAGGTCATTTTCGAGATTCACGCTACATTTCAGTGTATCCACTTTTGCCATTACATCATCATTAACATTGTACCAGGTGAGTTCATAGCCCCACTTTCTATTATTTAATTGTTTTACAAACTCTTGGGGGAGATACATGCTACATTTTATTTATCGAACACAAATGCTTTGAACATATGCTATATCCGAATGTTTTATTGTCACTAAGTATTTGCCATGTTTGAAGTCCCTACATCATGCACCATTAGTCACTTCATGGTGAGCGAATATTGTGAATAGGCCTATTGAATTAACACTCCGCCTTATTGACCCGGTTAGGAAATCGAGCGCACTATATTGAACCGAAGGTAAATTGGCAAGTTTACCTATTAGGGCGGCGATGAAACGATGATTACCAATTTTTATTGGTGCGATGTTTACGCTTTGGTGTCATGAACTTAGTGAAATAAATACGATTTTGTTTTCAACGATGAGTGTGAAACCATTTAACTCACACTACGATGATTGTGTTCAAACGAATTACTTAAACCTATGGATTTCACTCAACCTTTGTGTTGACCTTTTTAAGCATGTTTTATCTCAGGTATCTAAGGCATACTTCATGGCATGCATGTGGACATATCATAGAGTCGCGGTGACGACGCGTCTCACATGGGATTGATACAATTTAAAAACATCGTTTGACTTGTACTAAACTTATTTTCCGTGCATAGTAACTTTCATTTGGGACCTATCTTTGTAACTCTGAATGTTTTTATTAAATCAAGCGATGTATTTTCCAAACGACACTTTAGGTCGTTCAATATAACTGTGATTGTGATGCTATGACAACAATCCCGTGAATTCCATTCACTGCAAAATGTAATTTGGGGTGTGACAATAACAACTAGTGTTTACATTTTATAGAAATATATATGTACTTTATATATGTTGTAATGGGTAAGTAATGGGTAAAAATTAAAGTCCATGACCCATGACCCATGATCCATTGACTAGGTACAATGAATGTTGTTGGGTAAAAACCAAAGTCCATAACCCATACCCATGGAGCATGATCCATAACCCATGACCCATTGCATGACATCATGCATGAAGTCATGATTGGATATTATCCATGATCCATGACCCAAAGTCGATAACCCATGACCCAAGATCCATAACCCAATAACTAGGTACATTGCATCTTGTTGGGTATTCATAATCCATTACCCATAACCCATGGTCCATAACCCATAACTCGGTTTGCAACCCGAACCGGACTAAACCGACCCAAGAGCGGATCCTGTGTTTTGCACTAGCCGGATCCTCCGTGAGGGATTCGTGGGAACCGTGGGAGAGTAGACATGTTTTGTCTATAAATAGTGAGTCATTTCTCTCTTGCTCACTACCACTTTTAGATATACTTTCTCTCGGTATTCTAACCTCTCTAACCACTGATCCAAAGGATCATTCCATGTATTTTTATGCTTGTGTGATTCTCTAGGTTCCTCTTAAAGGCGAGATCGCCGCCTCTTTAAGACGTGCAAGCTCAAGTCATTAGTTGCTAAGCTTCGTCACCATCAAGACCACTGAAGTGTATCTTGTTGATAGTTCTTTCCTCCCTCCATAAAAGTGTCGTGTTTAAGGCATTAGTGAAACATGCCAAAGGAATGAGTTGAAGGCATTAGTGAAAGGTGCCGAAGGTGTACAATCGATATGGTGCATCAATGTACAAGTTGTGTCGTTTGGGTTAGAGGTTGTTGATATCCTCTCTAGCATTGTAACAAGAAGTGTGTCTCCTTTGGGTAGTTGTGTAGTGGTGTAGTGCTGGGTAGTAGTTCTTCCTTTGTAATGGAACTCGGTATCTAGCCTTGTACCGGATAAAGTATAGGCAACGTTGTGATACGTTTGGTTCTACCTCGTGGAAGAACTCGGTGTCTAGCCTTGTACTGGATAAAGAGTAGGCGACGTTGTAAAGGCTTCTCCACCACATTAAGGAGCTTATGTTGTGTAGTGGTTACGAACTCTCGAGTGGGGTACTTGAGGAGTGGAGTAGGGCAAGGAAGGTGGCCTTGTAGCCGAACCACTATAAATACTTGTGTCGTGGTTTTATGTTCCTTTACTATTTATCTTTTGCATTACTTACTGATATGCTCATCTATCAATATCTAACACACATACTAAATAGATTGACATAAGTCGATCTAAATACTTTAAAACGAAGTTTTAATCGGTAAAACTATTCAACCCCCCCCCTCTAGTTCCACATACTCCTTTACCAAGTTCATCATCTCAGCCATCTTCGCCTGTATTTCTTCCCTTTGTCTATAAACTTCTTCCTCAAATTTAGCTAATCTTTCTGAATGAGCCATCATATATCCTCTCATTTGTGTTTTAAAGCTCGGTGAAAGTGGTACTTATGAGGAAGAACGAAATCGTTTTAGGGAAGCGGGGTTTCTTTTACGACTAGGCGATTCAGTAAGGGGTGTTGGGTTACTGGTTGAGTCAGCGAAGTTAACCGGTGATCAAGTGGTTGGTCCAGGTACTTTCTTTTATCTTTCAACTAGATAGTCGATCTTTTTTTCAAGAGCACAAAGTTGATCTTCTTTGATGTTAGAAGAACTACAAGGTACCGATATGGCTTTAACCGTGCTATTAGGAATTTCATGAGATTCATTCCAACTTTAAAAAGACTGATCGGCGATCTCTTCAATGATATCCCATGATTCTTCCGCATTGATATTGCTAAGCCTTCCGCCGGCTACTCGGTCAATGGATCTCTTTGTGAGGAAATTGACATGATCATAAAAGATTAGGACTTGGAGCCAAAGATGAATGTCGTGATGAGGGACTTTGTGCAGTAAGTCTTTGAATCGAGTTCGCGCCTCATAAAGGGTTTCGCCTTGACGTTTTTGGAACATCAAGATGTCATTCCTTAGCTTGATGGTTCTCCCCGGTGGGAAAAATTGGGCGAGGAAACGAGTGGTGAGATCATCCCAACTTGAGATGGATCCTGCAGGAAGTCGCTCAAGCCAATTACTAGCTTGGTCCCGTAGAGAGAATTGGAAGAGACGCAAGCGCGTGGTCTCCCGATTGGTAGCATCAAGGTCAATGGAGTCAACGATTTTAAGGAAATCCTTGAGATGTTGATTAGGATCTTCGGGATGAAGTCCATGGAATGCACATTCGTTTTGCACCAACTGGATGGTGTCGGATCGCAGGGACGTAGTTTGAGATTTAATTGGGAGCTCAATAGTGTTCATATAGCCTTGACGGCTCGGTCTAGAGTATTCACCAAGAGTACGGCCTCTTGGTGGGTTGAGTGGTGGTTGATTGGGTAGTGGTAGTGGTGGATCGTTGTTGAGTGGATTGTCACCTTCCATGACGAAAAGTGACGAGGTTACGAACAAAAACACAAAGAAAAAGATAGACTACAAGAAAGCTAAGAAAAAATAAAAAAGCTCACTTGATAGGAATCAATCGATTAAACCTAATCGATATAGAAAACTAACTAGCTATTCTATTCCCCGGCAGCAGCGCCAAAAACTTGATGGGAGAGTTCGGGGTCGAAAGACTTCCTTTTCTACGAGCAAGCTTTACAACCCTCTAGGCCATGTACCTAATCGTTGCAATGTAGTATGGGTAAGCCCAAGGGGTTGATCGTTCTCTAGGGGAATAGAGATGCTAGGAAGAGATGTATGACGAGAAGGTAAGGTTGAGGGAGATTCTTTTTAGTCTTTTATGAATTTTTAGAAAGCAAGTAAATATCTCGGGGTATAGGAGTGGGGTGTTATTTCTACCAATTTTAACTACTAATTAATTAAACTAATTAACTACTTAAACAATGAAAAGGAAAGATAGGCTATGTTTTGTAGGTGTGCTCTTATGATGATTAAAATTATGTTTAGTTAGATGTTCTTACTCTCTAGTTATCTCTTATTGGTCGGTTGAATTGTCACATCCTCATCTTAATTGGTGCGTTCTATTCCGTTTGGTCATAGGGGGTGCCTAATTCCCTAGTTTTATGAATTGTAACTCTCCTCTAGACTATCCGGAATCGCCAAGTACCGTAGTATCTCCCCCTAATACTCTATTATCCTAAAGCTACAACTCACGCAATAAACACAACGATTGCTCAAGTGCACTCTCAAGCTTTTTGCTATTTAGGACATTCAACCTCGCAACAATTAAAGAAGAAGCCAGTTTTCCTTACTCTAGCCTCGACCAATCAAGACAAGAGACAACCTAACAATAATTAACAACTAGGTTTCATAAATCTAAGCAAACACAATAGTAATTTAGCTACTCATGGTAAATAAGCAATCATACACACAAAAAATTAAACAAAGGGTAGACATAATGATATGTTGGATTAACAAACTTATCTTATGATGTAAAGAAGGCTTTGGAACCCTAAAATACTGTCCAAGTCGGACTACACACAAGTTACGGTTTGCTCTCCAAAATTCTACCTCTCTAAATGCTAAAAAATCGAATTCTATATATAGATTTACAAGTGCGACGGCGTCGCCTTTTGATAGTGACGCCGTCAGGTTGCCATCTTTAGAGTTTCGTTTGGGCCAAGTCATCATCGGGACGGCGTCAGTTTATGAGTGTGACGATATCTGTCTTCATGAAGGACGTCGTCTTGAGATGGTTCTTGGGCGTCTAGTGTAGAAAATAAGAGAGACACCTTCTAGAGTTTAGGCGCAACGCCATCATGCTTTAGAACCTCTTTTTCACCTGAGCCATCGCTTGCATTTTAATTAGATTTCTTCCTTAGGGACGGCTTCGCCATTTGGTTAGGACGTCGTCTGGCTTGTAGAATTGCCTTTGATCTTGACTTTTCCTTTTTCTTTATTTTTCGCTCCTTTTCGTCTAAATATGCTTCATTCCAGCATTTTGCTTCCAAAAGATCTAAAATATGAAAAGAAACAATTTTAAGTAGTAACGGATATAAAATGTGTCAATTTAGGGCTTAAATGACCCCCTAAAAACGTATGTTTTAAATCCTTATCAATACTTTTTATCGCATAGTTGGCTAATGCTAAGTAAGTTAAATCATAATCTATCAACATGAGCAACATTTTCAATAGTGAGAGAGTCATGAGCGATCGTACCTTTGCCAATGATTTTGCTTTTAAGATTGTTACCGAAAGTGACATTACCTCCATCATACTCTTGATATGTTGAGAAGAGACTTTTTTCCCGTCATATGTCTTGAGCATCCGCTATCCTTTATCCATTCATCTGGTTCAAAGCTGACTTTCAAGCATACATATGAAACATACAACTCAAGCGTTTGGTCCTCAATATCTCATGGGTCTATTTGGGATAAACATACCGTTTGCTTGGTTTATGTATGGAAATGATGGATATGGGTTCCATGGCATGTAATTTGTAGTTTGATATGGTCTGGGCAATCTTTGATTCCATTCAATATGTTGATAGTTAGGTTGTGTGTTGTACTTGCTTTTAGGAAAGAGGCGTTTGGAAATAGGTGTTTTGGGCCTTTGTTGAGAGATTTTGGATCTAAACTTGTTTTTAGCAAGTCCAACTCCTGTTATAACAATAAGTTTTTATCTAATAGTATCTATGGATTTCTTTGTAACTTTAACAAATTCATTACGAGCCGTTTTGCAAACGTTCTGTTTTTATGCAGACCCCACGGAACCAATGGGTTCAACGGACGGAACCAAATTTTTGGTTCCGTCTGATCCGTGGTTGTCTAAGTTGGTTGGAACAGTTTTTTTGGATTTTTCGGCCTTTTTAGTTTGACTACTTGGAATTAATATTTCATTAAATCCTAATTAATTTTTATTCTCTGGTAATTTTTGAATTCTCATTATTTCATCCACACATGAAATGCTTCTATCAAACTTTTTGAACTTAGAGTTATGTTTGATAAGCGTTTCTTGTGTGAGTTTTAACTTTTCTATTTCGAATCCAAGATTTTGACATGATTTACAAACATTGTCATTAGTTTTACTTTTTTCTAAGCGTTTTTCTATTTTTTAACCCATAAACTTCATTTTCTAAAAGCTCCTTTTTAGTTTTTAAAAACTTGTTTTTTGTTATAATTTTTAAACTTAGTTCGCATAAATGGTTATATTATTTTTGCAATGTATCGTCTTCAATGGAAGAGTAAGATGAGTCAGAATGCACCTCGTTTGATTCTTGAGCCATGAGAGCGATTTCCTCCTTTCTTGGCTTCTCGTCATCGTCTTCACTTCCACTCCAAGCACCACTTACAAAAGCTCGTTGATTTTTGCTTTTTGGTGGCTTGGGAGAATCTCCTATTAGATGGCTTGTATCTCCACATCTAAAGTACTTTCTTTTCTTGTCATCACGGTCTTTTTCGAATGACTTCTTGTCATCTCGGGGTTGCCTTACAAATTTTCCTCTTCTTTTAAAGAATTTTTTGAAATCTCTTATGGCCATGGCATATTCCTCATCTTCACTATCTGAGCAAGATTCTTCAGCATCACTTGATTCCACCCTTGCTTTTAAAGCAACGGATTTGACTTTTTATCTTTTGCCTTTGATGATTTCTGAATCTTTCTCCATCACCATTTCATGAACTTTGAGATTTCTAATTATCTCGTCAAGTGACATTATTGAGAGATCTTTTGATTCTTCAATGGCCGTCACTTTTGCTCTCCATTTTGGATGGAGTGCTCTAAGAAATTTCCTGACAAAATTGTTACTATGAAAAGATTCATCAAGTGCTTTAAGAAAAGTAATAATAGTGTTAAATCGAGCATATCTACAATCAATGGTTTCATCTTCAGGAATAACAAATTGTTCATATTGTTGAACAAAAAGATCAATTTTTTTATCCTTGACTTGTGAATTCCCTTGATGTGTGATTATTAAAGGTTCCCAAATATCTTAGCGATTTCACACATAAAAATTCTTTCATACTCCTTTTTAGATAAAGCATTATAAAGCATCATTTTTGCTTCATTGTTTTTACCAATTAGTTTCTTTTGTTCATCGTTAGAAATAACTTTTGTTGTAGGATTATAGTCACCTTTAATGATTACATACCAAAGATCTATATCTTTTGATTTCACGTAATGTTTCAAAGCGATTTTCCAATAGATAAATCTATTGGGTTCAAAAAGTGGTGGTCGTTGCATAGATTGCCCTTCTTTAAAGTTTTCAGAATCCATGGATCGTTTCAAGTTTATAAGATACAATATATTTTAGAAAAATCTTGAGCAATGAAGCTCTGGTACCAATTGTGGAAAACTAGAAGGTGGTTGAATAGTTTTACCATGTTAAAATTTTGATTTTCTTTGAATAACTTTGCGTGAATTCAATCAATATAGATAATAAAGAATAAATAATATGCAAGTAAAGAAAGAAATGATCAAACCACAACACGGTTGTTTATAGTGGTTCGGTCTATAAGGACTCTTTTTTCTTGCCTTACTTCACTCCCCGAGTCTCCAACTCGAAAGTTATCTTCAATAATCAACAAGCTCCTTTAACCGGTGCAGAAAACCTTTACACGTCGCTTACACAATATTTCCGACACAAAGCTAGATGTCGAGTTCTTTTACAAGGGCACAACCACTCCCAACACACTATGTATTTTAAGGACTAAAATACTAACTAATCACTATCAAAGGTTTATGATGGTTTGGTACAAACAATTATGTATGAATAACAAAAATTCACATAACTATAAACAAACAAGACTTGCAACAATTCGTTGAAGCTTGGAATACCTTGATCTTCTTTGCTACAAAAAGAGGATCACTACAATAAAATGAGAATGAGTTAGATGAAAGAGAATGAGAGAATGTATGTGTTTTATACTTATGAGTGATGAGAAAACAACTTGGTGTGGCTTGCTATTTATAGGGAAATTGATCAGCAAACCACGGATAGGACGTAACCAAAAAGAGGGTTCCGTCCGTGTATCCTTTTTGTTCTGTCGTCCCTGACAGAATAATCTTCACAAATCTTACCAAAATCTTAATATATCTTACCAAGATTACATTTGATATATTAACTAACAATCTAAACAAAATATACAAGAAATCTTCTAAGGATTTCTAAGATGATGCAAGACATGATGTAATAAGCATTTTCATTTTTAGTTTTATATGTTTATGTAAATAACCATTGCAATGTACATGTTAGCAAACTAAATAATTTTAATTAGATGAGTGAAAAACAATGTTTGATCACATATGTTATTATAAGATACATTTTTGTTTATTGCAAAAACTAATTTACTTGTGAAAACTAAAAAATGTAATGTGACATTTTATTTAACATCTAATAGTGGCATTTTTCTTGAAATGACAAACGACCATCTTGTGAACAAATGTTGAAAACAATTTATGTTTAAGAAAAACTTGTAGCTATATGTAAAAGTCTTGACAAGATTTATACTTTGGCTAAAATGAAACTTATTATTGTTGACAACAAAATATAGCAAAGATCATAAAATATAAATAACTTTTTTTAGACAATATTGTATTAACAAGTTACTTATCCTCTTTTTTCTTCAAAAGAGTTTGAATGTTATCCTGAGGAATATGTTGCCTTCTTAGCCCATGTTTTAACAACTACTGAGCCTACTTCTTATATGCAAGCTTCCAAAGATAATAAGTGGGTTGCAGTTATGGATAAAGAACTGGATGCATTAGAGGTCAATGAAACATTGAAAGTTAGTGAGTTACCAAAAGGTCATAAAGCCATTTTATCTAAATGGGTGTATAAGATCAAGTATAATTCAGAAGGTTCCATAAAAAGGTACAAAGCAAGGCTTGTAATTAGAGGTTTCAGTCAAAAAAGAAGGAACTGATTACAATCATACTTTCTCCCATGTTGCTAAATTGGCCTTTGTGAGGGTATTGATAGCCATTGCAACTGCAAAAGGATGGCCCATTCATCAGCAAGATGTTAACAATGCTTTTTTTCATGGGTACATTAATGGGGAAATTTATATGAAGCCACCAGAAGGATATCACAAAGCAGCTCAAGGTCAAGTGTGCAAACTGAAAAAGTCTTTGTATGGGTTGAAACAGGCTTCAAGACAATGGAATCAGGAATTTACCAAGTTTTTAACTTCCTTTGGTTTCATTCAGTCAAAACATGATTACTCTTTTTTTATAAAGCACACTGACACTTCTTTCACTGTTGCCTTAGTATATGTGGATGATGTTTTATTGGCTGGTGATTCCTCCACTGAGATACAAGCTACCAAATCTGCTTTGGACAAGAAGTTCACAATCAAAGACTTGGGGTTGGCTACTTATTTTTTGGGCATAGAGTTATGCAGGACTGAGCATGGTACCCATTTGAATTAGAGGAAATACACTTTTGACTTACTTCAAGATACTGGTCTTACTGCCTCCAAACCTACTCTTACACCTTTACCTCAATGTTTGAAATTGTCAATAACTAAAGGAATTCTTTTACAATATACTGAGTCATACAGAAGGTTGGTAGGCAGACTTCTTTATTTAACAATGACAAGACCAGACATATCCTATGCAGTACAACACTTGAGCCAATTTGTTTCTACTCCCAAAGATACTCATATGCAGGAAGTTATTCAATTACTTAGATACGTAAAGGGTACTATTTCTAAAGGCCTTTATTACAGTTCAGAGTCAATTGAAAGTTAGAGGGTTTTCAAATGCTGATTGGGCATCTTGTATCATGACAAGGAAATCTCTTACTGGTTATTGTATATTTCTGGGACAATCACTTGTTTCATGGAAAACTAAGAAACAAGCAACTGTTTCTAGATCTTCCACAGAAGCAGAATACAGGAGTATGGTTGCTACTACTTGTGAGCTTATTTGGCTATCCTACTTACTGCAAGACCTTCATATTTAAGTCAAAATTCTAGTAACACTGTTTTGTGACAATAAAATGCACAACAGATTGCAGCTAATCCTTGTTATTATGAGAGAACAAAACACTTAGACGTTGACTGTCATTTCACAAGGGACAAGGTTCAAGAAGGCTTCCTACATACTGCATACATCCCTACTGATTTGTAGCTTGCAGATCTCATGACTAAGGCACTGGGCAGTACTCAACATTCATTTCTCTCCGACAAGTTGAATCTTTCAGATGCTCTAACTTGAGGGGGGCTATGGAAGTAAGAAGGACCGCAACTACAAACGTTTAAAAGTAGAAGGGTGTCTTTTATAAATATTTTGTATTTTAGTTAGTTAGTTGGTTAGCCTTTGGCGCCAAGATATTTTTCCTTCATTCATATATATAAACCTTTCCTCTTCAATTGTAGATATAATCCACTCTGAATAATGAGAAGATAATGTTTCATCTTCTTTAGTTCTTCGCGTTCATAAATGTGTTGTTATACCTTGGAAGAAAGGCGATGTTATGCTTATTAATAATATGATGGTCCTTCACGCCCGAAAGCCACTACTAAAACCACCTCGCAGTATACTAGCATCCCTTTGCAAGTGAAACAAGACTTATTGAACCATCATATTTGGTCGTTTGTCATTGTGATTGAAATGTTAATGTAAAAACCTTATATATATATTTTTTTTTAAAAGTTATTGAAATTTTGCAACAATGATGACTTGTTTACAATGTACTTCTCAATCTTGTGTGCTATTTAAATTTTGGGAAATGATTTGCACATTTTCACTTTTTATTGGCACATTCTAATACGTGCATCAGACAGTTATACTTTAAGTATAATTTGCTTTAACTGCTTGTACATTTGAGTGTCTTAATAAAAATTGAAAGTGTATTAATCACTTCTCTTAAATCTTTCAACCATCTATATCTTTATCTTTATTTTTATCTTTATCTCTACTATCTATAATACATTTGAGAGCTCTCATTTTTTAAATCTTAAAAATTTGAAGTTTACATAAGTTAGTAAGTTTAGACATTTACTTCATCAAATTTCAAATCAATATACATTTCAAATTTTGTAACTACTAGTTGTGTCATTAAAACATTAAATATTTATATTTATACTATTAAGATCATTTAGTTCCATTAATAATTAAATGCTTTCACAATTTAACTCCTCCAATAACACTTACTCATTAATTACAAAAGCAAACTTATTGTTTAGTGACCAAATAAATGTGACAAAAAAATATTTCACAAAAGGTGTTAACATATATGTGTTTTGTAAAATAATCTTTTTTACAATGACAATATTATAAATAATCCAAAAACATTTTTCATAAAAATTATAAATTACAGGGTACCTGCCGTCACAATACTCTTGTAGACACTTATGTTTTCAAGGATAGTCATGTACATTTCCTTATTAGACAATGAAGTGGTTCTACATCTACTAGTTATGCTAATATCAATGACACAATCATATTAGTCACATAAACAAACATATGTCGTGTTGTTTATCTGTTACATAATGTTATTCCATGCACAAGTGGGAGAAATCTATATTGTGTGCATGGTACAACATATAAGTATATGATTTAACGGATTCTCGTGACTGCAAGGTAAGACACTAACGTTCTAATATGACTTGTACATATCTAATTCAAGAAACACTTGGTGTTGCAATTTACGTCATGTCAGAACTTGGCGAGATTGCAACAACAAAGTAAATCTCCATGTGAAGTCAGACCTTGCATGGATATATTTGTAGTTTCTAAATTAGACAAGTATTTAGAACATGTGTCAAAATGATATATAATACTACTTCAAATTTGTTTATTTATGTATTTTGGAATGACATAAGTGAAAAATAATGTAGTCGTACATTACTGTGAAGTAAATAAATTAACTTGAAATTACTATTGAAACCAAGAGTTGAGTTCATAATTACTTTAGTTAAACATGTTTATGATTCATTGTAGAGACATAAACATAAAGTCTTTTAAGACTTATAATAAATTAAGACGTTAACTTATTATGTTTTTTAATTAAGACATATACAAGAAGTCATTGAGTTGATCAATGATTTATAACGTATAATGGGATTATAACAGTTTATGTTTTCTTGATGAGACATGGATATGAAGTGACTTGGTTAAAGAGTACTTGTGTTATAAAGCATGCAATTGGCTTGGAAACTCTATTATACCATTAAGTTGACTTAGTTGGTAAATAGGTAAGCCAAAAGGAATATGTTTATCTTATATATTGTTAGATTGTCTTACAATATTAATTCTAATGAATACCACAAGTTGATGGTATGTTCAGTTAGGAGAATCAAACTCTATTTGATTTGTTTGATTCAAGATAACCATAACTTCTTTCTTAAAAAGTAACAAGGTTAGAAAATTGAGTATAGATCGAATATACTCAATATGACTCCAACCTAGAAGATTAATAAAACACCATTTTATTATGGAATGTGATGAATCACATTAAGTTTTAAAATTGAATATTCTGAATTTGTTAAACTACTTATGAATAGGTTATTAACAAACTAAAGTCAGGAATTATCAATGTGTATTTGTAATGTCCCAAAAAGATAACAATGTAGTTTTGCTCTAATTGCTAAGTATATATAGGTAGTCTATATATTACAAAAGGCAAGTGGGAGTTTTTTTTTATCTTGAAAGATAAAATTACAAGATACATAATCTTCTTAAATACACTAGTAAATATCATGATGAGGTTAGACATGTAAATGATAGACAATCATTCATAGATCTGCAAGGATATCTCAGATATTTAATTTATATGCTGAGAAATATGAGTTACAGGATTATAGTAAACCTGATAACCATTATGATGGATCACCAAATATTGAATTGGGTAAATTACTCATACTATGAATGTTAAAGATGTTGTCCATAAAGATAATCAATTTTGGAAATTTGGTTTATCTTAATAGTTAGACTAGAGAATGAAAATGAGTTTTTCAAAGAGATGAAAAACCCTAGTGGTTTGAATTTCTATGTAGAAATCATATGGACAATATTGTACACATATTTAATGCATGTCTTATGACAAGATTATTAATCATACTTAAGCAATTAATTATGATTGAATATTCTTTTCTAGATACATTAAATATATAAAGATGATAATTGTCATACTTGTTTTCATTAATATGAAATGTGACAATGGAATATCAAAACTCTTTCTTGAAAAATTACTTGGCGAGGACGGTAAGTAATCGAAAGGTTTTTGAATTCATATAATCTTTGGAAGTGTACTGAGTGCAATAATTCATGAATGGATAAATGATGCATCTATAAAATTATTCTTATGTTTAATTATTAAATCCTAGTTTCGATTTATAATTGAAATAAGATAAATTTTAAGTATTCCTAAAAGCTAGTGGGAGTATTATGTTAAGGTTTTAAATCTTATATGTTGTATAACATATAGGAAGTAACATTCCTTGTAAGTTAAATGTTAAGTCTTAGATTGGAATGAAACTTCACTTATAAGATTTAAGAATTAAAACATCTGACCTTGGAATATATGTTTATTATTAGAGTTAATTACATAAATGGTCCATGTGGTTTGTCGAAAATTAGGGATTTGGTCCTAAACTTTTTGGATTTGCTCTATGGTTTTGATTCGTTCGGTTTGGTCCTCGACCAAATTTTACATCAATTAATCAAATGTGTGTTTGGAATCTTTGAAATGACAAAAATACCCTCGAATGTGTTTCATGAATGGTCCCTATGGTTTGTAGGTTATCATGAATTAGTCCCCGATTTTTATTTTTATTTTATTTATATAAAAACATTTTGCCCAAAATTTTATAAAAATTCGAAAATTTATAGAAAATATATAAAAAATTCCTAAAATTCTATAACAAAGTTCGAAAATTTTAAAAAAAATTATTAAAAATTCCGAAAATTTTATAAAAAAAATTCCAAAAATTTTATAAAAAAAATCCGAAAATTTTATAAAAAAAAGTATATTAAAAATTCCAAAATTTTATAAAAATTCGAAAATTTTATAAAAATTCGCTAAAATTTTATAAAATCTTATAAAACATTCATTAAAATATTGAGAAAAAAAATTTTCGACAAAAAAATTTCTTTTTTCTTTTTTGAATACTTTTTGACAGAATTTTTTATAAAATTTTGCCCAAAAGTTTATAAAATTTTTAACGGATTTTATAAAATTGCCAAAAAAAATCCGTAAAAAACTTTATAAAATTTTGGGCAAGATGTTTTGAAAAATTCCGTCAAAAAGTATTCAAAAAAAATTCTAAATTTTTCCCAAATTTTTAACTAACGTTTATAAGATTTTATAAAAAATTTGAATTTTTATAAAATTTTTATTAAATTTTGGAATTTTAATATACTTTTTATAAAATTTTCGGATTTTTATAAAATTTTAGAATTTTTTATAAAATTTTCGAATTATTAATAATTTTTTTTTTAATTTTCGAACTTTGTTATAAAATTTTAGGAATTTTTTATAGATTTTTTATAAATTTTCGGAATTTTTTATAAAATTTTTATTAAATTTTGGGCAAAATGTTTTTTGTATAAATAAGAATAAAAATAAAAATGGGGACTAATTCATGATAACCTACAAACCATAGGGACCATTCATGAAACACATACGGGTATTTTTGTCATTTCAAGATTCCAAACACACATTGACGATCAATTGACGAAAATCGATCAAAGGACCAAATCGTAATCAATCAAAACCATAGAGCAACAAAAAAAAAAAGTTTAGGACCAAATCCATAATTTTCGACAAACCACAGGGACCATTTATGTAATTAACTCTTATTATTAATAAACATGTGCAGTAAAGTAAATGATTCTAATAAACATGATATATCACTTGGGAAATCGATAAATATCTTTTGACAAGATAGAACATGAATGAATTAGTTTGACATGTAGATTCATCATGTACATCATATTGCGTATATTAAATTTGTTATATCATTCTTGAATAAGAAGTGATTTGACAACATTGATATCTAACTAAAAGGTATTAGATAATTTGTGTAATGAATATTCTAATAGAATTACATCCTCAACCTGGAATTGCTCCTAGATTCTATGGATGAACAATATGTCAATTGTTGTGCAAATTGTCAACAGCTACAAACTTGAAAGTTTGAAAGACATCAAACATTACACAATAAATATTAAAGTTTACGGAGTTTTAATGAGCATATTGTTGTTTGTATACAATGATGCTGGTTTAATTGAGATGACACTCAATACTAGTCATGGTAGGATTTCATCCTTGTTAATGGCCATGTGAACTAGTTGTGCTACTAAGATAGCAATTGCATTATACATTAAAAGAATAATAATACTTTAAACTTTAAAATGTTTGAAAGTTTAAATTGTCATAAAAATGGTGATAGAGGATGTCACACACTTTATGAATTATTATGTGGATTGGTGAATGCACACATACAAGAACTTCACTAATTGAATTCTTGAAATAAGTATTCTCAAAATTACGATAGATCAAGTTGGTTGATTTATGCCTTGTCAACAAGTATGATTGTCATTACTTGAGGCATAATTCATCAACTGGAATTTTCATGCATTGATCTATTTAGTATTTGGATAAAGGATGTTAAACAATTATTATAATAAATCAAATACTTGGTATGTTTGATTTTATAATATATTGTATCATATATTTGCATGTTTAATCCGTGAATAAGTTTATTTATTCTAAATCGTCATTGTCAATTAATGATATGGGAGTATCATTAAACTAAAACAAATCGAGAGATATGGTAGAATATACTTGAAAGTATATTGATGAGAATGCATACCAATTTCGGATGATATTCAATGAATTGAATATGGACTTATCCCAACTACATGATTTTACTTTATGGATATTGTTATTATGTAAATCATGAATATTATCCTCGGACTTGAGATACCGGATAAGTGTCATGAATGTAGTGCACTGTGGAACAACTTAACGCTATCGTGGCGGTAGTCATAAGGGTTGTTTCTGAAGTGTTGCAAAGTTTATGGGTTATTCTTGTAGTCAAGATAGAATTTGTTTCTTCAAATTTATTTTGGAGTTTAATCTCTTTGGGACCTCGTGGGGTTGACAAGATGTTTGCGTGGCCACGCCCGAAGATCTCCCCGAATATATTCGAAGATTTGGTAATCTTGCTCAATCACTAAAACGAGAATGAATGGTTGAATAAAGAAAGACTTAATTCCATATCTTTATTTAACATGGTATTAGAAACAAAAGGATAATAATAATGAGAAATCATTAAAATGTTTTCCGGAGCCTTGCTCGAGTTGTACTAGAGGCATCGTGTTGCTAGACGCTAATCGATGTGATCACTCTATTAAGATATGTCCAGTGGGAGTCGTTGGTTTAATGGACAATAAATTAATAGACGTGTGTTAGGATCGAACTCGAGACCACGGGATTGCACACTTTATATGAGAATTAAAGTTAATAATTAAATGTAATAGTTATATTTATTTATTAATTAAACGAAATAATATAACGGACGTTAAGTAATTAAGTGTAATGGACTAACGGTCGTTAAATGTAATTGGAAAGGACTAGAATGCAAATTAATATTTGGAAGGTTCCGGAATCTCCTCTTGGGATACAAACTGATCGGCCAAGGGAGGAAACCCAACCCATCTCCAACTCAACTTGTTCTCCAAGTTTAGTTAAATATATATACAAGGCTAGGGGTCTTGTGTTTTGCATCTCTTGTACTCATAAGCTAAAACCTAAAATAGTTTGTGTGTGTTTTTGCTCATGTTCGGTCGACAATCACACCATGGTTGTCGATCTATAAACTTTTTCAAACCAAATTGTTTTGTCTGATTAAAACTAGCATTCCTTTAATTCGGTATAGTACGTGTATACAAGAAAGTGGTACTAACACATTATTGTTAGTATTCTTGGATTGAATTACAAAACGGTAAGGGGTAATTCACATAATCCTATAAACACTAATTGGGGTTCATCCAAATTGCTAGTTTTGTGGATTTGATTCTTGTTCGGCTAGAATCAAGAAAGGTACGCATACTTTATTCTTTAGTTAATTAATTATTCATTATATGTTCCTATACGCTTCCGAATGTGTACTTGATGTTTATTGTTTATATTTATGATTAGTCATGTTATATAATTCCAACAGCAGGTACACTGCTAATTTTATAAAATAGCAGACGCGGTACTATTGGCTTGCTTATACACTTTTTCCATACTGGTCAATTTTTTGTTGTTATTATAAGTTTATAACTTCTTCCTTTTTTTTTCTTCTTCTTTTTTTCCATTTTTTTTTAACTAGAAGTTTATAACATTAACAGAGATCATTTTAACTTAACAATAATATTAATACTATCAATAGTAAATTATAGCTACATTATCTTTGTATTACATGATGCATCGACATCAAACATTTTGTACTGGTTAGCTCAGTTTGTTTGTAGGCGTACTGGTTAACTAGAAGTTTATAACATTAAAAGAGATTATTTTAACAATAATACTAATTAGATGTGGCAATTTATGCCCAAAATCAAAAAATTGAGCTAAATGGGCAACTTTTTAAAAAGATTTTGTCACATTTTGCCCTTTTTTTTTTGAAATAAGCATATATTGCCCATTTAGAAGCTAAATGGGCATAATTGGCACATGTTTTTCTCGTACATTAAATTAATTTTAATGAAAAACTTATAAATATTGTATATTCAGTTACTCAAATATAAATGGTGTTACGTTTGAGTAAATTTTTTTGTCGTTTCAAGTATTTTCTAACCCGATTCGTATAACATGTGTCCGTTTGACGCGTCTTGCTTAAATTTCGCGCCCATTGAGCTAGTGCCCGTTTAGCCCGTTGCCCATGCCCGCCCGTTTTGCCACCTCTACTAACAATAAAAATTTTGTACTAATATGCCTAAACCAGATAAGCAGTTTATAATAAACAGTCACAAACAATCCCTGGAAGTAATATATTTTTCACTGATTTTTTTCTATGACAAACTGTCCCAAACAGCCCAAGATGTAAACATTAGACCAGTGATCAATTTGCAATTGTATACTTCCACATAAATCAATAAAGAAGAGATACTGACATCTGAACTAATTTCCACCATTGACTTCAGTTAAATTGACTCTTAATCTCGTACATTTTTTTTTATTCCATGAAATTTCTTAGAAAGATACTAATGCCATCATCTTAATCAGGTTTCTTCTTTTACCAAAAAAATCTCTCGTACATTCTCTAATTCACAAAATCAAATCAACGATATGAATCAACTTCATCATAATTCCAAAAATGATTTCTAAAAGTTTGTTACTCGTTTTAGTTAACGTAATGCGATACTTAAAAGGGCTCCCTAATTTACCAGTTGTCACATTTAAGGCTTAAGGTTTTTTTTCTATTGTTGCAAGATTCATATGCCTTTTCATCACGCTAAAGCTTGTGTACTTGACTGTTATATTTTTTGTTTACTAGTGATGTTGTGTGATAGTGGTGTTGGTAACCCTTCTTTTTTGGATAATACTTTCGTATTTTTTGTAAATGTTTGAAGCCAATGATAATCATTGAGGTATGATATAAGATTCTTTGAGTTTAAATCTACTGACATGGTAAACAAATTTAAGTGCATTTTTTGTTATTCGTAAAATGATGTACCAAAAAATCAGCAATAGAAAGATACTAATTCGTACCAAAAAATCTCTCATACATTCTCTAATTCACAAAATCAAATCAACGATATGAATCAACTTCATCATAATTCCAAAAATGATTTCTAAAAGTTTGTTACTCGTTTTAATTAACGTAATGCGATACTTAAAAGGGCTCCCTAATTTACCAGTTGTCACATTTAAGGCTTAAGTTTTTTTTTCTATTGCTGCAAGATTCATATGCCTTTTCATCACGCTAAAGCTTGTGTACTTGACTGTTATATTTTTTGTTTACTAGTGATGTTGTGTGATAGTGGTGTTGGTAACCCTTCTTTTTTGGATAATACTTTCGTATTTTTTGTAAATGTTTGAAGCCAATGATAATCATTGAGGTATGATATAAGATTCTTTGAGTTTAAATCTACTGACATCGTAAACAAATTTAAGTGCATTTTTTGTTATTCGTAAAATGATGTAAGTTTCGGATCTAACTTCTGGCGTGCACAATTATTTTTCTTCTTTGAAGAAAAAAATTGTGCATGCCAGAAGTTAGATTTGATGCCCAATTAATGATGAGTGTTTTCAATTGTATTAGAATTTGGAAAGAAATGTTGAATCTGGGAATTTGGAAAGAATATTGAACAGAAATTTGTGTTGCGAATTACACGAAAAAAACTCCCCACAAATTTGTGTTGCGTTGTGTTTGATAAAAATATTGAACGTATTAAAAAAAAATTCAAAATTCAAGAACAAAATAGATGTAGAAGATGAAAGGAAAAAGACACACACACACAGAGGACCAAAAAAATGACTAAACTACCCTCTTGTGTCTGGCACATGATTGGAGATAACGAGAAAAACTTAGCGTTGTTAGGAAATTGGACCAACGGCGAGCAATATTGGCAAAATTTGGGAGCAATGGTGTAATTTTGTATGATTTTGGACTAAACATGAAATCTGGCAAAACCCCAGGGACTAACGGTGTATTTTACTCTATATATAATATATGATATTTCCTTTTTTTGTTTTATACCTCATATCCAAAAAGACGAACGTCTAATTTACTCTGATGTTGGTCCCTGATCGAATACATATTAATGACCTTATTTTCCACCAAGTCAAGCAAACAAATGTTCCAATCAAAGTCCAACTAACTTGGACCACTTGATGCTCTATAAATAATTTTTTTTTAATAAATATGATGTGGTTTAAGTTCGATTTATTTAGGCCTCACATTTAATAAATATATCAAAAGGATATTGGGTATCATTCTTAACTTGATTTTTAGTGGCCCTAGTTTATTAAAATGATGGCATTACCTTGTAAACGTTAGATTTAATTTGTAAGAAGAATTACAGAGTACTTTTTTGTCCATGTGGTTTACTCAAAATTAAACTCGTCGCCCCTATTAGATGTTAATTACACTAGTAATACCTAATTTTCAAACTTGTTGCACCCATGGTCCCTATTTTAAAAAATAGTACATGTGTAATGATCTACTTTTTTTTTTATTATTATTATATGGGTAGTCCGTATCGTTATTACATGAGTAGTCCTTATTTTCCCAAATAGGAATTATCAATTTGAATAATTTTAAAAAGAATTATAGAGATTATTTATGTAATTAAAATCGAATATGGACGACGATTGTGATTTTAGGTAAATCACATGGATGAAACATGTAATTTTTTCATGTTGTAATAAACAGTTTCAAATAAGATACATTATTGTTAAGTACGTATTACACTATTTTCGTAGGGATTGGTTTTGTATAGACCAACATATTGCACACCAATATACTCTCGATCTCTTGTTTCAGTAAGAATAAAAAAAGACTTAAAATGACGTATTTCCACCATGTTTAACTATTTAAATTGAGATTTTTCACAAACAGCGTCACATTTTGTCTTTTAAAAGTAATCAAACGTAAAAGTGTTTATGTATCTTCGAAGAATACATTGGTTACCACCGCGTCTAAAAGGCGAGTTTTGTCAACTGCATAACATCGTCTGTGAGAAGGTATTATATTACTTTGAACCCGAAGTTGTATGGCCCCTTGTCCATTACAAGATTGACGTTAGTCGTTAGGCTACAAATTTTTAGTATTTAACAGCTGGAATACTAAAAAAATCTTATCAAACTAATTATCAATTGAATCACTAATATGTTGGTATTTAAATTCAAACATAACTTTAAAAATATGATTAACAAAAGCCTTCAGTTTAGTATTATCAATTTACTAGCTAGAAGCTACTTTCACATGTAAAAGCAAAAGAGACATTGACTTGACTTAAAAATTGTATAAATACAAACACAGATCATTTTTCTACTGCGACACTCGTGGTTGTACATCATATAATAAAACAATACATTATTTTCTATGAATTTATATAAACAAATAAAAGAAATGAAAAAAATATATATATATATATATCTCTACATTTTCATTCCCTATATAATGACTACCGGAACATATACCAATGAATAAAAAATATAGAACAACCAAAATCCACCATGACAAGCACACCAATGTTAAAGTTATTGTTATCCATCTTGTTATTACTCACTTCCATTATCATCCCATCATTCTCTTGTCCCATTTATCAAAAGCATGCGCTACTCAACTTCAAATCCACCCTCACCGCCATCTACAATTCCAAATATTCCGTCAAGTTTGTAGAACTAGACTCATGGAATCCTGCTTCTGATTGTTGTTCTTGGAAGCATGTTACTTGCTCCGGAACCGGAAGTGTTACGGAGCTTCAGCTATTTGAGGTAGCCGTCCCTCCTCCAGATTTTGATCAAGTTTCCGTATCTTCTGAAATTTTGACCCCAATTTTTCGTATCCGGTCACTTGAATTACTTGATATCGAGGGGAATTATTTCGAAGGCGAGATTCATGGAGATGGGTTTGGCAATCTTACCAAACTAGTTCACCTTAACATGAGGGTGAACAATTTTTACGGCTCCATCCCCAGCCAGCTTTTTCAGTTACCGAATTTACATTACTTGACCATGAGCTACAATTCTCTCGATGGGGTTTTAAGCCCTGAAGTTGGTAAGCTTCGAAATCTTGAATCATTGTACCTCCATGGGAACTTTCTTTCAGGAAACATCCCGAAAGAGGTTGGGAGTTTAACTAATTTACGTGACTTGGGCATGAGTTCCAATTTGCTCGAGGGGAAACTAGAACCCGTACTAGGTTATCTTCGACATTTGACTACGCTAGACTTAAGTTACAATGGTTTCCGGGGTCCGATTCCTCCTCAAATGTTCGAACTTAGATCACTTCAAATTCTTGATCTAAGTTACAATATTATTGAGGGGGATTTAAGCCATGAAGTTGGCAAACTTCAAAACCTTGAATCGTTGTACCTTAGTGGGGTTTCCCTTTCGGGAAACATAACGAAGGAGATTGGAAATTTGACCAATCTACGGGAACTGGTAATGAGCAACAATTTGCTTCAGGGTCAGATTCCTCATGAGCTTTTCGAACTCCAATCGCTTGAAGTTCTTGATCTAAGTAACAATATTCTTGAGGGAAAACTAGGACCCGCACTAGGTTCTTTTATAAATTTGACTACGCTAATGTTAAGTCAAAATAGTTTCCAGGGTCCGATTCCTGGTAATCTTTTCGAACTCAAATCTCTTCGAGATCTTGATCTTAGTGACAATAAGTTCGGTGGGGCTTTAAGTCCTGGATTTGGTAAGCTTATAAATCTTGAATCACTGAAGTTGAACAATGGGGATTTTCTTGGGGGAAATATTCCAGAAGAGTTCGGAAATTTAACCCAGTTAAGGTCATTTTCGTTACAAAAGAATCGTTTCTCAGGCAAAATCCCATCTTTCGTTGTAAACCTCACGAAATTAGAATCACTGGATCTTTCTGAGAATTCTTTCTCGTCGGAAATTCCGACATTTATAGGAAGACTAATCAGCTTGACTGCTCTTGACCTGAGCAGTAACCAGTTTACTGGCCAAATACCATCAGCGATGCAAGACCTGAACAAGTTGGAAATCCTTCGACTGCACGACAACATGCTCTCTGGGGAGATCCCAACTTGGCCATTCAAAATCAGAACTTTAGGGGTTTTATACATCGGTGGCAAGGGAAACAAGTTGATTTGGAATAACACAGCTAAGATTGATCCAAGATGTAATATTCAAGAGATGTCAATGACATCTTGTGGAATTTCAGGCCAAATTCCTGAATGGATTTCGTTACAGAAAGATATACGTCTTCTTGATTTAAGCAAGAATAAACTCGAGGGAAAATTCCCAGATTGGCTCGTCGAGAGGAAAGCTCTAGAAGTAATGATTCTTTCTGATAACCATCTGAGCGGATCAATCCCCCCTCGCCTATTTGAAACTATAAGTTTACTAAATCTTGATTTGTCACGGAACAATTTTTCTGGGGAACTGCCAGAAAATATAGACAAAGCCAAAAGGCTCAGAGGGCTTTTTTTGTCGGAAAATAACATTTCAGGACAAATTCCAGCGTCCATCTCCAAGATGAATGGGCTAGAGGGCCTCGACTTGTCTAAGAACAGATTGTTCGGTGATACTTTACCTTTCTTCGGAGATAAATCTTTTTTCAAACTAGATTTGTCGGAAAATGATTTCTCTGGTAAGATTCCAACGAATTTCCCTAAGGGAACCCAAGTTCTTTATTTAGGTGGAAATAAGTTTTCTGGCGATTTGCCTTGGAATTTGACTAGATTGGTGAATCTCCAACTTCTTGATCTTCACAGCAACAATATCACAGGAAATCTGCAGGATATTTTACCTCAAATCCCATCTCTTGAGATTCTTATCTTAAGAAACAATTCCCTTAATGGATTTATCCCCAGAAATATATCCAATCTCAGTCATCTCCGAATTCTTGATCTCTCTGGCAACAACATAACTGGAAGAATTCCACAAGAGATGACCAACCTTCCAAGAATGACCGAAACTAAGGACAGGTCATTATCGTCAATTGAAGATTCCCATCCTATTGAGGATTCCCTGTTTCCCCATATAATTCAAGACTTAATCGTGAATTGGAAGAAATCTTTCCAAGTCTTACCGGCTGGTAACCTCGATATGTACTCTTTGTTGGATTTATCGGGAAACAGAATATCTGGTGACATTCCACCATCGTTAGGCAATCTCAAAGCCTTGAAAGTGCTTAACATTTCACACAACATGATTTCTGGGCACATTCCAGTGTCTATTGGCAGTCTTGAGGTCATAGAAAGCTTGGATTTGTCACACAATATAATCTCAGGTTCGATTCCTCAGTCACTAGTGCAGCTACATGAGCTTGGAACTCTAGATTTGAGCAACAACAGGCTGACAGGTAGGATTCCCAATGGAGGGCAAATGGATACGATGACTGGTTTCCAAAACAATAGTGGGTTATGTGGTATGCAGATTGAGGTCCCATGTCCTGATGATACTGCACCATCAGAAAAACGAGATGAGGAACACGAGGATCTGCCGTCGATTTTTTGGGAGGGAACATGGATCGGTTTTCCTGTTGGGTTTTTCCTATCATTCTTGATCATGGGCTACTTTTTAAATTTTCTAAAGCTTTTCAAAATTTGGTGACCAATCTTACTGTGATTAGTAGTTTGTTAAGTAAGTGTACTCTTTAGCTATAAAAATTGTTAATCAGTCCTTGTAACTATGATATATAAATGTTTCATGTTATACTGCATCCTGTATGTTAACTCATGAACTGTATTCTGTTTCTAGCTGTAATTTCAATATGTAGTTTCTTCTGTTTAAAATAAAATCCATATGAGTTTTACTGTGAGAAAAAGAAACCAGTTTAGTCTAGCATTTGATCTGTTACATGTTTATACGAGTTTCTCTGTTTACACATTCTCTGTTTACATAGCAACATTTGGTACTGATGTGTATGATAGTGTTCCATAGATGTGTTGCTATATAAGTGAAGTAACTAATGAGAATTTTATTTGGTCAGCTATCAATTACAATCGCAC
This sequence comes from Chrysanthemum lavandulifolium, assembly GCA_022545495.1. Classification (NCBI taxonomy): domain Eukaryota; kingdom Viridiplantae; phylum Streptophyta; class Magnoliopsida; order Asterales; family Asteraceae; genus Chrysanthemum; species Chrysanthemum lavandulifolium. The sequence goes on from CM040244.1 coordinate 273,109,452, forward strand.
CATGAACTTGACGGTATGCATGCACATCAGATATACGATATATAGAACAACCATCGGCAACACGGAACCAAATACCAATGCTAAAGTTTGTGTAATGGATCTTGCTAAGACAGCACATAAAATTTACACTGTAAATTAAAAATAACAAATATATATTCCTGCTGTAATACAACGACTTGCAATAAAATATGAAGTGTTCAAACAAAGTCAAAATTAACAAACAGCCTAAGGGGTTGTTTCTTTTTTTAAGGGGATTCAGTGCTGGTTTGATATGGTGTCTTTGTGGATAAATATGGGTGGCTGGTAAAAGAAATGGAATAGTAAATGTTGTTTCTTTTTTGTCTTGTATAACCATCTGGATAATAGTACTAAACAACTTTTTTGCCCTTTTATCAAAATTTGGTTTTTTAGCGAAATGCAAGTTTGCACAGACAACAAATTCTTTGGATCAAACAAGATTACACAAACGAACAGCCATGGTACCATTTCTTTGCTGAGGTGATAAAGTAACTCAAACTTATAACAAAAAGGAACCAAAACAAATCTACCACTAAATTAGGAATTAACAAAGGCAGATCTTTACCAAATAAACTTGATCTTAAGCACAAACTGAACACTAGCATCAACAGTAAAAAAGGATAAACAACAAAAATTACAAAACCCATCGAAAAGAAGCTTCATCCCTCACCGGTAAAAGTTGTTGGATCGTAAACTTGATTTAGTTCGAGCCCATATAGTGGAAGCTTCTAGAAAGTCGTAGAATGGTATGGAAGCTTCTAGAACGACAAAGAATAATCCTAGAAAATATCCATAGATATGTCTAGAATATTGTAGCTAAATGTTATAGAAATATCTAGAATTAGGATAAGGATGATGATGTATTAGAAATGATCAAGATGATGTAGAAAGTATCTAGATAGTAGTAGAATATCCATGAAATATCTCATCTCTAGAACATTCCATGGAGTAGTATAAATAGGTGTTGTGGTGATGCATTTGTAATGAAGCAAATCAAGCAAAGCTTAAGCAATCAATAATATTCTCTCTTCCTAAATTTCACTTACAACATCTTCATCAAATATAAGCCTAAAAGGCCTTCGAGTTTCTAACAAATTGGTATCGAGCTAGAAGATCATGATGTCAAGCATGATGAACTTGTTCCAATATCCTCGCCTTACCAAAGACAACTATGGTAGTTGGTGCATTCGAATGAAGGCGCACTCGGTTCACATGATGTATGGGAGATTGTAGAAAGGTGTTGAGAAAGTAGATGACGAAAGTTCCATGAATGCCGCCCAAAGGTGGAGTTGCAAAAGCAAGAAAGAAGGATCAGTGTTTTACACTCATCTATCAATGTCTTGATGATGCGATGTTTGAGAAAGTTGCAAACGCAACTACTTCCAAGGAAGCGTGGAGATCCTTCAAAATGCTTTCAAAGGAGTCGACAAGGTGAAAAGGTACGCCTTCAAACTCTTAGAGGAGAGTTCGAAAACTCCAATGGAGGAATCAAACCATTTCGGATTATTTCACTGTGTCTTGACCATTTCAAATGAAATGAAGAGAAATGGTGAAAGCTTGAGTGACACAAGGGTGATAGAAAAGATTCTTCGCTTTTGCCCCCAAGCTTTGATTACATTGTCGCGGCCATAGAGGAGTCAAAAGACATAGACTCAATGACCATTGATCAACTCATGGGATCTTTACAAGCCCATGAAGAGAAGTTGAAGAAAGAAGGAGAAGAACCCTTGAGCAAGCTTTATACTCAAAGGTCTCTTTCAAAGAAAGGGAAAAGAGCTTTCTACATGGAAAGGAGCAAGGACGAGGACGCGGTATTTTTCGAGGTCGTGGTGGTTTCAAGGCCGAGGATGAGGAAGAGGAAGAGAAGATGTCAACAAAGAAGATGAAAACCAATGGTCTTCATATCGAAGAGGTCGTGGAGAAGCTTTCAATCTCAAAGAGGAGGTAAGCCCCAAACACAATGTTACAACTGTCAGAATATGGTCATTATGCCAATGAGTGTACTAGCTCAAGACAAGTGGAAGAAAAGCTAATCTTGTGGAGGTAGAAGACGGAGATGAGCTTACCTTGCTAATGGCAAGACATGACGAACAAGAAGAGAGGATAGAGCCATGGCATATAGATTCACCGCAAGTAACCATATGACGGGTGAAGAAGACTTGTTCGTGGAGATGGAAGAAATTAAAGGTAACGCCACCTTGGAGACGAATCAAAGGCACCGTGAAAGGAAAAGGTAAGATACTTATCCGAGCTAAAGATGGCGGTCACCAATATATTTCGGACGATACAATGTGCCCAATCTTAAAAGTAATATTTTAAGCGTGGGACAACTTTTAGAGAAAATTACGATATTCATTTCAAGGATCGTAGTGCTACAATAAGGAATCTCAAGGAAAGCTCATAGCAAAGTGCTTATGACCAAAAACCGAATGTTCCTTCTAAACATTCAACATGATGAAGCTAAGTGCTTAAAGAGTTGTTTGAAGGATCATTCGTGGCTTTGGCACATGAGATACGGGCACTTAAACTTTGGTGACTTAAAGTTATTATCCTCAAATGGAATGGTGAAAGGGTTAGATCAAATTGATCATCCCAATCAACTGTGTGAAGGATGCCTTCTTGGGAAGCATGCTAGGAGTTCGTTCCCGAAAGAAGCGACATCAAGAGCTAAGGAGCCTTTACATCTAATTCACACGGATTTGTGTGGTCCCATTACTCCACCCTCTTATATGGTTGAGAGAAAGAATAGAACCATTCTCAATATGGTCCGAAGCATGTTGAAAAGTAAGAAGATGCCAAAGGAGTTTTGGGCCGAGGCGGTTGATTGTGCAAGATATCTATTGAACCGGTGTCCGCAAAGAGTTTTGATAACAAGACTCCACAAGAAGCATGGAATGGGATGAAGCCCACCGCCTCACCTAAGGGTATTCGGAAGCATAGCATATGTCCACGCTCCCGGCCAAAGGCGATTGAAGCTTGATGATAGAAGTGAGAAGCATGTGTTTGTTGGGTACGACAAGCATTCGAAAGGTTATAAGCTCTATAATCCAATCACAAGGAAGGTGGTAGTGAGTAGAGACGTGGAGTTCGATGAAGAAGAGACATGGGATTGGAGCATCAAGGAAAATGAAAGGTATGACTTTCTTCCTATGATCGATGAAGAAGAGACGGTGAATCAAGTGAAGAAGTCCAACAACCTCAAAGTCCAACTCCAACCCAAGAATCACCTTCAAGTTCAAGTGAAGGAGAATCAAGACAAGAAGTTTGCATGGAGCTCTACGAGGTAACCGACGAAACACCCCTTACTTGTTTATACGCTGATTGTGAACCTTTAGTTTTGAGGAGGCTATGAAAAGCAAGAAATGGAGACAAGCCATGGACGAGGAGATAAAGTCAATAGTGAAGAATGATACGTGGGAGTTGACGACCTTCCGAAAGGCCAAAAGGCTATTGAGTCAAGTGGGTATACAAGACCAAGAAAACGCCAAAGGCGAAGTGGAAAAGTACAAGGCAAGACTTGTGGCAAAAGGTTACAAGCGTAAGTATGGTATCGACTACGAAGAGGTATTTGCTCCTGTTGCTCGCTTAGAAACTATTAGAATGATTATTGCTATTGTTTGCTCAATATAGGTGGAAAATCCACCAAATGGATGCGAAGTCTGATTTCTAAATGGACTTCTCGAAGAAGAAGTTTATGTGGAGCAACCAGAGGGATATGTTGCCAAAGGGCAAGAAGGTAAAGTGCTAAGGTTGAAGAAGGCCTTATATGGTCTAGCAGACCACGTGCTTGGAATACTAGAATTGACAAGTATTTCCAAGAACATGGTTTTACTAAATGCCTAAGTGAATATGCACTTTACGTGAAATTTGCAAATCAAGTATACCGCTCTTCTCGCTTGTACGTGGATGATTTGATCTTTACAGAAACTCTCGAGTATGATTGATGAGCTCAAGAATTCAATGACGAAGAGTTCGAGATGACGTATATAGGACTTATGTCTTATTATCTTGGTATTGAGGTGAAGCGACGGACGATGGAATTTTCATAAGTCAAGAAGGATATGCCAAGGATATATTAAAGAAGTTTGGCATGGATAAGTGCAATCCAGCTTGGCACCCCATAGAACATAAGGCAAAGCCTTCTAAGCATGACGGAGGAGAAGCGGTAGACTCAACTCAATTCAAGAGTCTCGTTGGAAGTCTCGCGCTATTTGACATGTACAAGACCCGACATACTCTTTGCGGTTGGTTTAATTAGTCGTTTCATGGAAGAGCCTACGACAAAGCATTTGGAGATTGCAAAGAGGATCCTCCGTTATATCAAAGGTACCGTAGACTACGGCATGTTTTATTCAACAAGTGAAGACTTCAAGCTAGTTGGATATAGCGACGATGTTGACTGGCCGGAAACAAAGACGATGCAAGAAGTACAACAGATTCGTATTCTTCCGGGTAACAATGCTTTTACATGGTCTTCAAAGAAGCAACCTATTGTTACTTTGTCCGGTTGTGAAGCGAGTACGAGTCGCAACATCGTGTGTATGTCACGCATTTGGCTTAGAAGTATGCTAAAAGAGCTACACATGGAACAAGAAGATGCGATCGAGATCTATGTGGATAACAAGTCGGCCATTGACTTAGCTAAAAATCCAAAGATACCATGATCGAGTAAGCATATCAACACTCGTTATCACTTTATTCGAGAGTGCATTGCAAGGAAAGATGTCCAAGTGATACATACGAGGTCCGAGAACCAAGTTGCAGATATCCTCACCAAGCCAATCAACGAGAAAGATTTTTCAAGACAACGAATGATGCTTGGAGTCGGTAAATCAAGTTTAAAGGGGGGTGTTGGATCGTAAACTTGATTTAGTTCGAGCCCATATATTGGAAGCTTCTAGAAAGTCGTAGAATGGTATGGAAGCTTCTAGAACGACAAAGAATAATCCTAGAAAATATCCATAGATACGTCTAGAATATTGTAGCTAAATGTTATAGAAATATCTAGAATTAGGATAAGGATGATGATGTATTAGAAATGATCAAGATGATGTAGGAAGTATCTAGATAGTAGTAGAATATCCATGGAAATATCTCATCTCTAGAACATTCCATGGAGTAGTATAAATAGGTGTTGTGGTGATGCATTTGTAATGAAGCAAATCAAGCAAAGCTTAAGCAATCAATAATATTCCTCTCTTCCTAAATTTCACTTACAACATCTTCATCAAATATAAGCCTAAAAGGCCTTCGAGTTTCTAACAAAAGTAACCCATGAATATTGAAGATACAAAAACCGGAGCCAAGAACTTGTAGTATCATGAATATTGGAAGTATCAGAAATATGTCGACTTGATTTACCACCTGTTTAGTAGATCGGTGACTGCTAAGGGATGACGGAAAGGGGGCCGCCGGAGGCATGAGTGCACAACGACATCCGGTAACATGGTTCAGCGGTTTGTTGGAGATTATGGTTACAAGTGACCCATCGTCTTTGATAATATAGAAAAACTTAAGATTTTGTTTGTTAGGGTTAAAAGAAAGAGAAGATAAATTGGTTTAGTTTTAACCCTTTGAGAGTCTGAGTAGAAAGAGGAAGGATTTTGAGGGTCTCCACAATTAGAGGCTCATATAGATTCAGTGAAAAAAAGAAGCACCAATATGTAAACCGGGGCCCACTTATGTTAGCAACCAGCCCGACAAGAGGCAGATAAATAAAAAAGAAACGCCCCCTTAACTGTTACATGCTTGATTAGTATCACTGAACTAAAAAGGACACTGAATAGTTCAACTGTATTCAGTCAAAACAAAACTTGAGCCACGTTTGTTTCTTTTTTGAAACATAAAAGCTGAGTAACTTGCTTTATAGTTTGTAAAACATATCTCCTTATGTTTTCAAACACTCTTAAAATCAGCAAAAATCTGCAGGACCACCACATTTAGCTAGCCATACATATCGAACCCACCATGATTGAGTTTAACAAAACTTTTTTCAGTGGAGGACCATCACCAAAATAAGGCATATGTTGAGTTTATGATATATAAAATACAATAAAACATAAAGACATCAAGAGTACACAGCAGAAGACTTAAGATCATAACAAATAAATTAATTAACTGAAAGTATGCGTAACGTACCTCTTGCGAATGTCAGATCTCTAGAGCAAACCAAAACAACCTCGAGCAAAGCAAACCAAAGAAGTACTTATTGGTGTAAGAATAATGTCTTACAACCACGTTCTTGTACACACGAATTAACCAAACGAATCAAGCGATTGCTAGATCTAACACAAGTTCTCGCTTAAGAAAACGAAACCAAACTCCCTTACTATTGGGGTGTTCGGCGAATATTAGACTAGAGAGAGAGAGAGAGATCTAGGGTTAATTCAATGCACAAGTGTATGAAACCCTAGAACCTAACCTCCTTATATACTAGTAGGTAAACTTAGGGAACAAGTTGTGATTAGGCCCCGAAAGCCCCATATGGCCGGCCATGTAGAAAGCCCAAAGCCAAACCCATAACTTTTCCAAGTTTTCCATTTCTAGTCCTTTCTCTTTTCATTTAACGGTCGTTAGTCATTTTTCCATTAAATACTTAACGATCGTTAACCGGACTTAATGTGCAATAATTAATCGTAAACATAAACATTAATTATTAACTTTAATTCTCATTCGCTAATGTGTGCAATCCCGTGGTCACGAGTTCGAATTCGGACATTCACATTTCACATTCGGACATTCACATGTTCGTAAATATATACATTTCCAAAACTATACTTAATGGTACAATAGAATTACCAAGTCAATTGCATGTATTATAACACAAGTATTTTTTGACCAAGTCAAAAGACATATCAGTTATAATCCCACTATACATTATAAGTCATTGATCACCTCATTGACTTCATGCATATGTCTTAAAACATAGCAAGTTAACGTCTTACTTTATATTGTAAGTCTTGTATTAACAGACTTCATGTTTGTGACTTTACAAAATCATAAACATTTATAATTAAAGTAATTATGAACACCACCTCGGGTTTCAATTAATATTTCAAGTTAATATTTACTACATATATTTAAGTCATTCAACGAATACTCAAATTTAAAGTAGTATCAGATTACTTCATTTAATTATGTCATTCCATGAAATGTTCAATGTAAGAAACTGCTGAATCATCCATGCTCGTTCTCACGACACGTGGATATTTTACCTTGGGCTACAATCTAGTTCACGTTCTCACGTAACATAAATTGTAACTACAAGTGTTTCTTAAATATTGAAAGACATAAATATTTAAAATAAAGTAGTCTTTGTTATTATCTTGACACATGTTCTTAATAGGTCAATCATACACATTTAAATGTATAATTCCTATTAGAACGTTACTCTTACCTTGCGGTCAAGAGAATCTATTTAAATCATATTTATATGTGTTGTACCTTGCACACAATCAAGATTTCTCCCACTTGTGCTTGGAACAACATCATGTAGCGATAAACAACACGATACACGCTCGTTTATTTGATTAATATGATTTGTGTCATAGATATAACAAGTAGATGTAGGACTATATTGATTAGTAAGAAACGCATGACAATCCTTGAAATCCATAAGTGCCTACAATTGGAAAGTAATTATCTTTGAAGATAATCAGGTTACTACACGAAAATAAGGCTTGTAGCTCAATGAATTAGAAATCATTAAAACAACTTCTTATTCAAGAATGCAACACAAATGCTCCCACCGAATCGACAACATTGTAAGTGTTGCATAACCAATGAAAACAACTTGCTTGCTATTTACTTTCCTACACCTTTAAAGAACCATACGTAATCATTACTAAGATACTAAAAGGTGTGTTCTACTCTAAGAATGATGGGTTATCCATCAATGTTATTAACTTGAAAATTTGGGTATGCAATTTCTTCCTCAACAGGCCTACCATCCCATACTGGTATGTAGTACCTTTAAAGGCTAAAGCAAAACAACTAGATAAAATATTCTAGTTTGCCTTTTACCAATTTTCGCGGTAATTAGTCTAGCTTCTAATTTAGTAACTCATATACATGTTTTCCAGTTAACCAACATTCATGTTGTTACAAAGGATTCATTCACCAAATGAGGGTAATGAAATCTTTATGGAAAATAAGATGTGCAATTCATTGCTATGAGTTACATTAGAATTTAGACAATTCAAATGTTCCTATTATACCTTTCTCATTCATGAAAAGGAATAGGATTGAGTCTCATGCTTCTCCCATGGAAAAGAGACTTCGTTTGTCTTTTCGGTAGATTATTCTCAATCAAACAATGTTTGAAAGCATAATGGAGCAATTTATTGATCAAAGACTAAACTTTGTTTACGGTTAAATGTTGCAATTATACATTCAAAAGAATTACAAAATTCAATTTAGTATTTTCGATAATTAATCTTTTTCAAGAAAATTAATTACCCATGGTTCATAAGCATATAACCATTTAATTTTCACTGAAAAACTAGGATCCAAATTGTCATAATCTCATCACATCAGTTGATCTGCTAGTAATGAACCTAATACAAAGTGGTAGAGCTTTTGCTCAATTGCCAATTTCAATTGCAATTCCTAGATTTATGGGATTTACATATAGCCAATTTCAATTGCCATGTAAACATGTTTTATCCCATCTTATGCCTTGAGTTGCCGCTCACTACAAAACTCAATTAAGTTGTCCAACTTAAGAAACCGCAAAATCGTCCATGCCCGTTCTCACGACACGTGGACATTTTACCCTTTGATTACGATCTAAGTCACGATCTCACGCAAATAAAAGGTAATCTTAGGTGTTTCCGCTTCATTTGGATGGCATATAACATAAATTAAAGGGTAATAATTTTGATGTAAAATCAAATATGTACAAAATGTCATGCATTCATCTTTGTAGCATAGTTTTTATTAAAACATTTATATCTTGTTTTAATGTTTAAGTTTTTCATCATCAAACTTTAATTGAGGTATTGGTTTCACCAATCAAGGAATTTAGTGTTAATTATCATCCATTATACCGTACTTTTGCATAAGTGTAAACACTTAGTGTTTCGGATAATTACCACCAAAGTGGCGCATGGAATTAAAACTAATTCGCCCTTAAGATGAGCTTGCACATTTAATGGCTTACTAAGTAGCTCCACTCGAACTTACTGGGGCGAGGACCGTGCAGCTAAAGCACAACCTTAGACATCCATTCGATGTGACTATGCGCACTTCTTTAAACCCCTTTTATTAGTTCATTCTCATGGGTGAGCTGCTCACCATTTGTACCAAAGTCATCAATCAATTAAACGATTATGATTACTATTCTTAAAAATACATGTTTCACCATTGTTTAGGTCAGTTTATTTTCTTGTAAAAATACCCTTGTTACACATAACAAACAAGCAAGTATTTGAAAAATAAACAAATAAACAATGAAAGCATAACAAATAAAAGTCATGCATATCAAATAGCCACATGCAAACGGTTTTGATAAATCTTATTAATAACCAATTCTAGATCATCAATATGCATATATTTAATTAAGACTTCCACCGTTTTCATCTATGTACAAGGTGAACCACATGCATCGATTCATCGATTGCGTAAGTCAAAACTAAATATATACCACATAGCACATAATTGATCAAATTAATAATTATTGAGGTCTTCCCAATTTAAGATCTATCATAATTTAATGTATATCACTTAAAACATGAAAGACATACAATAAAAGCGGATCCATGATAAAACATGCGAGATAATTATCATGGATATAAAATTACACTTAACAATTAATGCAATTAAAAGCAGAGTTACGCATATACATAAAGTTGCATGCATCTTAGGGTTTCTAATCCAATTAAAACTTTAGTTTACAAAACCCTAATAAGGGTACCAAAATAAACGCCCCTAAAAAATTAGGGTTTAGGATTGCAAACCCTAGATCTATGCATACAAAAATAACACATTCATGTTTATTTTAATTATGTGTTTCAAGAATTAATTACTTGTTATACAAGGCTCGTGATGCCACCGTTGAGTTTATGATATATAAAATACAATAAAACATAAAGACATCAAGAGTACACAGAAGACTTAAGATCATAACAAATAAATTAATTAACGAAAGTATGCGTAACGTACTCTTCTTGAATGTCGATCTCTAGAGCAAACCAAAACAACCCTCGAGCAAAGCAAACCAAAGAAGTACTTATTGGTGTAAGAATAATGTCTTACAACCACGTTCTTGTACACACGAATTAACCAAACGAATCAAGCGATTGCTAGATCTAACACAAGTCCTCGTTTAAGAAAAACGAAACCAAACTCCCTTACTATTGGGGTGTTCGGCCGAATATTAGACTAGAGAGAGGAGAGGAGAGATCTAGGGTTAATTCAATGCACAAGTGTATGAAACCCTAGAACCTAACCCTCCTTATATACTAGTAGGTAAACTTAGGGAACAAGTTAGGGATTAGGCCCTGGAAAGCCCCATATGGCCGGCCATGTAGAAAGCCCAAAGCCAAACCCATAACTTTTCCAAGTTTTCCATTTCTAGTCCTTTCTCTTTTCATTTAACGGTCGTTAGTCATTTTTCCATTAAATACTTAACGATCGTTAACCGGACTTAATGTGCAATAATTAATCGTAAACATAAACATTAATTATTAACTTTAATTCTCATTCGCTAATGTGTGCAATCCCGTGGTCACGAGTTCGAATTCGGACATTCACATGTTCGTAAATATATACATTTCCAACAGCATATGGATCAACATAAATATTTTTTCGTTGGAAAGGACGGCTGCAGCAAATGGATCACCATACGTTGGATTTTCTCTCATAATTAATCTGAACAAAATACCCAACCCATATGTATTTTTGTTTTCAGTTGTCCAATCTGCAAATTCTTCTTTAAAAGTCCTCCCATTTTTCGAGCCAGTATACCAGAACTCCTCGAAAAACTTTTGTTTCAACATATCATCATTCGAGGCTAATTGTTTGGTGTTTCTTTTTTTCTTAGCTAAGGGACCTTGTGGGTCCTACATCTATATGAGCCACTTAACAAGGAAGCGTTAATATTTTTTGCTTTGGGGGATATAAACTAACCAAGGGAAATAGTGAGTCTCACCTAGAAAAAAATAATATTATATGAATTTGTGGACCCAATCCATTAGCTAAGGGGAAAAAGAAACAGCCAGCTCACATTTGCTATATCAACACCGGAGACCAATTCCAATATCTTTAGTTTGAGTTCAGTGGGTAGTTTAATAAAACAAGGTGGAAGTTCCCAACCAATTTTTTCACATAAATCAATCAATAATGGTAACGCGGGCCCATCCTCTTTTTCATAAAACACTTGTCCCTTTTTAGCCCATACAAAACTTAAAAATGGCAATTTATCGTTGTCTGCAAGCAGCAAGTGTACCCCGGTTCCTTCATTTAAAGACCCATAAACCTTGTAATACTTATCTAGGTTCAGAAATACGATCTTGACATATTCAATTTTAGTATTTTACCTCCACTATTTAATGTTCGGAAGTGCATAGTAAAATATCCCTTGAACATTAACGTTATTATTTTTTTAATAATTTTAAAGCAGGACCAATATCCACAAAGCCAGATTCTAACAAGACAGCACGAACTGCTATTCCTAAGAGCTTGTGATCAAGAAGACCATCATCGTCATCACCGACTAATGCATCTGTGAACGCTTTCCTTAAAATATCAGAGACTGAAGAAGACTTTTGAACCTCACTAACAGAATTCCCATCATCATCTATATTTATAGATTCTGAAACCTTTTCTGAATTTGTATTACTGAGATAAGTTACTTTCCCTGAACTAATGTTTAGTTTTGAACAAACACAGCTCACTTTTGCTATGTCAACACCAAAAACTGAGTCTAGTATCTTAAGTTTGAGTTCAGTGGGTAGGTTTACAAAACAAGGTGGAAGTTCCAAACAAGTTTTTTCACATAAATCGATCAATAATGGTAACGCAAGCCCATCTTTCATTTTTCTCCAAAACTCGGAAACTTCTTTCTCCTCGACCACTTGTCCAATTTTAGCCCATACAACATTTAAAATTGGCAATTTATCTTTGTCAAATAGCACAGAGTGTACCCCGGTTCCATTATTTAATGACCCATAAACCTTGCAATATTTTCTTAGGTTCTCAAATATGATCTTAACATATTCAATGTTACCGCCACTAATAATGTTAGGAAGACCCAAACTGTAAATATATTATTCACATTCAATGAATTACATAGACTACATTACATTAAGTAGAAAATATTAAAACCTAACCCTAAATATTAGATGGGCCTAAACCAACGGGCCAGGCCAATGGGCCTTATTAGCTAACATCTCCCATCAAACTCACAATGCTACATTGAGAGTTTGACAAGGAAACTTCGAAATCAGACGGACAGATGCAGACAGCAGATCCAGGACATATACAGAGAGATCCGAACAGAGGTAGACGAAGAGCAGATTCAGGCAGACAGCAGCAACAAAAAGATACAAATTCAACAGAGAGATCCGAACAAAGGTAGACGAAAAGCAGAATCAGGCAGACAGCAGCAGCAGACATATACTAATTCAGCAAAGAAATCCAGACAGAAGTAGACGAAGAGCATAATCAGACAGATGCAACAGACAAAGCCAGGCGGACCCAAATGCAAAACCACGTGTGAAACCAAAACAAGTTTACTACTCTAGTCGGATTAATTAAGACTGCTACATCACCATCACAAATACCAATGCAAAATTATATTTTGCCAACAATAATCTGATCCAAAACCGATACAAATAAACAAGTTACCGATCCATAAATCGAACCAAACAGTGAATTCGTACCAAAAAATCTCTCATGCAAACCAATACCAAATAAAAGGAGAATGAGTTAGATGAAAGAGAATGAGAGAATGTATGTGTTTTATGCTTATGAGTGATGAGAAAACAACTTTGTGTAGCTTGCTATTTATAGGGAAATTGATCAGCAAACCACGGATATGACGGAACCAAAAAGAGGGTTCCGTCCGTGTATCCTTTCGGTTCCGTCGTCCCTGACAGAAAAATTTTCACAAATCTTACCAAGATCTTAACATATCTTACCATGATTACATTTGATATGCTGAGTGACAATCTAAACAAAATATCCAAGAAATCTTCTAAGGATTTCTAAGATGATGCAAGACATGATATAATATGCATTTTCATTGTTAGTTTTATATGTTTATGTAAATAACCATTGTAATATACATGTTAGCAAATTAAATGATTTTAATTAGATGAGTGAAAAACAATGTTTGATCACATATGTTATTATAAGATACATTTTTTTTATTGCAAAAACTAATTTACTTGTGAAAACTAAAAAATGTAATGTGACATTTTATTTAACATCTAATAGTGGCATTTTTCTTAAAATGACAAACTACCATCTTGTGAACGAATGTTGAAAACAATTTGTGTTTAAGAAAAACTTGTAGCTATATGTAAAAGTCTTGAAAAGATTTATACTTTTGCTAAAATGAAATTTATTATTGTTGACAACAAAATATAGCAAAGATTGTAAAATATAAATAACGTTTTTTAGACGGTATTTGTATTGACAAGTTACTTATCCTCTTTTTTCTTCAAAAGAGTTTGACTGCTATCCTGAGGAATATGTTGCCTTCTTAGCCCATGTTTTAACAACTACTGAGCCTACTTCTTATATGAAAGCTTCCAAAGATAATAAGTGGGTTGCAACTATGGATAAAGAACTGGATGTATTAGAGGTCAATGAAACATGGGAACTTACTGAGTTACCAAAAGGTCATAAAGCCATTTTATCTAAATGGGTGTATAAGATCAAGTATAATTCAGATGGTTCCATAGAAAGGTACAAAGCAAGGCTTGTAATTAGAGGTTTCAGTCAGAAAGAAGGAATTGATTACAATCATACTTTCTCCCACGTTGCTAAATTGGCCATTGTGAGGGTATTGATAGCCATTGCAACTGCAAAAGGATGGCCCTTACATCATCTAGATGTTAAAAATGCTTTTTTGCATGGGTACATTGATGGGGAAATTTATATGAAGCCACCAGAAAGATATCGCAAAGCAGCTCAAGGTCAAGTGTGCAAACTGAAAAAGTCTTTGTATGGGTTGAAACAGACTTCAAGACAACGGAATCAGGATTTTACCAAGTTTTTAACTTCCCTTGGTTTCATTCAGTCAAAACATGATTACTCTTTGTTTATAAAGCACACTAACACTTCTTTCATTGTTGCCTTAGTATATGTTGATGATGTTTTATTGACTGGTGATTCCTTCACTGAGATACAAGCTACCAAATCTGCTTTGGACAAGAAGTTCATAATAAAAGACTTGGTGTTGGCTACATATTTATTGGGCATAGAGTTATGCATGACTGAGCATGGTACCCATTTGAATCAGAGGAAATACACTTTTGACTTACTTCAAGATGCTGTTCTTTTTGCCTCTAAACCTACTCTTACACCTTTACCTCAACGTTTGAAATTGTCAATAACTAAAGGAATTCTTTTACAAGATCCTGAGTCATACAGAAGGTTGGTAGGAAAAAAAATTTTAACAATGACAAGACCAGACATATCCTATGCAGTACAACACTTGAGCCAATTTGTTTCTACTCCCAGAGATACTCATATGCAGGCAGTCATTCATTTACTTAGATACCTAAAGGTTACTATTTCTAAAGGCCTTTATTATCCAGTTTAGAGTCAGTTGAAAGTTACAGGGTTTTCAGATGTTGATTGGGCATATTGTATCATGACAAGGAAATCTCTTACTGGTTATTGTATATTTCTGGGACACTCACTTGTTTCATGGAAAACTAATAAACAAGCAACTGTTTCTAGATCTTCCACAGAAGCAGAATACATGAGTATGGTTGCTACTACTTGTGAGCTTATTTGGCTATCCTACTTACTGCAAGAACTTCATATTCCAATAACACTGTTTTGTGACAATAAAGCTGCACAACAGATTGCAGCTAATCCTTGTTATCATGAGAGAACAAAACACTTAGACATTGACTGTCATTTCACAAGGGACAAGGTTCAAGAAGGCTTCCTACATACTGCATACATCCCTACTGATTTGTAGCTTGCAGATCTCATGACTAAGGCACTGGGCAGTACTCAACATTCATTTCTCTCCGCCAAGTTGAATCTTTCAGATGCTCCAACTTGAGGGGGCTATGGAAGTAAGAAGTACTGCAACTGTAAACTTTTAAAAGTAGAAGGGTGTCTTTTATAAATATTTAGTATTTTAGTTAGTTAGTTGGTTAGCCTTTGGCGCCAAGATATTTTTCCTTCATTCCTATATATAAACCTTTCCTCTTCACTTGTAAATGTAATTCACTCTGAATAATGGGAAGATAACGTTTCATCTTCTTTGATTCTTCCGCCTTCATAAATGTGTAGTTATACCTTGGAAGAAAGGCGATGTTATGCTTGTTAATAATATGATGGTCCTTCACGCCCGAAAGCCACTACTAAAACCACCCCGCAGTATACTCGCATCCCTTTGCAAGTGAAACAGGACTTATTGAACCATCATATTTGGTCTTTTGTCATTGTGATGGAAATGTTGATGTATTTACCTTATATATACCTTATTTTTTAAAGTTACTGAAATTTTGCAACAATGATGACTTGTTTACAATGTACTTCTCAATCTTGTGTGCTATTTAAATCTTGGAAAATGATTTGCACACTCTCACTTTTTATTGGCACGCTTTAATACGTGCATCAGACAGTTATACTTTAAGTATAATTTGCTTTAACTGTTTGTACATTTGAGTGTCCCAATAAATATTGAAAGTGTGTTAATCACTTCTCTTAAATCTTTCAACCATTTCTATCTCTATCTTTATCTCTATCTCTACTATCTATAATACATTTAAGAGCTTTCTCATTTTTTAAATCTTAAAAATTTGAAGTTTACACAAGTTAGTAAGTTTAGACATTTACTTCATCAAAATTCAAATCAATATGTATTTCAAATTTTGTAACTACTAGTTGTATTAAAACATTAAATATTTATATTTATACTATTAAAATCATTTAGTTCCATTAATAATTAATTGTTTTCACAATTTAACTCCTCCAATAACACTTACTCATTAATTACAAAAGCAAACTTATTGTTTAGTGACCAAATAAATGCGACAAAAAATATTTCACAAAAGGAGTTAACATATGTGTGTTTTATAAAATAATCTTTTTTACAATGACAATATTATAAAAAATCCAAAAACTTTTTTCGTAAAAATTATAAATTACATGGTACTCGCCGCCACAACACGCAGATACCCTGCTAATTTTATAAAATAGCGGACGTGGTACTATTGGCTTGCTTATACACTTTTTTCATACCGGTCAATTTTTTGTTGTTATTACTCCGTATAAGTTTATAACTTCTTCTCTTTTTTTTCTTTTTTTTTCTTTTTTTTTTTTTTTTAACTAGAAGTTTATAACACTAACAGAGATCATTTTAACATTAATATTAATACTATCAATAGTGTATTATAGCTACATTATCTTTGTATTACATGATGCATCGACATCAAACATTTTGTACTGTTTAACTCAGTTTGTTTGTAGGCGTCCTGGTTAACTAGAAGTTTATAACATTAAAAGAGATTATTTTAACAATAATACTAACAATAAAAATTTTGTACTGATACGGCTAAACCATATAAGCAGTTTATAATAAACAGTCACAAACAATCCCTAGAAGTAATATATTTTTCACTGATTTTTTTCTATAACAAACTGTCCCAAACAGCCCAAGATGTAAACATTAGACCAGTGATCAATTTGCAATTGTATACTTCCACATAAATCAATAAAGAAACAAGAGATACTGACATCTGAACTAATTTCCACCATTGACTTCAGTTAAATTGACTCTTAATCTCGTACATTTTTTTTTTTATTCCATGAAATTTCTTAGAAAGATACTAATGCCATCATCTTAATCAGGTTTCTTCTTTAAACAGATCACATTATATATTGTAACTCTAAGGAACATTGTTTACAGTTCATGTCACAATTTATCGATACAACAGTAACCATCCATTTAACCATGACAGAACAAAGCTTATTCCATGAAGTTGTAGGCTTAATACCACAACGCGACACTAAGGATGGAGTCATGTTCCCTGTGGTTCTCACACCAAACCTTAAGCTTACGAAAACTGTTGAACTAACAGAAGCAATCAAAGCTAATAGATCATGGCTAGATAGTTTGCTTCATCGGTCTGGTGCTGTTCTGTTCAGAGGGTTCAATGTTTCCTCTGCTAGTGATTTTAATGATGTTGTTGAGTCATCTGGTTACGAAGATTTTAGCTACGGTGTGGGTGGTGCAGGCACTAGGACTAAAGTTATCGGTCGTGTTTATACCGCGAATGAAGCTCCACCTGATCAGGATATACCTTTTCATCATGAAATGTCTCATGTATGACGACACATCTTTTATCATTTTTGTTTGCTGAGTTCAATTTCATAAGTTGGATTTTTATTTTTTTTTGAGTAACGGGTTACCCCGGTAAAGTATAGTTTCATAAGTTGACTTAGGTTTTGGGTGTTTGGATAAGTTTATTTAACTACCAGATAAGCATATCCAAACACTCAAAAGTGCTTATTAGAAAACGCGTAAGTTAGTTAGCTCTTTAAATAAGCTTACCCAAATACCCTCTTAGTGATTACTTAAAGATAACAAGACAGATTCATATTTTCTAATTCGTTTAACTATGAGCAAATTTTTTTATTTATAATCCGAATGTCTGTCATCTCTATAATAGGCTCCTATATTTCCCTCCAAGTTGTTTTTCTTCTGTGAAGTAGAGCCAGGAAGTGGAGGAGAAACTTGTATAGCTTTGAGTCATGTTATATACGAAAGGATGCAGCAGAAACACCCGAAATTCGTTGAAGAAATGGAAGAAAAAGGACTAATTTACACACGGGTTCTTGGAGAAGAGTCTGACCCATCATCGCCAGTTGGTCGTAGCTGGAAGGAAACTTTCAACACCGATGACAAGACTGTCGCTGAAGAAAGGTTCGGTTTATAAAATGGCAATAATCACACAGAAAAAAGTTGATGTTAATTTAGTACTCAAACTTATGAATTTGACAATGTTGCAGGGCTGCAAAGCTAGGAATGAAACTAGAGTGGATGGAAAGTTCTGTGAGGGTTATTATTGGGCCTAAACCAGGTTTCAAATATGATGAGGCAAGAAAACGTAAAATATGGTTCAACGGTGTGGTAGGAGGACTAAAAGATAAACTTAACGACGATCCTTCAAAAGCAGCCATGTTTAGTGATGGCACACCAATTCCTGCTGATATATCTACTGAATGTTCGAAGATCTTCAATGAAGAGTGTGTTGCGTTACAATGGCGTAAGGGTGATGTCTTGCTGCTCGATAACTTAGCGGTCATGCATTCACGACGACCATTGATTACACTACCTCGACGTGTGCTAGCTTCGTTTTGCAAGTAAAATTTGTTTCTAGTTAGAAGTACTAGTTATGTTTTCAAGTTTGTAACAGCTGATGTACAGCCTATTTATAGGCCCTTCTTTTTTGCTAATAATCATCAGAAAGTTACAGCAATATCTTTCACATGTTCCTTCTTTGTTAGATCAGCAGAATCGCATTGTCGTTGTATCTCTATTGTTCTTAGCTCTGGCATACAGACCAACATTTGTTTGTAATGTTGTTTGAAGGAAACAGAAAGTGTAGAATTTGGTATATATATATGGATTAAGGTATATACATGTATGTTATGGACTGCTAATATGAGCCAGAAACACATTGGTATGGTTTTAATCACCCTTTACTTATTTTTAGCCAACCACTGATTCTTTAAGTCTTTTCAAGATTTCAATTTGGTGCACAATTTTTTATATTCCAAATAGTAAAATAAATTATCTTTGTTGATGGATTATTGGATAGGAGGAGCAAAAATTCAGATAAAAGGATTTTGTGTTATGGATAATTATTAGTGGATGTCATATAGTCATAAGAGCCACTACCGATTAAGATTGGGGTTTTTACCCTACGTTTATCTTATATATACCCCATGTATCTCCCACATTATTATCAATAAAAGAATTCCCTCAATTCTTATTTACAACACGTTATCAGCACGCTCTACGATTGTCAACCTTGAAAAGGTTGAGCACGCTAGGTCTAAGAGAAAATTTCAAAGCCACCGTCAAAATTGAGGTATGTCATGCCAAATTAAATAATATCAAGCTCATATATGTGTCGTTCTGCTCACTATCTTGACACTTTGACAGTAATAAATACATGCTATTAATTAAACTGTTAGATCATATTAATGCTTATTTTATACAAAATTGTATACCACTTAATTCCTATATGCCTTTAATATATCAATTCAAAGTACGTGATCGATAGATTAATTATGTTTCCCTTAAGTTTAATATGACGTGTCCTTCATTATATGCACTTGATGTTCTACTCAGATTATTGTTACTTTACTTGTCATTGTCTATTTATTAGATACCCTTAACTGATTTAAACTTGTTTTAATTGTTTCGTTTTAGTAAGTGTCGGTTTTTATATGTTACATATTGTTCTATGCTCATTGCATGATGTTATTTATTATAAATTCTTAAGTTTGTTATGGATCTCATAATGTTGTGCATGCTATTAGTTGTTATGGTTTTATGTATCGGTTCATAGTTTTGTTTTTCAAAGTAGAAACTGATCCCCACATGTTAAGGTATAATCACGCACCACAGGTACTCTTGAATAACCCCAATATATTATTTGATGGTATTTAATTAATTGAGTTTGATGTATGTAAAATTTTATCACTGAAAAAGAAAAGATGCAAATGTTAAGGATACAAATAATGATTTGTTTATTGTCTAAAACAAAAGTAAATTCATTGCTAGATTAGATCGCAAGTTTCAAACATATTTTTCTGTATAAATCTTATTAGCAGAGAAAGTGTATTTGAATATTATTCATAGTGGGTCTACACTCTACCGTTATCACTGATAATGTTTACCAGTTTATATAAAAATTAATGATTGATATTTTACACGTTCGTGAGTAATTGTTTTATAATATTAAAGAATAAAGATCACACAAATTATATGTTCGTAAGGAGCATATAATTAAATCATTAAGTTATAAAACTTTTGATTTTATAAACCTTATTGCACTATGTATAAACCTTTCAAGTTTATAAAATGCTTAACAATTACAAATGCATTAGATTATAAACCTTTCAAGATTTCAAACCTCTTCATTCCAATGAACATGAAACATCAACTTACTATAACTTACTATGGTTAACAGAAATTATAAACCATGTGTATTAATTTTTTTTTGTGAAATCACTATAGCGGATGCCCAGAGTTTATATTGTTGTTATTTATATCTGAAAACAAGGATTAATAGTTAAACTATTATTATATTTGTTTCGACAAATCTCATGTCTTACAAAATTTGTTTTGATTAAACACTAATTTTTGCAAACGCAAGGTAAGTAAGTTTAATACATAAAAGGTTAAATATTAATGACTCATCGTTGTCGTTTTTAAATAAAGTCGAACTATTTATTCTTTTCACGTACATAAGAGGCCGACATTATTTGAAAATAAGTAAATTATTATATACTTCTGTACGTGCAAATAGTATGTGTATATGTGTATCATAATATTAATAGTTATAATACAATGTGTTTTACATATATTGTTATTAAAGATGAGGCTTACTCTTGAACTATATATTGAACACATCCCTGCTATGACTTCTTTATACGATTAGCATATATTACAACAATTCAAACGAGTAAGATGTATTAAAACTATAAACCTCACAATCCTGAATGATTTCAGCAAAGTAACTGATGTCATAATGTGTATGTTGCTTTGGTGTTTAAAATTGATTTGCATACTTGTGATACAATTGAGCTATTAAGCATAAGAAAAATATGTCTTAGTTGACTTAATTTGTGCCATTGAAATTCTTATATATATGTGATTTATTTATAATGTGATTTTCTTTGATTATAAGGCATTTGATTAATTGAGTAATGGCATGCACGTGTTTTGCATATTGTGCAACTTGACTAATGAATGGATATGTTATATTGAACTATATTCAAGCCATAAAAGAGCTTGTAAGATTTTGATTGGAGAATGTGATTATATATTAAGTTCTCCATATTATTCGAGTTTTACATAAAAAGTGCAATTAAAACACATGTGGTCATAAACTAGAGTTTATGAGCCAAGATTATTTATTGGCATGACCGGTTGGACCATCCCGAGTCATTGATGATGCGACACACATAAAAGAACCATGGGTTCTTCAAAGGTGATTTCAATATTTTTATTGTTCTCGATGGAAGTATAGTGTTCATTTATCACCACCAAATTAAAGTAAGGACTTTATCCTATGAAATTTTGGAAAGAATATAACGGGGATGTATGTAGGCCTATACATCTGCCATGTGGATCATTTTGAGTTTTAAAATCGATGCATCGTCAAAATGATCATCAAATATGCAACTAAAGGTTAGCATGATTAATGGCTCGTCTTATAAAATGCGAGCATGGTTTTCCAAATTGTATCTTTGGAAATGGTGGTGAATACTTCCATATGTTGGGTGATTATTGGAATAAGTGTTGAACTTAAAAGTAGCCCATGTTCATACGCAAATTGCTTTTGTTGAAACGTTTATAAAACGTCTTCAGTTGATTGCAAAGCCAATAATTGTGAGAACAAAACTATAACTACAATGGGGCATGTTTATTTCGAAGATTTAACAAGAATTCGCATCATGCCAACAAGATATAACGAATACTCCCCAATAAAATGGTTTATGGTCACGAACTATATGTTTCCCATATAAGAATTTTATAAATGTGTGATATATGTTTCTTGTAAATCCACCACAACGCACAACAATGGGATAGTGAAATTGATAATTCATACAGGGGGAGAGAATGAGCAGTGAGAGATATGGAATGAATTATGATATAAATGTTGATCCTCACACTAATGAATATGAACTTAAAGTTCAAGGGACAATTTATATTCCATATCTAGTAATTGCCAGACATGTTTAGTGACTTAAAGAAGTGACTAGATCATATATACGCTGCTAGTGCTCCAATTATAATGTATGTCCCAACATGACAATCAATGATTGGTAGTGAGTCTATGGCATGGCTGCTGCTTGATAGACTAATCGATTCCAAGTAAAAGTCCTCGAATGAATAAATAAAATGGAGCAAGAAAATTAAGATGGTCAAATCGAGGTACTAAAGACCCATGATAGTCTCCAAAGAGACACTAGACATGAACGTAATTAAAAACCCCGTGCGTGAAAAGTTATGAGATCTCAATAAAGGATATAATGCAATTTATAGTAAAGTGTGGAATCGAAAATATAAATGAATCGACGTCGATGGTGATATTGTATACAATAATACATATGGTAATGATTATGTAAATAAGTAAGATAGCGCTATAATCATGGTGAGGATCATGGATACCGCATGAAATGCGGATGTATAATGAATGGCCAAAAGATGTAAAGACGCAAAGTAATGAAAAGAGTGAAGTCTCTTGTAATGAGACATAGTTCTTGGGACTTAAAGTCGGTACAAATGAATATGTAAACTTATTGGATATGCAACTGTCTTTATGATAAATTGAAATTAAATTATGCATAAGTTATAAGTGATGGCACACACGTACTTTCTCAAAGACTTATAAATGATCATGCATATGCATGTTCGCATGTGTGGATCCAATAATGTATTTTAATGTTGTATAAGTCGGCAATGTGTAAAATAATTGATATCGTCTAAAAGAAAATGAATAGAGCTCATTTGAAGTTGAGATTCCATGAGGGATATAAAATGCATGAAGCATGTCTCGTGATTTAAAATGCTGAAAACATATAAGAAAGTTTTCAAGAATAACACTTGATCAAGTTGAATAAATCACTATATAGGTGAAAGGAAATATGGTATTGGTTAAAAATGAGCCACTGAAATAACAAAATTTACCCATATTAGTTTTAAAGATATTTGTATTTGAATATGGTATAAGTTACATATGGTTTGATGAGGTAAATATGAATGGAACTCATGAGGAGATTTTCAAGACGGTTGAATACTTTGAAATGAAATACAAAGTTTTGTCTTGTTTTATGAATTAAACATCTTAAAGATGAAATCATTGTTCATAATGAAAGTTAAAGAAAGATGCTATATATCTTTATATGGATAAACGACGCTCACGTTCATGAGGTCAATTGATGAAGAAAGACCCCTTATAAAGATGATGATCACAATATTGATTTATGGTTGTCATAGTTATAAACATTGATTGTTCTCACTAGTGGTCATAAATGAAATAATGTATCATTTACTTTGCATTCGTTGATACTATATAACTTGTGAAATACGAGGATGTACTCGTAATAATGATAGGTCGACATAAGTTTAATCCTTCTTGATATGTGAAGGTTAAGTGGAGAACACTTGTTTATATGAGAATCAAATATATATTCTATCAAGACACCTACTATATTGACATTAAAGAAGTTGGTTTATTATATTGGATTGCACCAACTAAGAGATTTAAGTGATGTGATCATCAAGGGGAGAGAAGATACGTGTTGCACTCTTTTTCCCTTGACCATGGTTTTGTCCCCATAGGGTTTTCCGGCAAGGTTTTTAATGAGGCAACATCCTCGAGCGTATAAAGGAATTATGTATTTTTTTTCCTTCACTAGATTTTTGTCCCACTGGGTTTTTTCTAGTAAGGTTTTAACAAGGCATAATCCTCAAATGGACATCCAAAGGGGAGTGTTATGGATAAGTATAATATGGATGTCCATATCTTATAGGATACTGGTTAAAGGTATTTGAGTTATATTAGAAGATTACATATCTTCCTTAATGTATGACCATCACAATGGTCGATCTTAAACCGGATATGCATTTACAAGTGGAGGAACCGCAAATTCATGGCGTTAAGTTAAGCGAGGCGATCTCAACGATTTCATCCAACCATGCGAAATTCTAGCGATACATGAAGCAAGTCGAGAATGTGTTTTGCTAAGAAGTATGATACAACACATACGTAGATCATGTGGAAATTCTTCAAGTAGGCACCAACAATTTTGCATGAAGATAACGCAACATGCATTGCTCAACTTAAAGAAGGTTATATCAAGGCGATAGGACGAAACATATTTTACCAAAATTCTTCTTCACTCATGACTTACGAAGGATGGTGATATTAATAAGTTCTTTCAAGCAACAATTTGGCGGATCTATTTACCAAGGCACTTCCTACATCAACATTTAGGAAACTAAGTTACAACATTGGAATGCGACGACCAAAGAGCTCAAGTGATATAGTCATCGAGGAGGAGACAATCTGCACTGTTCTCTTTTGTCCTTAGTCATGGTTTTGTCCCATTTGGTTTTCACGACAAGGTTTTAATGGCGGCGATTTAAAGCGTATTAATAGTATGGACATCCAAGAGGAGTGTTATGGATAATTATTAGTGGATGTCCATATAGTCATAAGAGCCTACTACCCAATTAAGAATTGGGGTTTTTACCCTACAGTTTATCTTATATATACCCCATGTATCTCCACATTATTATCAATAAAATTCCCTCAATTCTTATTTACAACATTTTGTATATTATCCTTTCTTATCATATTGATACTAATAATTATAAAATTTGGAAATATAATTGTACTTTCTTATCACGAAATTATTATCTTATTGATAGAACTTTTTTTTATTTATGTGTATTCCAAAAATGTTGAACCTATAGGCATTTTTCTTTTTCTTTTTTTTTCTGTTTTTTACTTTTCATTTCTTTACTTTAAACTAAGAAATTGCGTGAGAAAAATAAATATGATGTAATTTGGAAAACGATCATTTTAACGGATATATATTAATACGCACTTTTCTTTATTGAATTGTTTTGATCTTGTGATCTTGTCAATAAAGAATATTCTTTTATGCTCAAGTCACGTAATTCATGAAAGGAAACTTCACCATCTAAAATGCAATATTTTTACATTCAATTGTCTTTATTATGTGTAACAGTTTATAATCGTGTAGTTGATGCTGAAATCAAAGGTAAAGATATAAATACAGTTGTGTTTGTCAAGATAAGTAGTTTTATAAGTTATATAAACTGGTAGACGATCAAGTTGTATTCTATTCAGTTTACTTGAAAAAAAACGGCTATTTTAACTCAGATGTACGCGATCTCACCAGTTAAATATATGAAATAATATTTAGAGTAAATACTGAAATACATATATGTGATTTACCAAATTTCACAAATTACATCCATGTCGGATAAGTTGGGTCATATTCATCATTTCATCAGCAAATGTTAGACAATATAAATCCTTAATGTGGGTTTAATATAAAGAATGTTTGTCTTTTTTCTAGTAACAAGGATGTATTTTGTAGTTTAAACCCGTTTTCCTTTATCTTCTTCAACTTAAACCCCCTTTCTTCTTTTTCTTCAAACTAAAACAACACAAAAACACTTTTTAACAAAATTATGCCCTCGCATGTGACAAGCAAAAAAGACGAAAAATACCTCACATGTTAGACCTATGTTAGCAGATAAGGAAAAACGTTTGCATCATTCATTCCTGATGATGTATATTGTCTAACGTTTTCTGAAGTAGAGATGATATAGCCTAATTTATCTCAGAGATATATAAGTTATGAAATCTTTTATATATTTATATACTAAAACAAAACCTTAAGTGGGGACTTTTGCATTTCAAAAAAACTCAACCTTCCCTTATTAAGTAATATTTTATTTATTATTATTTTTTTTATTTTAAAATATTTACTAAAAAACCTCAAATATTCCAGATTTGGCAATAGTTGAAAAAAAACGTTCTTATATATAGTCAAGAAAAGAAAAATAAACATAAAAGTTTAAGTGTCAAAAGTATACAGAAAATAACTTAGTAAAAAGCGGGAGTTATTTTAAAATATTTGTGTTTAATGTGAAGAAATAAAAAATCACCCGCATATACATACACCTTCCAACATATGTGCAAATTTATGATTAAAATGCTGCTTCTCACCTATTGCCCTACATCAACACACGAAAAAAAATAAAAAACCCTACCCTTAATTAATATAATTAAATTAATTATAAGGTTTATCTATCAACAATTTGTAAATCTATATAAAATAAATAAATTAGTAATCGATTCTTAAAAAAAACACAATATATAAAAACCCGCGCGTACGCGGATATTATGACTAGTTTATAAAAACAAATAAATGCATTTTGAATTTTACTCTGATGCTATATGAGAAATTTTCATTTGCTTACTATTATTCTAGTGCTTTACCAATGGACTAATCCAACTATCTATTTAGTTTGATCTAATGATGGGGATTAACCTAAGTCTATGTTTTTTTTCTTGTCTTCTTGTATTTCTTTTTTATTTCTATTTGTCTTTTTTTTTTTTTTAAATTTGTTTAAATTAACGTTTTTTTTAATTCACATTATTCACGTTTTTTTAATTCGCGTTTTTTTCGCTTTCATACATTTTCGTCATTTTCATACGTTTCCGTCCGTTTTCATACGTTTTAGTTCGTTTTCATATATTTTCGTCCGGTTTCATACGTTTTCGTCCGGTTTCTTACGTTTCCGCCCATTATTCATACGTTTTCGTCGGTTTTCATACGATTTCGTCCGTTTCATACGTGCTTTTACGCTTTCAGACGTTTTCGTCCGTTTTCATACATATTCGTCTGTTTTCTAACGTTTTTGTCCATTTTCATACGTTTTCGTCTGTTTTTAAATTTTCGGCCATTTTCAGACGTGATACGTTTCAGAATATCACAAGTGATATTTTGAATATCACAAGAAATATTCTGTGATATTCATAATATCACAAGTGATACTTTAAATATCATAAATGATATTCAGAATATCACAATTTATATTCTGAATATCACAAGTGATATTCTGAATATCACAAATGATATTCTGGGATATTCAGATGATCACAAATGATATTATGTGATATTCAGAATATCACTTATGATATTCTGAATATAACAAGTGATTTTCAACTAATGTTTTGTAACATGAAATCACAAGTGGTATTCAAAATATCACAATGTGATATCTAGAAAATCACAAGTGATACTCATAATTTCACAAAGTGATATTCAGAATATCACAAAGTGATATTCAGAAAATCACAAGTGATATTCTTAATATCACTGAAAATCACTGAAAATCACTTGTGATAGTCACTAACATATGAAAACGGACAAAAACGTAAGAAAACGGACCAAAACGTAAGAAAATGGCCGAATGCGTATGAAAACGTATGAAAGCGTAAAAACGCGTCTGAAAACGGACGAAAACGTATGAAAAATGGGCGAAACGAAGAAACGATGAAACGGACGAAACATATGAAACGAATGAAAGCGAGGCAACGTGTGAAACGAACAAAAAACATACGAAAACGGGAAACGTATGAAAGCGGACGAAAATAGAGCGGCGTATGAAACGTATAAAACAGATGAAACGTGTGAAAGCGAAGAAAAAACACGAATTAAAAAGCGTGAATAACGTGAATTGAAAAAAATGTTAGTATCAAAAACCGTGAATTTAAAGGGAAATAGAATAAATTGAATATAAATAAAAAGAAAGAA
The DNA here is from genome assembly GCA_022545495.1 of Chrysanthemum lavandulifolium. NCBI lineage: Eukaryota > Viridiplantae > Streptophyta > Magnoliopsida > Asterales > Asteraceae > Chrysanthemum > Chrysanthemum lavandulifolium. The sequence continues at coordinate 273,137,262 of CM040244.1, forward strand.
AAAAAAAAAAAAAGAACGTTGACTTTGGTTTATATATAAATTTTAGGTTAATCCCATAATTATATCAAAATAAATAAATTGTGTAGATTTGTTTTTTAGCAACCATGGATTTTGTGAATAAGCAAAATAAAATGACTCTATTTATGTAAGCTATACGAGTTAATGATGAAGATATTTGAAGTAAGTAAAGTTATGAAATACTATTTTCTTAAAAGTTTTCGAGTTATGTCATTAAATGAACATTGTATTTTAAATAGCTAATTTCGTAATATGCTTACGTGTTAGAAAACTATTCCAGTTAGGGATAATTGATTAGTTGCCTTAAAAGATTACCTTTGATTAAATCATTGCCCAAATAAAAATCATTTATGCATTTGCTTTTTTGCGATTTATACGCCATACACGACTTATGCAACTTGTACCTTTTGCTCAAAATATAAATACAACTGTGTAAGAGTACGATTCGCATAAAAAATACAAGTCACATAAAAAAATACAATTCGCATAAAAAAAATAAAAGCACATCAAAAGTACTTCCGTCTGTCGCATAAAAGGACACTTACACGCATGTCCTCTCTACTTGCATAAGTCGCATATGACGCATAAATCACAAACGGGCAAATGCATGAATTTTTTATTTTATTTTTTTACCTTTTTTAAGCAATGATTTAATTAAGGATGATTTTTTAAGTCAACAAATGAATTATCCCTTTCACTTACAATACTTTTGGAGATCTTAAATTAAAAAATAAATCATTTTCAAAAATAAATAAAAAATAAAGATAAGCATGTATACGTGTATTTAAAACCTCTGAACCTAGACCTAAAACCAGTCATAGTACTACCTCTCACTCCACATATATATACTTACGTATGCTTTTTGTCCTTGTACTTTGTGTCTGTGTTTTTTCTCTTTCTTTTTTTTCATATCATCATCAGTTCATCATGACAATACTAAAAGTGAACATGCCAGAAACCCTAGTACTAGAAACACACTTACCACAACAAAAAACATACAAGGATGTTGTCTTTCCAACTGTCATAACACCCAACAACAACAAGAAGAAGAATGATGATTTGAAACAGATAATAAGTGATCATAAGCCATGGCTAGAGTCAGTGTTGCATGAAACTGGAGCTATTTTGTTTAGAGGGTTTTCTTCTTCAGTTTTGTCTGCTAGTGAGTTTAATGATGTTGTTGAGGCTTTTGGATTTGAGGAGCTGCCTTATGTTGGTGGGGCTGCTCCTAGGACTAATGTTGTTGGTCGTGTTTTTACTTCTAATGAATCTCCTCCTGATCAGAAGATCCCTTTTCATCATGAAATGGCTCAGGTATTGCTTATTTAAGTGGTTATGTGCTTATTATTAGAATTGTAAATAAGATGGTTGTATACTTATATGTGGTGAATTTAGACTTAAAGGGTGTTTTGGATTGCTTATTTAAGTGGTTATGTGCTTATTATTAGAATTGTAAATAAGATGGTTGTATGTGGTGAATTTAGGCTTAAAGGGTGTTTTGGATTGCTTATTTAAGTGGTTATGTGCTTATTATTAGAATTGTAAATAAGATGGTTGTATGTGGTGAATTTAGGCTTAAAGGGTGTTTTGGATTTGCTTATTTAAGTGGTTATGTGCTTTCCTTGATGCAAATAAGCAGTTTGTTGGAATGGATTTGTGTTGGTTTAGGGGGTGTTTGTTTAAGCTTATATGTGGTCTTATTAGCTTATTTGATTTTGACTTATATTTCATAAGCCTCAATTTTCCGGCTTATTTTGAGACTTATATAATAAACTTATATAAGCCTGTAAGTCTCAAATAAGCCGGAAAATTGGGGCTTATGAAATATAAGCCGAAATCAAATAAGCTAATAAGCCCACATATAAGCTTAAACAAACACCCCCTTATTAGATTTGTAGATAAGATGGTTATATGTCCTAAAAACTGTTAATTTGGACTTAAAGGGTGTTTGGGATTGCTTATTTGAGTGGTTATGTGCTTACTTTGATATAAATAAGCAGTTTTTAGTGTTTGGCAAAAATTGCTTATCTACTTATTTTAACAATGAGATAAATCAATAACCACTACACAAGCAGATAAGCACTTTAAGATAAGTAATCCACCCCCTCCCCCGCCCCTGAATAGACCATGTGATTAGGGGTGTTTGGGATTGATTATTTGAACTGTTTAGTCATTAGTGTTTATCTCTGTATTTTGAGTCTGATAAGCAGTTTTTTAGGATTTTGGTATATATTTAGTATAATCAATTGCTGGATAATTTGTGGTCAATAATGAAGTAACAATTGATAATTTGCAACAGGTCCCCACGTTTCCATTGAAAGTGTTCTTCTTTTGTGAAGTGGAACCGAAAATTGGGGGAGAAACGCCTATAGTATTAAGCCATGTGATATATGAGAGGATGAAACAGAAATACCCTGAATTCGTTGATCGATTGGAAGAACACGGTTTGATCTATACGAGAGTACTAGGGGAAGGCGATGATCCTTCATCCCCTATTGGTCGTGGATGGGTGTCCACATTCATGACCAAAGACAAGGCGGTAGCTGAAGAAAGGTCTCAAATTAAGCACTTACGCCTATTCTACAGAACTGTATCTTAATTACCTTCAGTTTTGATAAAAGTTTAATTGTGAATTGCAGGGCTGCAAAGCTTGGAATGAGACTAGAGTGGACAGATGATGGTGTAAAAACAGTTATGGGGCCTATTCCAGCAATCAAATTTGATGAAACGAGGCAAAGGAAAATATGGTTTAACAGCATGGTGGCAGCTTATACTGGTTGGGAAGATGCAAGAAACGACCCTGTGAAGGCAGTGACTTTTGGGGATGGTACACCATTACCAGCACATGTCATACACGACTGCCTGAAAATCTTGGAGGAGGAAAGTGTGGCGATACCATGGCAGAAGGGCGATGTTTTGCTGTTAGATAACTTGGCGGTCCTTCATGCCCGGAAAGCATTTGAGCCTCCTCGTCGGGTTTTAGCTTCTCTTTGTAAATGAAAGGAGAACATTGTTATGTTTTCTAATTTCCTGGTAGCACTTATCAGTGCATTGTGTATGAATGATCAGAAGCTGCATTTGCAGTCTTATCTAAAAATAAAGAGCTTCATCTAATTAGTCTGTTAATATGCCTGCCTTTTTCTATAAGTTGCTCTTAACCGTAACAGCATTTCAGAAAATTACTGTTTCTCACATATAGTAGACAGTATTACTGAGAGGCGTTTCCATTACTAACTGCAAACACTTCAAAAGCTATTTACATATGTTCCAACATACTTGATAAGAGTATCTGATATGACTAAGGATACATTCTCCTACAAGAGTACATTACATAGGATACATCAGATACATCTTACATTTAAATACAGGTTAGTCTGTACCATCGTTGTACATAAGCCAGTGAAATGCTAGACGTCCGATGACTCAAGAGCTTTGCGAAAGCTGTCCAAACCTTCGGAGTTAAACCAATCTTTGTTCATCTGCAAATGCAGAGACAAAAGGAAAAAATAATAAAATCAGTAATAACATAAATTACTAACAGCTATGAAGTTGCAAAATATATTGGTTGACTCTGAAATGTCAAAGGACGAGCAGTAGAATGTATGATGTATGAACTAAATGTGGCAATGAAACTTACAAAATAAGGGTATCCACCAGATGGGCTAAAACTTTCAGGAGCGGTCTCAACAAAGAGCTTGATATAGTAAAGAGCATAAAATTCACTCTCGGTGTTCTCTCTCTGTTGTGGAACCTGACAATTTTTTGTTTAAGCATGCATAAGATACGTAAGCACCTGATATATCACAACTAAAGTAAATCGCGATCCGACCCATTGTTAATGGATCACGTGAAGAAATATATAGTGAAAAATGTTAATCACCTTAGGAATCAAAAAGGGCATTTTAGACACCAATCTTTTATCTTCTTTCCTATCTGAAATCTCATAGATGTCCAAAACAAATCTGACAGGCAAATTCAGACATAAGAACAGGTCAAGTATCTCGTATTGCAAAACTACAGGAATAAGAATTGCAGAAGGCAGATTACTAAAACTTAAACATTACTTTCTTATAGCGGTTTCAAGTTGCTTTGAGTGATTAGCTTTTTCCAGCGAGTCCAGCAACAAGATGCAAGGAGTCTTCAGTTTTGACCCAAAGCTTTCACCAAAGTGACAGAAGATCAAGACACTCCAATGATCCCTGCCGAAAACAACATCTTTTATCACCATACGCCAGCAAAATTTATACATACGCCAAATATTTTTACTCACCACTGAAAAATAGGAACAAACACATATTTTCTAGAAAATATGTCTTTCTTCTTGATCCAGCTCAACACCTTTCCTTTGTTGGAGTCGTTCAAGTACAAATTATACCATAATGGATCGATATGTGTAAATGAACTTTTTTTGTCTTCTGGAAAGCTGAGCCATAATTTCCTACACAATTTAATTTGTTGATAAATGACGATGACAACAAAACAAAGTATTCAGTTTGAAGAAATAAACGGTTTAGCTCACTCTAAGTAACCGTGGACTTTCTCAGAGTTCAACATCCTCACTTGGTTTACCATGTAGCTACGGGTCACTCTTCTTTGACCAGTATTGGTGCATGAACGACGGTGATCTTGAGAGTTGCTAAGCTCTTCAATAAGGTAAACATCAGAGTCGCAAACCTCGTCAACTGAACGATTTTGAGAGTCGCTGACCTCGTCAACCGGGCAACCATGAGGGTCGCTTATCTCATCTGCTGGGCAGTCTTGAGAGTCGCTGACCTCTTCAACTGGGAAATCTTGAGGGTCGCTGACCTCTTCAACTGGCCAATCTTGAGGGTCGCTAACCTCGACAACTGCGCAATCTTGAGGGTCCTCGTCAACTGGGAAATCTTGAGGGTCGCTAACCTCGACAACTGTGCAATCTTGAAGGTCCTCGTCAACTGGGCAATCTTGAGGCTCGCTAACCTCGTCAACTGTGCAATCTTGAGGGTCACTAACCTCGTCAACTGGGCAATCTTGAGGATCACTAACCTCGTCAACAGGGCAATCTTGAGGGTCACTAACCTCGTCGATTGTGCAATCTTGAGGGTTGCTAACCTCGTCAACTGGGCAATCTCGATGGTCATTAACCTCCTTAACTGGAGAATCCTGAGGGTCACTAACCTCTTTAACTGGAGAATCATGAGGGTCGCTAACCTCTTTTACTGGGCAATCTTGAGAGTCGCTAACCTCTTCAACTTTTCTTTTTTCACTAATTTTTTTAGTTGAATGTTGATGTGGATGCATCAAGTCATCTAACCTGAAAGTAAGTTGTAAAGTACTTATATGTCAAATGCCACATAATGGAAATAAAGATTGTAGATCAAATAACATATCACTCGATATAGCTTATAATTCTTAGCGTTTAACCACATATGCAGCAATAGTAGTTTGTGTTTGCAATTCTATACCAACACTAATTCCTATAAATAAGACTACTAATAAGTCAGTTTCTAATCATTAAAGTTATTCAGACCAATTAGTGTTGGACAAATTAAAAATTAGGGTGAAGGCTGAATATATGTAACTTTCTTTCTCGAATTCTTAATGACGAATAACATACTTATTTTAATCATGCATACGTAATATCTTTCAATCTTTCTGATATGCGTAATATTGTGAGGTTAAGCACTTTAAAAGCTATCTATAATGGTCCCTGCCGTTTACGTTGGCTTTCACCGTTAGTCGCTGACATTTTTTCACTGAAAAGTTACAATAATGGTCCATGTGGTTTGCTTTGACTTTCACCGTTAGTCCTTAAACTTTCATCTTTTCATACACGTTTTATACACGCTTTTTACACGCTTTTAAACACGCTTTTATATACATTTTATACACTTTTTACGGTTTTATGTAAGTTTTTTTACGTTTTATACACGCTTTTAAAACGTTTTATATCGCTTTTACACAATTCTATGCACGCTTTTATATACGGGTGTATATACGTTTTATACATGTTTTTTTACACGTTTTTTACACATTTCTATGCACGTTTTTATATACGGGCATATATACGTTTTTCACACGTTTTATACGTTTTTACATGTTTTTTATATCGTTTTTTACACAATTCTATGCACGTTTTTATTTACGGGTGTATATCGTTTTCACATCGTTTTTACTCGTTTTATGCACATTTTTACTGCTTTTATTCACATTTTATACATATTTTTAAAACGTGTGAAAACGATATACAACCGTATATAAAACGTGCATAGAATTGTGTAAAAACGTATATAAAACGTTTTAAATAACGTGTATAAAACGCGTAAAACTTACATAAAACCGTGTATAAAAACGTGTAAAACTTACATAAAACCGTGTAAAAAAAGTGTATAAAAATGCGTAAAAAATGTATATAAAAACGTGTGTAAAAACATGTTTAAAAACGTGTTAAAAAACGTGTATAAAAACGTGTGAAAAAACGTGTATAAAACGTGTGAAAAACGTGCATAGAATTGTGTAAAAAACGTATATAAAAACATTTTTAAAAAGCGTGTATAAAAACGTGTAAAAAAACTTACATAAAACCGTGTATAAAAACGTGTAAAAAAGTGTATAAAAATGCGTAAAAAATGTATATAAAAACGTGTGTAAAAATGCGTAAAAAATGTATATAAAAACGTGTGTAAAAACATGTTTAAAAACATGTAAAAACGTGTATGAAAAAGATGAAAGTTTAAGGACTAACGGTGAAAGTCAAAGCAAACCACATGGACCATTACTGTAACTTTTTTAAGTGAAAAAATGTCAAAGGACTAACGGTGAAAGCAAGCATAACGGCGGGGACCATTATTGTAACTTTTAAAGTCTAACTTGTCAATATTACGTACGTTGGTAAAGATTTGAAAGTATATTACATATGCAGATTAAAATAAGTATGTTACGTACATTGGGTAATTTGAGAAAGTTCGTTCGTGTATTCGGTAGCCTTCACCCTAAAAATTATAGAGAACTTAACAGTGGGGTTAGTAGTAACTCCTAACCTGCGAGCGGTCACTTTCTTTTTATTGTTGGAAACATCAGAGCTTCTACTCAAGGTTCGCCATTTGTCCTGCACACGCAAATGGTAATATAGTAAATCCATAGCAGGCGGAAAACTACTCAGGAAATTTCAATGAAAAAATAAAACGTTCATAGAAGGTGTATCCTGCAATTAGGCAAAACATCAACTTTTAAGTCTCTTACATGAAACTTATGAATTAAACAATGATTGTGATCCTTCGTGTGTGTGGAGTATATCAGAAAGGGATAATCACAACTAGATTGTAAAACAGTAATTCGCGTATACCAATTGTCGGATTGATACAAGAAGTATAAAGCATGCACAATCTTATTTATATGAAAGATATACCAAGGCTTGCAAGTAAGCAATTCGAAAAGAAAAAATAAAAACGATAACAAAATATTAGTGAAAAGAAAAGGACCTTAAGATTGATGTTTGATCGATTAGCCAGGGAAGAAGTAAACTGAGAATCGGAGAGAATAGCGAGCCAATTGCCATAGCCATGCTTTTTAACACCAGCACACAATGCTTCCTCTTCCTCAGTCGTCCACTTCTGGTATCGTGGAGGTGGAGTTGGAGGTGGAGGTGGAGGTGGATGCATCGACTCATTTATCCTGCAAGTAATTCGTAAGTCAAATATATATACCCCTAAATGGATATCATGACACTACCCTGCAAGTAATTACTAGTGTCGTATCACGTATGCAGCAAATGGCAGTTTGTGTTGGCAATCTACACCAACATTAAGTTCTATAGGAAGACTATTATCTTTTTTCTCCTCACTAAGTTCGGTTTCTAATCACCAAAATCCTTCAGATCAGTTGAAGATTTTAACTGTTAATATTACTGCACAAGGGTCATTAGTAGTTTGAAATAGTGATTCTACTCCAAATTGTGTATATCTAAAGTGAGTATAGCCTAAAATTGTTATCTTCCATAGTTCTGATAACTTATAGTTACATGAGCTCCGATTAACACCTTGGTAAACTCAAGCGACCAGATCAAAAAACGAGGAAATGGCTCTGCACAACTTGAAATCAACTTCTTCAACTGAATCATCTTATTAACTTAATCATGTTGAGAATGCAATATATCTGAATTAAACATCATAATGAACATACAATGCATAATATTCACATACACACAAACTATTTGAACGAGTTTTGACAAACCTAGTAATATATGCTCCAGATAATTAAGATATCAATCAACCATATGACTTTTAAAGACAAACAAACAAAAACATAATATTGTGATTTAAGAGACCCGAATTCACGAGTTAAAGCGAAAACATCCTGTATCTCCCAATTGTTCCAAGTCCACCGTGAGCAGTCACGGTGGATTTTCAAACCACCCAGCGGGTTAAGTGAGGCTTCTCTCGGCTTGAACAAGATGAAGAAAGCGTCGGAGAGATCTGCAAGAGCGGTGCACGAGAGGCTGTCACGTGAGCAAGAAGCACGGGAGGCTCGATCACTCCAAGACAACTATTTTGACATAATGGAGAGTCGATCATTAATGGGAGTTTTATTCTCCGCCAAGTGATGATGGTTTGGACTCGGATGACTCGTTTTTTAAGTGTTTAGTAGTTTTATTATGTATTTCATGTTTTATGTTGTTTTAGGGATCCTCCGTAGTTTTAATGTTTAAAACTTATTATGTATTTCATGTTTTTAGTTAATCTTTCAAGTTTGGTTTTTTTGTTTAACCACGGTGTTTCGATCTCTACACGAACCTTTCCAAATCAATAACTCTTCACCTTCACCTTATTATACAAAACTTTACAAATCTTAAAACAAAAAAAAAGAGAAAAAAAAAAAAAAAAAAAAAAAAAATCGTTGCTTTGTCGGAAGTTTCACTGTCGTCCCCACGATTTCAATCTCCACGGCGAGCCACAACGAGCAACACCGGTAATGGCGGCTGCCCACTGGCGAAGACACACGCCCACACCGTCCGCTCTTATGTTCTTGAGATAGAGGAAAGTAAAGGAAAGTCATAATCACGTTTCTTGGGAGTGAGAGGAAGGAAAATAACTTGGTCAAATTACATATATGCCTTTAATTATTAATGTCAAATGTTTTAAAATGGTATATTAGTCTTTCACAACATATGGTTAGCTTTTCCCTTTCCTCCCAAAAGTGAGAGGAAGATTCTTATCAAATATTCCTTTCTATTTCCTTTCCGCTTCCTTTCCTCCTTTAAAAAACTAAAACACAAAAAACTTTCCGCTTCCTTTAATTTCTCTTCCTTTTAACTCGAGGCGGGCGTAAAAGTCGTAAAACATAAAAACTCGATCTTTAACTTTGACTTTCAACAAACCAAGTTGGTATACGGTTGACTATGGGTCCACACTTTATCCTATCAAAAACTTTTAGCGATGACACATATCAAAGTATATTTTTATTAAATACTTTATTTTTATCAAAAATAATTAACAAAATTAATTAATTAATATTGTTATAATTCTGAAATAGCTTATCTCTGGGTGACTTTTGAGTGTCTGATTGCATATTTCTAGCTTATGTATAGGCTTATTTGACACGCCATAAGCCCATTTTTTCTGGCTTATTTTTTAGTTATTGGCTTATTTTTCGTATTCAAGTCACAATAAACTCACAAGCCACAATAAGCCGAAAAATGAGCTTATGAAATATAGCCAAAGTCATGTAAGCACAAATTAAGCTAAACAAACACCCCCAACCGCACATGCTAAATTTAAGGATTTCATCAAAATACAAGCCAATAAGCACTTTGAAGTGCTTTTTTTCTCTTAAAAACACAATAAGCACTTAGAATTCCGAACCCATCAGCATTACTTAAAATTGTATGTATACCTAACCACTCACAATGCAAAATCACTAACATGCATGGAGCATGGAGATGAAGTGCATTTTTAGATCATAATTGTAAATAATAGAAATGAAATTACTTTGTTAAAGTTACCGGAATTAAATTACTGTAGCAGCTTGGTGGTGGTTGTATTTTGAATAAACAATTTTAGCACATAGAAAAACCGTAGTGTCATAAGATACATTACTGTAGTATTTTTGTATCTATACTAACAAACTTTTGGTAGCATTATCTAAACTTATAAATAGCATGATGTGTTGTGAATGTAGATTATCGCCTTCACGATTTAAAAGTTATGACAAAACTATAATGTCTTTTTAAAGCGTGACTTAAAGCGATATGAAAATATTTATACTGCTATATATTATATCATATTTTATATATATCGAGTTTATAAAAAATATACAGTGATACACAAGTAATTAAGTCAAAAAATTACTGTATCTTTTTCTTTCAAAAAAAGCTTTTTAATCAAAGTTCAATTAAAAAAAGCGTCACGCCTTGCTCTTTAGCGCGACTTATCAAGCTTTTTCACGTCTCATCTCACATCACATCTAGAGTCGACGCTTTAGTTTATTGCGTAATATCGAGGCCACGTTTATCGCTTTAGCTATAGCGCGCCTTTTAGACCCTGGTATTATCTAGAGTTGTCAATTTTAGACCAAATTGTTCAAACGCAAAATGACGAAATTTGTACTTATGGTTTTCATTTTTTGCATTTTTTTGCCATTCTCACAAAATGAAAACCACGTGAACATAATTTGTAGCTTTCCTTGTTTAGAACTTCTAAATTGATGGTGTCTCACTGTTTTGTTGGGTCTCACTCTAGTTCAAATGAGTATCTGATATAAAATTCAAGTGTAGAATGGCAATGCTACTGGTAAGGTTGTCCCCCTCTTCAACCGGGTAGATGATTATATTATCCTCATTAGTCCAATCGAAGAATGACCGGTCACCCTTAATCTTTTCAAAGTTATGGTTGCATGCCAACTGAAAGTTTCAATTGTTTTGTGTGTGTAGGTTTGTAAACAACACTATTCCCTGAAACGATCGATCAATCCCGCTACGTATATATTCTACACTACAATCTGCCAGACACAGAAGGATTGTAAATCAGAAACTTCTTGGGAGATTTAACAAATCACCCATCGTCTATCAACACATCTCACCTCAATATACCCCACCAAACATCACCATCACATTCACCCATTGTTTTTAATTGTTTTGTACCAATTTATTTTCAGTTGACATGAACAAAATGACTATAACCCGTAACCCTATTAACACTTTCAATTCCAATCTATTCAATCAAATAACCAATTGACCATAACCAAATTCACAATTATCCGTATCAATTAACACTTTTAATAACCCAGATTCAAGTTCCAATCTTTATAAACAGTTCCGAACGACGACCGAACAAAACATTAAATGCGACTAAAACATAAAACGCGACTCATTTGAAAACACAACCGCAACCCAACTTAAAACAAAACGCCACTAAAATAAAACACACGCGACCCAACAATTGCCTTCTCAAATTCAATTTATAACTTTCGTAACTACCCTACCCAAACCACAATCCCATGATTAGAAATATGGAATCTAAAATCACGTGCCAAACTTCTTGTCTAACACAATTTTCTTATAATTTTTTTTTTTAACAGCCAATTCATTAAAAAAACTAACAAGGCGCTAGAAAGAAGAAATTACAAGGAAATAAGCGAAGGGTTTTTTAACCAATTTATCCAACTAAAACATGACTTACTTCTATATCTACACCATGAAAATGAAAACGCAATAATATCGTCAAATAATCGCCCTTTTTGCATGTTATTAGGACCGAAGATGATTTGATTCCGAAACTTCCAAGCTAACCACCAAGTAATGTAAAAAACGCCTTGCAAAACCATCTTAATCTTGGGCAAAAGCCGAAGACTATTAAGCCACGACCACCATTCTTCATAATTAGAAACCTCCAACATTTTAACATCCCACCATCTGGTAATAGCCTTATACAAAGTCTTCATCATGGGACACGCAAAGAAAAGATGATTCGTCGATTCTACCGTAATATTACACGAAGGACAAAAAATCGAATGCAACTCCATACCTCACCAAACAATACCTAGCAAAATTATTGAACACCTAAAACAAGTAAATATAAACTAGCCTTCATATGCCTACAATACCTAGCAAAATGAGCTTTACTTTTCAATCGCGTTTTAATAGTTTACGTCGCGATTTGTGTGAAATTTTGTTAGATCGCGATTTCATGTCGCGTTTTACTAGTTTATTAAATAGGTCGTGATTTGTGTCTAAATAGGTTCGTGATTTCATTGGGTCGCGTTTTACTATGTCGCGATTTACTTTGTTAAATAAAATTTTGGTCACGTTTTTACTATAAGCCGCGTTTTACTTTTGTAAATAGGTCGCGTTTTTACGTTTTTAACATGAAAATAACTCGCGTTTTTTTAAAATTCTGCCGATTGAATTGAAGGTCGCGAAAGACACACGTGTATGGTGGAATTTTTTTTGTCAAATCAATATAATGAATAATATTGAAAAGTTCATTTTGGTTAAAAAAAATTATGCGACGTCTTGTTTCGTAAATAGGCAATGGAAATAGCCCATTTAAAAAAAAATTCTCAACCCAAAATGTTGGATTTGCTTTTTATATAAACCATTAAAAGTTTACTAAACAAAACATGACTCACTCTACAAAATATAATATAAAACATTTCAAGAAAACTATAGAAGTAATAACAAACATTCAAGAAAACTAGAGAAGTAATAACAAATAAGGAGTAATTGTTCAATATAAAGTATTCAAATGGTTGGCCTTGAAAATTGGTGAGTGGATATTCACATTTAAAGTGGGCATTCATCTTCTTTTTCATCAGTAGCCATCCATATTCGTCATTTTCCGGCGATTGTTCTTCTATTTTTTTTTTTCATTTTAAATCTATTTATTTGATCATTTACATAAATCAAAAGTGACAACTCGGATTAGGGTATGCATCTCATTTTGACTTGTTATGCGCTCTTTGTAATTCGATTAACAAAATTCCAAAACTCAGTTTTTTTTTATAGTACGACGAGGAATTACAGGGTATGTACGTGCATACCCTGTGATGGTTGTAGATCCGCCCCGAGGTGTAGTTTTGGAGAGAGAGAATACTGATGTGATGAAGGGTGATCACAATATTTACAGTTAACATTAACATTAGCCTAGTTAACATTAACATTAGCCTAATAATTAACCTTGAGTAGGTCTAATATGCTTGAAACAAACTTTGAACATTTGTTTCTATTTTTTTCTATTTTCTACTCAAATAAAAGAAATTTGTTGAAAACCCAATCGCTCAACATGAACTAAGACATGTTTTCTATTTTCTACTCAAATCTGGGTCCGTCTAAACCTAAACCAGTCAAGACTCGTGACTCAACCCAAACCCGGCCTACACATTTTGCCACCTACGGTGCTAACACATGTTCCAATTTGAATCTACATTATTATTTAATTATGATAAAAAAAGGAATTTGTTTTTCTATTTAAGGTCGAGCGAAATTTGTTATACCTATCAAAATATTATTAACTTTATAAATTTGACATAAGTGTAAAATAGCATTACAAGTAAGAAGTTATATTTGATGATTTTAAATTTAATCTTATTAGCTTAAGTGCAAATTTTTTAATTTTTACTATTTTCCATAAGTTTATAAATTTAACTGGTTTTCATGGACTAAAACTTTTACAAAAAAAGGTTATTGTTATTATAGTGCAACATAAAAGATATTAGAAACCCTACTGAACTCAACCCACATTCGGGCTTGGTCCGTTATATTGTTTAATATTCCTCGCAATTTGAGGGGTAAAATCGCGAAAACTTGGATTGGATTAGAAAACAAAATAAATATTAAAGCAATAAAGTTTTGTTGATGAAGACTTTTGTTGATGAAGACACTTGACAGCAAGAAGACACAAATTTTCATCTGCAGCAGCAAAAACAAATAAAGCAACGCAAAACAAATAATTAATTTTGATGACGACATCCGACAAGAAGCGGAGATTAATCTTCATCATGCAGCAGCAAAGAAAAAAGCATAATAAACGCAAACCATAATTTTTTTTATAAGGGATAAAGGGTGGTGAGGGGTTTGACGGGGTGGATTAAGGGAGGCGGCTCAACGTAGTAATCTTAAGTCGAGGATCAAACCCACTTCGATATCAAATCTTTAAGCTTGATACCAAATCTTTGAAGAGAGTTCGTTTTGTGTAATAGATTCTTGAAGCTCAATCGCTTTTCTTGTAACTTTTTATTCTACCTTCACTTGTTAAATTCACGACAATCGTTCTTTAAACTCTTGATCGTCAAATTCTTGACCACCCGTTCGCAACCCAGCGGTCTCAAGTCTGTTGCAACTATTCCTTTGAAATAGCCTCTTCAACTATACTAATGTCGTCCATTATAAAGAATATATAAGAAATCCTCGATCAAAATTAAATTTTGATGGAACCCTAATTGTTTGAGGTTGTAAGATATTAATTTGTCGAAATATCGATAAAATGTTTAAAGTTAACAGAAAGATAATTGTGTTTTATTTTTATGTTTCATCTTTTAAGTTCTTTTGTATTTTACAAGCACAATATATGTTCTATTGTGACTATGTTAAGAGAATTAATAACATGACCTTAAGTTATGTTACAATTTTATTTTTGAACCTCAAGTTCAGATTTTACATTCACTCTTACAAGGAATGAAAATACAATAACCTCAAGTTATTGTTAAAATGTTCAAATATGATTCTCTCAAGTGAATCACAATAACATAACCTCAAGTTATGATTATTTTGTTTAACGAGCTTATGTAATTTCATGATTCCTCAAGTAGATCAAATAACATCTTATGTTCTTTGATGGTTCTTTAATCGAATCACTAAAATAAATAACATCAAGTTATGATAATAATTTTATTTAGAACTTTATGTTCAGTTAAATTCATGAAAATAATCACTATCACATAACCCCATGTATGCTGAAAATAAGTAAAAGAAATTTTAAAAAAATGAACTTTATGTTTTGTTATAATTACATGAAGAAAATCAAAGTAACATAATCTCATGTTATGTTAGAGAAAAAATAATTAGAACCTCAAGTTCTAATATGCTTTTTTTCAAAATAATCTAGAGCATAAACTCATGTTGTGTTTTGAAAAAAAAATGATAAATTAGAACTTCAACTTCTATCATGATTCCCTAAAAAAGAATCAAAATAAAATAAGCTCGAGTTATTATTATAATTTAATTATGATTCCTTCAAGAGAAACGAAACAACATAACTTCAAGTTATGATATTAGATGTACTAAAAACCTCATGTTTTTTATGATTCCCTCAAGCTAGTCATAATAACAAAACCATAAGTTATGATTATATATTTTATTTTATACATATTTGTGTTAAATGTCATAACATATTTTCATTCTCTCATGTGAATTGACAACAATGGTCATGACGGACCCAAATATATCATTATGAATGTGGTTAATTTAGCCACAACCGTAACATAACATGATTAGCAACCTTAAGTTGCAACTGGAATAAAACAAAATAAATAAATTAAAAAAAAAAAAAAAAAAAAGCCCTTCTTTAGAGAGTATTAAAACAATTCATATTTGTTTTTAATATGTATTTAAAATATTATCTTAGCCTCGTATCAAATAGTCCGGTAAATTTCTCAAATAATGTAGTATTTGATAATGATGAATGATTTTAAAAGTCAAAATCGAGTTTAATTCGATGTCGTTCATTACAATGCCTAAACTTTGTTCATATTGTGTCAAAGGGTTGTTTCAGATAATGGGTCAAAAATGGTTGGCGCGTGCGTGGTTGATCTGATGGGTTAAAAGATTCAAAACACCTATTTATCTCATTTTTCACAACGCCTAATTTGACTATTAAGATGTTTAAGTAAGTATTCTAAATTCAAAAGAACGTATCTGAACCTCTTTTCTTCTTCTTCTTCTTCTTCATTGCTAAACGAAATACCACTTGTTGGTAATTATAAGACGAAACAAACAACAAATTTGACAAACGAAGCGAAACTTTATTCAAATTACTAAACCAAATACAAAATTCCAATTCAATGGTATCAAATCCTAATTCAAACGGTACCAAACACAAATTCAAAAGATATCAAATTCAAATTCAAAAGGTACAAAAAATTTATTATATAAGGTCATAGAATAACTTCCTCATTCTAAACACACTTGTAAAACAACTCATACAAATTATCAAATTCTAAATCGACTCAAATTGCCAAAACTAAATACCAAATTTACGAATACCCTTTAGAGTTTAAGCTACTTCTCCGCTACCAAATCTTTGAGCGAGTTAGTTTTGTGTTATAGATTGTTGAACCCGTGTAATTGATTGTTGTAACTTTCTTATTTCAACTTCATTCTGTTAAACTCACAAGAATCGTTCTTTATACTTTCTATCACCAAATTCTTGACCACCTCTTGCGCAACTCCGCGGTCTCGAGCTGTTGCAACTATTCCTTTTGAAATAGCCTCTTCAACTATACTAATGTCGTCCATTATAAAACCCTCGATCTGTCGACTTTAGAAAAACTTGAAGAAACCTAAACAAAGCGAACCACCAAACTATTTCGTGAACCTGATTAACAAAACAGAAAGTTTGATATCAAACCTTGTTTCAAACTACAAACCCCTAAATATATTGTTTACATGCAAGTGCACTAATATTAACTGGATTAATGTGATTTAAGTAACAAAAGATGAATATAAAGCAGTTGAAAATTTAAGAAAGTGAATAGATTAACTAACCCTTAGAATCGTTTTTTTTTCCCACGATTGATTGATATTTAGGTTTGTATGAGGCTCGGTGTATATATAGTGGAGATTAAAGATAGAATTACGTGATACCTTGCCTTGCAAGTCAAGGATTTAACGGACTTGTCGATTAAATTTAGGAAACAAATGTGTTACAAGCTTAGAAGCAATTCTTTTTGCTTAAATACTATGTTTAAAGTATTATTTTATTAAATTTTGGATATATCATAATGAGAAAAGTTCAATGCGGAACATGTTTATCTAAAGATCAAATTCCTTGATCTCAACCATCCATCCAACTTCAATCTAATGGTTTAGATTAATTGATATTTAATTTAAATTATCTACTAAAGGGCCTTTTGGTAATTATTTTATCTCACTTTCCACCTTTTTAATATAAAAACTCATTTTTCACCTTTTAAAAAAAAACAACATATCTTGCAAATGGTAAATCTTCAAGCTACGAAAAATACACCATCGCGACGATAATTAAATTATCTTTCTATAGATATGCACTTTTATATACTTTCGACGACTTTTTTTCAAATTTCGGTCAGGAAAAATCCCACGGATTCAGAATAAATCACGGGATTCGTAAAAAGTTCGTCTTTTACGAATCCTGAGGATTTTTCTCCGACGGAAATTTTGAAAAAAAAGTTCGCTCTTTTACTAATCCCGTGAGATTTTTTACTAATCCCGTGGGATTTTTACGGACAAAATTTTGGAAAAAAATTGCCTTTTTACGAATCCGTGGGATTTTTACGAATCCGTGGGATTTTTTACGAATCCTGTGATTTTTACGAATCTCGTGGGATTTTTCTGGACGGAAATTTTGAAAAAAAAAATCATCTTTTTACGAATCCCGTGGGATTTTTTTACGAATCCCGTGGGAATTTTTTACGAATCCCGTGTGATTTTTTTACGAATCTCGTGGGATTTTTTTGGACGGAAATTTTGAAAAAAAAAAAGTTATGTCTTTTTACGAATCTCGTGGGATTTTTCTGGACGGAAATTTTGAAAAAAAAAAGTTCGTCTTTTTACGAATCATGTGGGATTTTTTTACGAACTTCGTGGGAGTTTTTTACGAATCCCGTGGGATTTTTCTGGACGAAAAGTTTGAAAAAAAAAGTTCGTCGAAAGTATATAAAAGTGCATATCAATAGAAAGATGATTTTTTTCTCGTCGCGATGGTATATTTTTGTAAATAAGATTCCGTTCATAAGATATGTTGTTTTAAAAAAGGTGGAAAGTGGGTTTTATAAATTACATTTTACCCTTCCTTTGTTAATTTTTGCTTTCATCTCATCCATTGGATGAAAAAAAGATGAATGGTTGAGATCTTATGATTTGTTCTTTAGATTAAATGTGTTTTGTATTGATCTCACCTCAAAAGTGCATATCTATAGAAAGATAATTTAATTCTCGTCGCGATGGTGTATTTTTCGTAGCTTGAAGATTTACCATTTGCAAGATATATTGTTTTTTTTTAAAAGGTGAAAAGTGAGTTTTTATATTAAAAATGTGGAAAGTGAGGAAATATCAAATAATTACCAAAAGGCCCTTTAGTAGATAATTTAAATTAAATACAGTATCAATTAATCTAAACCATTAGATTGAAGTTGGATGGATGATTGAGATCAAGGAATTTGATCTTTAGATAAAACATGTTCCGCATTGAACTTTTCTCATGCACTTTTATATACTTTCGACGAATTTTTTTTTCAAAATTTCCGTTCAGAAAAATTCCACGGGATTAAGAAATAAATCCACGGGATTCGTAAAAAGTTCATCTTTTACGAATCCGTAAATTTTCCTGACGGAAATTTTGAAAAAAGTTCGTCTTTACGAATCCCGTGGGATTTTTACGAATCCGTGGGATTTTCCGACGGAAATTTTGAAAAAAAAGTTCGTCTTTTTACGAATCCGTGTGATTTTTTACGAATCTCGTGGGATTTTTCCGGACGGAAATTTTGAAAAAAAATCATCTTTTACGAATCCGTGTGATTTTTTACTAATCTCGTGGGATTTTTTGGACTGAAATTTTGAAAAAAAAGTTATGTCTTTTACGAATCCGTGGGATTTTTCCTGACGGCGAAATTTTGAAAAAAAAGTTCGTCTTTTTACGAATCTGTGGGATTTTTTTACTTAACTTCGTGGGAGTTTTTACTTAATCCCGTGGGATTTTTCCTGACGAAAAGTTTGAAAAAAAGTTCGTCGAAAGTATATAAAATGCATATCAATAGAAAGATGATTTTTTCTCGTCGCGATGGTATATTTTTGTAGGCGAAGATTTACTGGTTGCGAGATATGTTGTTTTAAAAAGAGGTGGAAAGTGGGTTTTATATAATTACATTTTTACCCGTCATTCGTTAATTTTGCTTTCATCTCATCCATTGGATGAAAAAAGATGAATGGTTGAGATTTTATGATTTATTCTTTAGATTAAATGTGTTTTGATTGATCTCACCTCATATCATAATAGGTTTTATTTTAACTTAACTAGTTATAAGACCGATATCACCGTAAAACAATAGCAAAGATTAGTAATCGATATTTGAAAGGATTTGATTAGTAGTATCACTACAAAAAAAGTAGTTGAATTCTCAACATTTTAAAAGTAAAATAAGACGCTTAATAATGTGTAAAATTATTGAGTCGCGTTTTCCGAGTGTGGTAATAATGGGTGTGACAAATTTTTACTACGTATAAGTGTGAAGATATTATCTAAATTTATAGTTAAAGTGTGGAAATATTTTTGAATGTCCACACCTAAAAGTGTGCAAAATGCAAAAATGTATATAATAAAAGTGTGAAATATATCTACACATATAAGTGTAGCGTTATTATAATGTCTGTGACTTATATATGGATTATTTTTAAATATTTGTGACACCTATAAACGTAGAAAATTATTATCCATATAAAAAAATCCACGGTTTATCATACAGGTAAGAAAATAAATGTGGAGAGTAGCACTATTTTTTGTAGTTATATATCTCCAAATATTATTATAGAAAAAAATATCTAAATTAAAACATATCTACAATAATTCTTATATTTGAAAAAATATAAACAAAAGTTTTATCTAAAACGATTGCATTCGGTTCTCCAGCAAAAACACTTGTAAAGTTTTCGTTACGTAGCAAACTATACTCTTTAGTCTGCAAGATGATTATCAAGTTCTTAAAAGAAATCGTTAATGTACCCAAAGAGACCGAGGAAGAATCGACCACACCACATCTTCCAAATGAGTTGATTCATAGTATACAATCATTGTTGCACGCAAAAGAAGCTGCGCGCACATGTGTCTTGTCCAAGTCATGGCTACACGCTTGGTCTACCTTTCCTACCTGTTCCCTCGGGTTTACTAAATGTGTACATTTACTAACCAAAGGACAAGAAAAATAGTACATAAGACTGACTGATCTTACTCTCTCAGAGTATCTCTATGGCAACAAATCAATCGACTGTCTTCATCTTCACTTAGACGTCAACCACGACAAGTCATTCCCTTCTCCTGTAAAAAATTGGTTTCGAGCACTAGCTTCTACAAATTGTGTCAAGGAGCTTTTCCTAACGATATGTGGTAGTAAGCTTGATAAGAATGTGGTTGGGTGGTTTACAATTCCAGATGCTGCGATATTCTCTTGTGAAAGCCTAAATACTATTAAGTCTAAGAGGTGATAATTTAAAGTGCTATGATGTTAGCATATATCAAACTGATGCGATCAAGTGTTCGTTCCTACGTGTGCTAGAGTTGGTAAATTTGTGCTGAGGACATTTTGGTACTTTATGATGTCCCAAGTCTTGAGGTGATTTCTTACTGGTCCTATTCAATGTTAACAATCAGAACCGATACTTTACGGAGCTTAAGAGAATTGTGTTTATCAAGAGTGACACTAGACGATGCATTTACCGACATGATTAAACCAAAGTTGCCTTTTCTCGAGACTTTGACCCTTGCAATCGACAAGTGCATGCAAGAAACCTGTGAAATTACTAGTGTTTCCTTAAAAAGATTAACTCTTTGTTTGTGCGTAAACGAGCAAATCAACATACAAGTTCATGCTTCAAAGTTTAGTGAATCGGTGAATCCTATCCTGTTGATACGTCCTATTTTCTTAAGGTGAGAGAAGCACTTCATCTATCAAGCAACTTTGACATTGAAACAATATATGATTTTGTGCCATTGGACATAGACATTGATGAT
Organism: Chrysanthemum lavandulifolium; assembly: GCA_022545495.1. NCBI lineage: Eukaryota > Viridiplantae > Streptophyta > Magnoliopsida > Asterales > Asteraceae > Chrysanthemum > Chrysanthemum lavandulifolium. Next base: position 273,158,231 of record CM040244.1, read on the forward strand.
CTCAGAAGGATGGTTCCGTTTCCAGCTAGGAACGTGCAAGAACTATCGTTTGGAAAAAATTGCGATAGAAAGTTGTGGAATCAGTCGCCTCTTTTTGATTTTCTTTTTTCAATTTGTCATCCCCGTTACGTTAAGACACACTACAGGACATCCAACGACAAGAACTACTTGTATAAGCAAATGGCGAAGATGATGGAAAAGAAAGTGTGTGATCTAAAGGATATTGACATTAGAAATCCTCATAATGGAAAATGGGAATCCCTAACAAGTTCTTGGAGAAATTATTTTCTTTTCGATCTACCTTGGAGAAGTCTTTATGACAAGGGCGACGACCAGAATGCAGATGAGTTCAGATTAAATTGGTGGTTTTTTAGATGGTGCTCTGCTCATCATCTTGGTTTAGTTATTCGTTTTTACGTTTCAGTTCTTTATCATATTGCCCGAGCTAATTTGGTTTTATTACACATTATCTAGGCGATCACTTGCTGATTTACAACTTTGAATTTGGCATAGGCTATGTATAAACAGGACAGCTTAAAATTTGTTTACGACTCTAAGCAGATATAACTCGCAATGCATGATACTAATTACTAAATGCTACTAGTTGTGTTGGAAATATAAAAACGAAAAACTGAATGCATGATTGCCTGCTCCATGTTGTATATCTTTATATTACAAAAACTCGATTAACAAAATTCAGAACAGAATATTATATGGGACAGCAAATATGGTAAAGAAACAAATAAATTAATACGTACGTATAAAAACCTCATCCTGGTTGACACTATAACGAACCATCTATGCAACTATTTACACACAACGCAGGCAGTGTAATGGTGTAAACTAAGAATAGATCCTCTTCATCAAGTTATGAACGGAGATTGTAAAAAAAGGATGACAAAAGCTATAAGAACGCCCGGGAAAACTATCTACCTTGAACAAGGCCGCTGAACACTTGGCTGTTCCCAGCTAGAGTAGCTTCCCACTCAACAGATGATAAAAGGATATGTGAAAGGGTAATCACAATTTGCTTCATGTCTGGTCGCAAGATTGGGTCCTCCTCCACACATTGTTTTGCAAGTGTTGCCATCTACAAAGCATATGATGGACCATCAGGAAGGGTACACAGAGGTTGGTTATAATGAGGTTTAGTGCAAAAGACAAAAATCTTATGATACCTTGAAAACACAGTCATGTGGAAATAAATCCAACAGATTAGGATCAATGTGATCTTTTAAGCCTGACATACTCATTGAGTCGGGTGAGTTCTTAAGAGCTGCCAACATCTGCGAAATTAGGAATAGCAGTCATAATACAGTTATCACAGATACAACAATTTAGAACTTAACCGACTCGGGACAGAGGACTGAATGACTGATATTTGCTAACGAGATTTTTAACTATTATTCAAACAGTATATAAACCTTGCTATGTAAGATGCATACTTTAAACTTTCTCGAAGATATGTAAGACGCCATGAAACTTTTGTCAAAAAGACTTACAATGGATGCCAGTGACCGTCTCTCGGAGTTTTTCATCACAACAGCTTCAGTTCGTGTAAGGGCTTCTTTTCCTGATATCAACTCAAAAAGAATAACTCCAAACGCATATACATCACTTTTTGTTGTAGCTAATCCATCCCTTAGGTATCTGTAATAATAGGAGTGTCCATACGATGTCAGAAATGAAAATGGACAATTTTGAGCAGGAAAAATGTATATACAACACTTACTCCGGAGCTAAATAACCAAAAGTTCCAACCACTCTTGTTGCAGAAGCTTCTACGTCATTAGTTATTCCAACAAGTTTTGCCAAACCAAAATCTGAAATCTGTTTAGAGGAAAATTCCATCAAATGTACAATATGATGAATAATATTTCTATTATCAGGCAATGATGTAAGTGAGATAGAATGATTGATACCTTGGCTTTGAAGGCGCCATCAAGTAAAATGTTGCTTGTTTTGATATCTCGATGCACGTAATGAGGCTTGGTGTGCTCGTGTATGTATTCCAGTCCCCTTGCAGTATCCAGCGCAATTTGAACCCTCATAATCCAAGAAAGAGTTGGATGACCTAGACAGAACAGTTTGTTGCATTAACTAGGAGTGTCGGATACATCTTTTTTAAAGCATAGAAATTATATAGTTATAGTTGAGACTAATATTAATTATTACCACTATCAAAAGCCAGCAAATACAAAGGCCTATCATTGGGTAACGGGTCAATACAGGGAATGGGTTAAAGCAGATGGGTCAAAAGGGTTGTTTCCAGATAATGGGTCAAAAATGGTTGGCGCGTGGGTGGTTGACCCAGCAGATCAAAAAACCTATTTATCTCATTTGTCTCAACGCTTGAACCCTCTAATTTGACTACTAAGCTGTTTAAGGAAGTACTATAACGCATGTCACTAATGTTTAGGGACTGTATCTGATTAAGCAGTGTGTAGAATTTACCCTTGCTTTGAGGATCATGTATGTGACTCCCGAGTGAACCTTTTTGAGCATATTCATAAATGAGGAAGAGTTCATCGTCACTCGCTGCATAACCAATAAGCTCTACCTTGACAAGAAGAAAACCAAACAGAGTCGGTACATGGAAATAAGCAAGATGGTCGCGAGGTATGACAACTACATTTTCTTATAAACCTTAAAACTCAAAATCCTTACCAAATTTGTATGATGAACTTTGCACAAAACTTTCATTTCTGCTATGAACTCTTTAGTTTTCATTGCAGTCATCCTTTTGACAGCGACTTCCTAAATAAACAAGAATAAACCGGTAAGAATCTGACAAGGTGATTCAGAAAAAAGGTGACAGATCAAACAGCAAACCTGCTCGCGAAGTAAACCGTAATACACAGAGCCATATGTTCCATGGCCTAAAAGATTGGACTCAGAAAAGAAATCTGTACAGGATAGAACTTCTTCATATGCGAAGACAACAGGCTTCTCCACATCAAACACATCGGTAGCAATAACTGCAATAACGGGAAAAAAATCACAAATTCACATCAAAACTACGCATAGAGAGTGTCGCGACATAAAGGAGGTGTTTGGTATTGTTTATAAGCAATCCAAACATCCCCAAAAGTCTAAAACAACATAAACAAAAGTCCAAACCTTTTGGAATATTTGTATGACGGTCACTAGATTCCTCAATAGTCTTAGTACGTCTCCAATCATCCGATTTGCAACACAATCTCCCTGAACCACACCAAAAGCTCGACGTCCTCAATATGTGAAACTTATGACCATCCTCCTTATCCTTTAAACCGGGTCGTGCATCGCCATAGCAAAGTGACGACCTCATGCAAACAAAAACAGCCACAACAGCCAGAATCACAGCCAAACCACCACCCAAACCCCCTATGATCCACCAATGCTTCACACCACTCTTATGATCACTTTCCTCAACTACATTAAACATAACACAATTAGCCAATTCATAGCATACAACGCTCCAAAAATATTCATCACACATTTGATATAATCATACCTGTAACATTACCGAATGACACTACCGGAGCAGGTGCAGGGGGAGAAATACTCTCTTCTCGATACGGCTCACCAGGAACTACATTAAATCAGTGGATTCAGGATAAAAATATACATAACAAAATCATAAACCAAAAGGGTGTTTGGAATTGCGTTTTGGATGAGATTATTTATTATTATTGCAAAACGCAGACAATCACTTTCTTTCAAAAGGTGTGCCAAACACTATTTCCTTATTATCTGCGTTTCGCACAATGCCTTCCTCCAAAGTGCTACCCCAAACACGCCCTAACTAAATTAAATCGATTGAAACTTGATAGATTACCAAAGAGATAAAGTAAAAGGGTGTTGGGGACTACATTTCAAAGAGATAATCTAATTATTGCATTTGCAAGACACGAAGAGTTAGCCAACCAGTTTTGTAGAAACTTTGTTATGTGCGTCAATAACTTTTCTCCAAAAAAGTTGACAAACACCGTTTCCCTGACTATCCGCTTCTCGCAAACACAACAACAAAATTATCTCCCCAAAAACACGTGCCAAAACACCCTAACTAAATTCAATGTTTTAATACTAGAACACATGATAAAATCATAAATTAAAAAAGTGTCTGGGATTCCATCTTTGACGAGATAATCTAATTATTTCATTTGCAAGACACGAAGAACCAAAAACTAGTGTTAGCCAACTTGTTCTGAAGAAAAATTATACACTTATGGGGGTGTTTGTTTAAGCTTATACAACGGGCTTATGGCTTATGTGGTTTTCGGCTTATGCTTGATAAGCTCAGTTTTGATGACTTATTTTGAAATTTTTCGGCTTATATAAGCTTATCATATCATAATAAACTTCCCATACCCCGCCCCAGCGGGACTGGGTATGTTATTGTATACCATAATAAACTTATATAAGCCGAAAAGTTTCAAAATAAGCCACGAAAACTGAGCTTATCAAACATAAGCCGAAAACCACATAAGCCATAAGCCCGTTATACAAGCTTAAACAAACACCCACTCAATAACCTTTCTCCCAAAAGGTTAACACAAAAACTGAATTATGTATCTCTAAAAAAACAGTCCAAGAATCCTATAAAACACTGTTTCCCTGACTATCCTAGTCTGGCAAACACAAAAAATATAATATGGGGATTTTGTTTCGGCTTATGGCTTATTTGGTTTTGGGCTAATGTTACATAAGCTTACTTTTGTGGCTTATTTTCGAAACTTTCCGGCTTATACAAGTTTATTATAACATAATAAGCTCATATAAAAAAGTTTCAAAATAAGCCACAAAAAGCGAGCTTATGTAACATAAGCCCAGAACCAAATAAGCCATAAGCCGGCTATATAAGCCGAAACAAACACCCCCAAGTTTCAAAATAAGCCGCAAAAAGTGAGCTTAAGTAACATAAGCCCATAACCAAATAAGTCATAAGCGGGCTATATAACACGAAACAAACACCCCATACACCCCAAAACACAGTCCACAAAACACAGAATCCTATAAAACACTAACCCGAATTCAAGGGGATATACCAAAGAGCCCCAACAGTAACATTATCAGGATCACCAATCCCATTAACCCCTTCAATACTCTCCATACTCACACCAAATCTACTAGCAAGCATCTCCACACTATCCCCTTCCTTCACCACATAGCTCATCAAATAGTTCCACAGCCCACTAGAACACCCACACAACACCTCCACACCCACCACAGCCCCCTCACGCGCCACACGCGCTTCCCCACGCGCCCTCTCCACATAAGCCAAACCTTGGTACTCCTCACTTACAACATCGTACACAGATCTTGTCTTGTTCTTTCCCAAGTTGGTAATGTTCCGTACAGTGTAAGTTGTGTTGGTTATATAGTTGTAGTTGTAGCTGCATGAACAGTTTTTCTTGATGAAGAGATAGTTGTGGGTGATGTCGGATGTGATGTCGGAGAGTGTGACGTCGAACATGCTTGTGATGACGTGGATGGGTTGGGTTTGGGTTGGTGTGAATGCTAGGAAGGATGTGCATAGCCTGGTTGGTTCTGTGCAGTTTAAGGGTGGTGTTGTTTTGGAGTTTGCATTTGAGATTAGTATTATGAAGAGGAGTGGAATATACTTGATCATTTTAGTGTGTGTTTTCAGTGTGTGTGTTTTGGTGTGTGGGGTGGTGAAGGAGGAGGGGGAAGGGAGGGGGAGTAAAGAAGGGTGATGGTGATGGGTCGGGTGTCAGTAAAAGTGGAAAGAAGATAACTGTACATGTTTGTGAGAATCATCTTGTGCTGTTTTTGTCTGTCTGTTTACTCTTTTTACTACTCCTCCGCCTCAATTTAATTGTCATATTTTCGTTTTGGATGCCCCAAAAGATTGTCCACTTTCTTTTTTAAGAAAAACTGTAGAATCTAAAGGATAATATTCTATGTGGTTGAAAATTAAAGTTGACACACTTTTATTAAACTTTGTGCTTTCTCTCTCATGACAATTAAATTGAGACGAAGGGAGTATATTTTTGTTTTATTTTTTAATCAAAAAACATGGACTTTGTTTGGTTGTTGGAAACGAGTCGAGTCGCTCCTGAAAAGCTTGAGATTAAATTGATAAAAAACGACTAGGTATAATTCACTTCCAACGCCACAAATAGCAAAACCTATCCTAAAATACCTAAACACATCACCATTAAATCACGCAGAACCACCACAAAATACCTAAACTCATCATCGTCTTCTCACTACCTACACCAACATCCGCCATCTCCACCACCACCCTTCCTATTTGCGGTGGTCGGATTCTTAACCACCCAACCCGCCAAATATTTTGTTGTCGAATCTTTAGCCACCACCATCTGCTACCTCTACTGCCATTATAAGATGGGTGTTTGACCGGGATAAGAAAGAAACAAATTACATCGTTGTCGGGCTTAGTCCACATTTTTTAGTAGTGATACTAGTTTCTTTTACTTATCATCTTTTAGAATAACTACTCGTATTCATGTCGTATTAGGTATGTATGTCTTAGACGATATGTGCTGATCTCATTACAACGGCTAGCTCCTTGGGTAAAAAAATAAACTAAATGAACTTTAATAAAGTGTGAAACTTGTTTGGTAAAAAAGCTCATAAGTTGCGAGAAATTAAAAATGTAACTCTATAAAGGAGAAAGATAATTAAAAATTATCTCTAAAAGTAACAATAATTAAAGAAACTTAAACTCAATCATAACTACCATTAAAACAAAAATTAGTCCATATTTATTACTCGTATGACAACGTAGCGTAGGGTGGCAAATAGAACAATAAGGAATGTAGCATTATTTAATTAGGAGAGAGATATCAATAAATGACAAAACTTATACGGAGTATAATTGTAGAGATTATAATAGTAGTAAAAGATTTGTAATTATCCTGAGATTCATTATTTCATTACTAGAACTTTTCTTTCCGAATAAGAGTAATAAAAACTTCTTTTGGAAAGACGTCTCCAAACAATTTGAAGACGTCTTTACAAACTTGTTTCGCAATCTGTTCTCTGAACATTTTTCAACCTTCCTAATATCATTTTTGGCGTAAAATCATAAACGACAAAGGCTTTCGTAAGATAATTCGTCAACCGAAGTTATGTGTCATACAAAGGTGTGCATTGCGAAGATATTATCACAGAGGCTAAACATGACCAAGTCAAAATAAAAATACGAGCCCTTATCACTAGCGATTACCAAATATCAGGAGACGCCCTCTATGATATCCAGTTTGATAGCGAGCTATCTCCTTCAACTAAGTTTTTCTTTTTTTATCACATTGATAACGCTTCGCCGCCGTCGTTCGGCCGCCGAAACTTCCTTTCTTCGACGAAGTTTTATAACACCCTGCGCGAACCTAATCGTCAGAAGTGTAGTAATTAGGGTGTCACGGGTATTGATATCGCTCTACAGGAATGGGAACGCTTGGTGAGAAGTTACTACGCTAAGGTTGAGGTTGAGGAAGATTATTTTTATCTTTTATATTTTTAGAAATTGAAAAGGTGCGAATCTCTGTATTGGATTCGGGGGTTGGTATTCTTCTGGATTACTTCTACTATTATCTAATTATCTGGTAAGGTTGTGATGATACACGTCTAATTGATGTGTACTCGTATGATAGTTTAAAAATGTGTTTACTTAGGTTTTACTACCCTTAATTATCTCCTATGATGGTTGATTTGTCACGTCCCAATTCCTAGTTGCGTTGTGATTCTAAGGCTATAGGGCGTGCTTGTTTCCTAACTCTTGAAATTACCAGTGGTCTTGTTCACAAATCCTCTAGTGATTTATAGACGCCTACTCTACGGTTGTCTCGAATACTTTATCCTACAATTATCTAGATAATTATATTCTAAAGTTCACAAAGAAAAGTCAAGCATTAAGTACACAACGAATAATCTAGCGCACTCTAGATCATTAGTCAACTAAGATAAGTATCAACCAATCAATATTCAATAATTAAGTTTCATATTCCTAAGCAAACACACAAATAAATTAGCCGGACATGGAGAACATGCAAGCATACACACAAATAATCAAAGACATAATTAAATTAATGAAGTAAATACTTATCTTGATGTATAATAGGGTTTAGAACCCTAAAATCTCGCACAAGAAAGTTCTTGGTTCGGTTTAGGTTTTTACTCCAAAAGACTACACACTAAACCGAAAAATTCGATTCTATATATAAGATTACATCTGCGACGGCGTCACCTTATGTTTCGTGACGCCGTATCGCCGTCATTAGGGTTTCGCTCACACGTAAACCTGGCGACGGCGCCACCTACGATCGCGACGCCGTCCCCTTCACCGACGCCGTCTTGGTCATCTGGCCGTCGAGTAACGACGGCCCTCTCTTTAGAACCCGACGTCGTCCGCGAAAACATGCAATTTCGCTTCGACCCGTCATAAAATTCCTTCCCGACGCGTCGCAGATATCAGTGATGCCGTCGCGCTATGTTTCAATGACTTTGAGTGTCTCGATTCGACTTTGGCCATTTTCTTCAGATATTCGCCTTTTCGTCAAATAAGCATCATTCCAAAGATTTTGCCTTGAAGAGACCTAAAAAGTGAAAAGGAACGATATTAAGCAATAACGACATGTGAAGTGATCGAATAAGGGCTTAAATGACCCCTTAAAAGGTACCTTTAAACCTTATCAAATATCCCACACTTGGTATTTGTTGTCTCAAGCAAATGTCTTTTAGCCAATTAATTTATAAGTTAGGGTCATGAAGCATTCATTCAAAACGGTCCACAACACATATAAGCCCATAAAAGTCATAACAAGACGAATTACATACTAGCACCTCACATGGGGTGTTTGGATACTCACATCTCTCGGTGTATATATGAAATATAACAAATCGAAATGGAAGATAAACACTCATTAACCGTCCCTAGTACATAGATTACCATAGGCTCGAGAATAGATCAAACCTCCGTCGCTTTGGCGAAGACCTAGGAAAGACTATCAAAGAGGTCTTTTAAAGGGTTGTAATGTTAAGCTTACGGTAGGAAATGAAGGGTTTGGTGGGATAGCTATTTAGTGGTGGATAGTCAAAATCTCTATGTTGCAAGTATATGAAGAATGGCGTTGCTAAGCCAAGACTGACACTCTAAAACTCTAGGCAACGAAAATAAACAAACATAATTTAAAAGATAGATGTAGGATGGTAGCAGTATGTTTTTTTTTTTTTTTTTTTTTTTTTTTTTTGCATACACTTTTACTCACCATCCTACATGGTACATCAAATGATAGGATTTATAGACACATCCCTACACTTGAGTTTTTATTACTCTAACACTAATTTGACCCGAATTGAAAAGATCAAAACACTTGGAGTACATTATTATGCAAACAAAGGGAATTTGAGTTTAACGTTCTCTTCCTATATTTCATAAACTTTAACTTTTCCCACGAGTCCCAATCATCCCAAAATCGATACAAAGGATATGACTCGACTTAGCAACTCATGCAAGCAACCGATAATTGAACTAAGGGTTTTGGGTGATAACATAAATTTGCACTAAAAGTGAGTGCAATAAAGGTAGGCTAAAGCGATTTGGGTGTATATTTGGGGTGGGGTGTAAACAATGCTTTTCATTGATATTCGGAAAACCAAACATCACGAGAACCGCGAAAGGATAGGCTCGAGGGGTTAACTAGGGTATCGTGTACTAAAGATGAGTACAACGCAGGGTGTGGGAATTACTCAACCGAGGGTGGAAGAAGTAATTATATTACGTGTCAAACAAGGGTTTATCCTAATGCCTCTTATCATTTAGTTAATCCTAACTACACAAGTGTGTAGTCTCACTAGCGATCTCGGAATGCATCACAAAACAAGTTCTAGAATCTAATATACTACCGGTTTACACTTTAAGCATTAAAGATGAATGCTTTAATTCCTACTAATCTAAGGCGATCCTCGCATTTGGTGGAATTTAGGTGGTAAAGGGTTTTGTGCTAGTCATGCAACTTCCTATCCATGAGGCGCTTTTGTTAAGACTAATAGCCTTACTTCTTATACGTCATGAAAAAATTTTAAATTTGGCTAAAATTACCCTAACCTACATTTTCTCATGGTTTATTACACAAATACACTTGAATGAAAGCAAATAGTCGAGGATAAGCGTAGTTTCAAAGTTCCGTTTTATTTTCCTCCTGCACATAAACCGAACATTGTCCCCAATGTTCCCGAAAGTATCAAAGTTATGATAAAGAAGGTAATTAAAAGCGAAAGAAACTAATACTCCACGATTAGCTCGGTAGGATCCGTGTAAAGTGGTGGTTAAATTCTTTTCAAGAAGAATTATTGCGTGAAAGCTCCTTCCAATCTTATGTAACTTCTTCTCGACAAACTAAACCTGCACACTGAAGAAAACAAACGAAACCTTCGCGAAAATCGGCAGTAATAATATATATAAGACTCGATTTAAACTAGGATATAATGCTTGTGGAATGGAAGTTTGCGATTTTCTAGAAAATTAAGACCGGAAAATTCCAAAATTTATAAGTAACACGAAAACGAGAAAAAGTAGTAGCGCTTTCTCCTCCCGACGCCGTCGTCATGTGATCTGACGCCAGTCGGTTATCCTAACAGAACCGGTGCGATTTTCGAAAAATTCGGAAAATTTATATCTTTAGAATCTGGAAAATTCTGCAAAACATCCATTATGACTCGATACAAGCATTTGACTCTAACAACACACATATATCTTTTAAATAATTGTAATTCTCATGTTCACGTTTCTTTTGAAAGCGTGTGTAATCCTCTCTACACTTATCCCTATGTAAAATACCTTTATATGTAATTAAGACGAGGTTAAAGACAAAATAAAGCATTTTACAAATTCAAACATGAGAATAAACAATTAATAAAGTTATACGACACACAAATGAAAATGAAAAACAAATACATGGGTTGCCTCCCAAGAAGCGCTTGTTTTGTTCGAGTCACGAGCGACTCTACCCTTATTTAACAGATAAAGGGAAGTTTTCCTTCACTTAAGTTTAAGTGCGGGTGATAGTAGTAATACACACCCTTGGGGTGGAAATTTGCTACGTGAGGAGAGGGTGATGGGTGCTTTATATGCTCAAAGGGTGTGCTCCATTCATTATAACCTTACCTAAGTCTATTGGTGTAGCGGGTGAATCAAATCTCCTCCTAAAATGGATCATCTTCTATCAACTTCAAAAGATTCTTAGTTAAGGATCCATCTTGACCTAATAAACCCGGTTTAAACCCATAGTGTTTCTTGTTATCAACCATGAATGGGTGATATAAGTGTATAGGTCATGGGTTACTCTATATTAGCTTCCACTATACATGGCCTAGAATCTACCACCTTTATCAAGCAACCACCGAACTATCTATTTTGATGGGTGGATTGGGGCTAATTCAATTCCAAGATTCACATCTAAAGACGGAACATTGGGTAAGGTTTTTGGTTGAGGCTACGGTTCATCAAAATTAGAACTTCCTAGGACTAAGAGAGATCATGACAACAAGCATCTAAACCTACATTCTCTAGTGGCGTTTGGTCCAAAGGTTCTCTATCAATTGGGGCTCCTATAGTCTTTTCTACTTCTTCCGTAAGTTATAGGTGATGTGTGTTCCTCAGTGATGGTAGGGCTTGTGGGCTTGGAGTTTCCACCTTTTCTCCATTATATCTAGATCTCCTAAATGTTTGAAATCTATCCCACATGCAACTAGGTATTTTAGCTTCAACCATCTCACAATCTTGTTTGGGTTTAGGTTTCATGTTCTTAAAACTAGGTCTTTTGATCATGATTCCTAAGGTTAGATAAATCCTTCTTATCCATTTCCTCAAGTTGTAACAACCGAAGGTTTATGCATAGGAGGTTTCTCTGAAAAATTCTAAAGATGGTGTCACTAAAGGAGTTGATCTTGACAACGATCGTTGAATGAAGCCACACAAACACAAAATATATCAAATCCATCCAATCTTACACCCTTATTCTTTTGGATATCTCTAAGTTCACTCACAAATTCATTAGAACAATAAAACCAAACCAACTTGAAATTCAATTGTTCCTCATTTGTTAATGATTCAAATGCTACTTCACTTGCCATAGTGACAAATGAAAATGGTTTTACTGAACACAAACACAAAGAAGGGGATAGACTACAAGGAAGTTAATAAAAGAAAAAATTTACTTGATAGGAATCACAAAGAACCTAACGAAAGTGGACTACTAACTAGCTATTCTATTCCCGCAGTACGCCAAAAACTTGATAACGCCACACGCGTCGTTCGGGTCAAGGAAACTTCCTTTTCTTGACGCAGTTTTATAACACCCTGCGCAATGAACCTAATCGTTGTAGTGTAGTAATTAGGGTGGCCACGGGTATTGATATCGTTCTCACAGGGAATAGGAATGCTAGTGAGAAGTTACTACGCTAAGGTTGAGGTTGAGGAAGATTATTTTTATCTTTATATTTTTTAGAAATTGAAAAGGTACGAATCTCGGGTATTGGATTTGGGGGTTGGTATTGCTACCGATTACTCTACTATTATCTAATTATCTAAGCTAAGGTTGTGATAGTCTATGTCTAATTGATGTGTACTCGTATGATAGTTTAAAAATGTGTTTACTTAGGTTTTACTACTCCTTAATTATCTCCTATTGATGGTTGATTTGTCACGTCCTTATTCCTAGTTGCGTTGTGATTCTAAGGCTATAGGGCGTGCTTGTTTCTAACTCTTTGAAATTACCAAAGGGTCTTGTTTACAAATCCTCTAGTGATTTATAGGCGCTCACTCTACTGGTTGTCCTTGAATACTTTATCCTACAATTATCTAGATAATTATATTATAAAGTTCACAAAGAAAAGTCAAGCATTAAGTACAACGAATAATCTAGCGACTCTAGATCATTAGTCAACTAAGATAAGTATCAACCAATCAATATTCAATAATTAAGTTTCATATTCCCTAAGCAAACACAAAATAAATTAATGGGACATGGAGAACATGCAAGCACACACAAATAATCAAAGACATAATTAAATTAATGAAGTAAATACTTATCTTGATGTATAATAGGGTTTAGAACCCAAAATATCGCACAAGAAAGCCTTGGTTCGGTTTTTAGGTTTTACTCCAAAAACTACACACTAAACCGAAAAATTCGGATTCTATATATAAGATTACATCTGCGACGTCACCTTATGTTTATCGCGACGATGTCATGCGTCGTTAGGGTTTCGTCTTGCGTAAACACTGCGGCGGCGTCGCGCCATATTACGACCGCGACGCCGTCCCTTGACTCTGACGCCTTTGGGCGCATCTGGCCGTCCCGAGTAATGACTACTACCCTTTAACCCGACGTCGTCCGCGAAAACATGCAATTTAAACCGACCCGTCAGTAAATTCCTTCCGACGCGTCGCAGATATTGCAGCGACGCCCGCCGCTTATGTTTCAGCCAGCTTTGAGTGTCTCGATTACGACTTTGGTATTTTCTTCGATATTCGCGCCTTTTCGTCCAAATAAGCGTCATTCCAAAGATTTCGCGTGAGAGGCGCAAAAAGTGAAAAGGAACGATATTAAGAATAACGGATCTGAAGTGATCGAATAAGAACTAAACGACCCCTTAAAAGTGCACTTTTAAAGCCTTATCGCACATACCTATTCTCACATCGCGAAAAATGGTATGCAAGGACAAACTTTTACGCATCATTTAACATAGCATTTCATATTTTTTATTTTCAAGTTACCAACAACTTGTCATATCCATGTTCCCTCTCAAACTCTCTAATTACTATTAGTAGTAGGTATGAAAGTGCGATTTATTGCATAATCATACGCGTAGCAATAAAATGTTTGAAGTTACAAATGTAAGCATCGCGACATATATTTGTGCTAGGTTTTTATCGACTATGATGGATAATGATTATACACATGGACGGTAGAGGCCCACCAAAGAGGAACATGAATGCAGATTTGCATGTGCATCGAGTATAAAAAGTATGAATATGGGTGGCATAGTGTTTCTAATAATTACAGGGTAGTTATTTTATACTCTGAAATTTCAACCTTCAACCTAAATTCCAAGTTATATACAGTTTATATTAATTTATGTTTGTGGTCAAATTGGGGCCATGAATACTCCCATGATGATCGTGGACAAGAATATGTCAAAATCAAAACCTGATATTAGGCCGTAAAAGAGTCTATTTAACGAAGATTACAAAATTTTATGCAATTATATTATATAGAGTAAATTACACCGTTCGTCCTCAGAAGTTTGCGTTATTACCGAGGTTTCGTCCTTTAATACTAAAAATTGTGACCGTCCAGATTCTTAAGTGTGAAACGTTATCACTGCTCGTCCTCCATCCAACTGGTATGAAATTCCCACTAACGCCGGTTAATAAGTTTTTAAAAGTATTTAGCCGTTTTACCCTAAACCCACGTATGGTCCCTCGTTAAGTTACACCGCGCCTCTTCTTTGTAAAATTGACACAAACTACCTTGGGGTTATTAAACCCTACACCACTCTCATTTTACCCTAAACCTAAAATAAAACATCTCCCACTCTCTCTACTACTGCAGTCCACCTCACACGACCACCATCACCATCGTGACACCGCCACCTTTATCGTGAAACACCACCACACCCACCCTTATATCACCATCGTAAGCGGTTTTGGAGTCTGTGTAGTGTAACCCCAAACGAGCCACCATTGTCACTAATCTTGGTAGTATTTTCTTGTTTTGGTAAGTAGGTAAGTAGATTAATGGGTTTGGGTGATAAACTCACCAATTCTCACCAACTACACCTTGAACAACGATCTACATCCCAAATTTATATAAACATGTATTCTCTTCATTTATTTTCATTTTCATTAACACTCTTCATTTACTCACTAAACCGTGCACCACCATCTCCGTGAGCCACCACCACATCTGCCATCTTCTCCGACACCAACACGCTCTTTTTTTCATTCGACCCAGTGCTGGACACCACAACCAATCAAACACCAACCGCACCTCGGTATTGCTTCCTAACCCCATCTCTGCTACTAATCACGGCCAAACACCCCGCAAAACAATAACCCATCAATGACTATCTTGACTTAAAGAAAAATCCCAAACCCTCAATCTTACAAAATGAAAAACCATAACCCTAGTATTTCGGGTTGGTGACGAGAAGATATGATGGTCTTGGGAAAGTATTTAAGATGTACATCTTGCTTGCTTTAAGACTTATACCACCCACTAATACCTACATCTCACTTGTGTACATCTTGCTTTAAGACATTTAGTTACTATCCACTTGTTTTATCAAAGCGAACTAGAAGAGAAAAATTCATTTGGGTGTTTATTTTTTGTATGGTTTCAAGAATTGATTTTCTGTCAGTTTTATTTGTTGTGAAGATCATCCAATGATGGTTTCGTTTGTTGATAAAGATGAAGAGAAACAGAATAAAAAAAGTGAATAAAAATTAGGTGTGTACTGGATGAATAAAGGTGAGTAAGATTATCTATATGTTTTGTTTTGAATAAAGATGAATAAAAATTAGGTGTGTCTTGAAATAGCGGATATCTGCTTTTAAAATCTTAGTTAGCAGACGTTAGTTGGAGTTGGTGGGCCCAGTTGGATGGATGGACGACAGTGCGTGCGTTTCACACTTAGGACAGACGATACAACTTTTTGGTTAAGGGCCGAAACCTGCGGTCAACGCAGAAACCACAAGACGACGGTGTAATTTACTCTATTATATATATATATATAAGAAGAAGGATCAATGAGAAGTAAAATTAAAATGAGAATGATGAGTAAAAGCATACCACAAATTTCGGATCTGCAAAAAAAATATATCGATCTCTCTTGAATTCTCATCTCTCATTTGAAATGTGTGGCCAAATTTCTTCTCACTCTTCTTATTTGAATTCTTTTCACTAGAATTATAAAGTTTGTGTTTAATTAGTTCATGCAATGTTGATACATATGTATTATGTATGTATATTTAAAGGACTCTTTATGATAATGACACGCCATTTCTAGAAATCGATGAGACGCATTTAATTGTAACCGAACTGAATATTAAGTGAACATTTCATAAACTATTCTGAAAATCCCGTTTATATTCGTCTACTTATTAAATGAACGAATATGGACAAAAGTCTTGTCCGTTCATTAATGTTCGTGGGCGTCAAATTATGCATTCATTAATGGTCTTCTATATACGTATACAGTATATTTCTTTTAAACCCTTAAATATGGTTTACATAAACAAAGTAAGACTTATAAAACACATTGTTATGCATATTTTTAAAAGTTTTATGTTTATTAATCTACGTTTATGTATGTTTGTTCATTTATGTTCGTCTAATATCTTATTGAACGAACATGAACAACTTTCGTTTCTTAATAAACGAATATGAATAAGAAAATTTGTCCGTAATGAATGAACATGAATCAAGTTCTGTCTGTATTCGTCCGATTCGTTTAAAACCGTGCTTGGTATGATTTACTTAAAGGTATATAGGACAATGATAACAATAGAAATTACTCATTTGTCACCAGGGACGGAACCAGGACGCAGTATGACCAGGTGCACTTGGAATAAACTAAACAATACTGCAAACATAATTTTTAGGGACCAGGTGCATTTAAGAAAAATCGATGTTTTTTTAACAAAATTAACACTTCGACACAATTATCCATGGGTGTCCCGAGACCCCCCGAGACACCCCCTGATTCCGTCCCTGTTTGTCACGTTCTTAGGTTTCCACATCTGCTTCATAAGCTTTTGTTTGTGCAGTTGCGTTTAATAGAAAGAAACCATAGTCACAAAAAGATGTATAACTTGGTTTGATTGGACCGAAACACATGTAGAGAAAAATCAGACCAACATAAACATGTTACATTTTGCAATTTTAGTCCCTTTAGCTTTTAAGTATATAAGACAAAACAACCATTGTCCAAAGTTTCACAAAATATTGATTTGGTATCTGGTTTATTAGCTAGCTTGATACCGATCCTTCGTAAAACTAGAGCCGCAAAATTGATACCGGTATTGTGTAATTTGGTATTTTTAGTAATTCGGTCTTAACTCATTTGCAACTCATTCTTTCCTTAACAACCACTTAGGCTGGTCCCAATCGTACCCTCAACATCGGTTGGGCAACGAAAAAACACACGTGTGGGTTGTGGTGCTCGGTTGCCACATCGGGCATAGTGGCCAAATTGGGGACGTCGAGCTAATTTACGACCGAAGTTATTGCCCACAATTTCCAACCAAATTTGCCCGTTTGGGCTAAATTCAAAATAGTTTTAAAATTTTGACCATTTGGTCATTAAAAAAAAAAAAAAAAAAAAAACTTTTATTAAAACAATATTACCACTATAAATATCCAACTTCACCTCAAACACGATTCACCACTCACCATTTTTCATCTATATTCATTTGAATCTAATTCTCATCCAACTTCAAAATGTCGAAAAAAATACCCATGATAAAAACCGACGATCACGACTACCCCAAAATGCCCCGAATATGAATTTCTCATGAAAACAACTTCGAGTTAACCCAAGCATATCACCACAACAAAACCGTCTCTATTCGCTTTCGTCAAAGTTTTGATTATCAATCATGACTAGCCCAACCAAATCAAAACCAAAACCCGTTTATGTTAACCGTCCTTTTGTCCCACCGCAACGTCCTTACCCGACACGGCAAGAACCTAGTGGGTCGTCGTACCATCCAACATGGACTTCATTTATCCTTCTCAACCAGTATCAACCTTATTCCCAGATTCGGTACTAATCTTGACATGAATTTGGAAGATTATTTCACGGAGTATAATCACAAAACTACCAAAGTCAAGATGCTTGATGGGCCAAGGTTCGGTCACTGATTCGCACCATGATTCGTTCCATGATTCCATTCCGCGAAGATTCGATGATGAAAAACCGCTTCCGTCAAGAAATGTCCCCATCAAACCAAAGAACCATCAAGGCGTCTTGAAAGGCGAGGACAAAGGCAAAGCAAAAACAAGCGAGGGAAAGCCAAGAAGCACGTTGAAGCATGGACAAAGGTGAAGAGGTCGCTTTTGTAAAGCTTGGGTTTATGTGTCGGAAAACTCGGCGAGGAAACGCCTGCAGAACCGCTTCAAGTTTTGGGAGTCGATGATAAACTACTTTAAAAATAAACGGCTCAAAAGAACCTATGACTCCATCACTACCAAATGGAAGAGTAGGATTCGTAATAGGGTTAATAACTATTGTCTTATCATGGAGAATATCAAGAATAACCATGGAAGCGGTGAGAATGATATGTACGACACTTAAAAGCTTAGAGAATACCGTCGGCGTACGGTCATGATTTCACTTTGGAGGAGTGTTGGGAGGTTTAAAGGGTCGTGCTTCTGGAAGCATTGAGATCTGCGGCTTCGAAGCGAATAGTCGGGAAGAAAACAAAGGTTCTACCACTACATCCGGTTCAACCCAAGCTCGTGATCCTTTCGATGTCCAAGATGTTGATGATTCGATGAGGAAGGGCTAGAGAATCACGACCAGGTTGGTCGTGACAAAGCGAAGAAACCATCCTCCTCCTCTCACGATGATGATGTTCCATCGAAATCATTTGTACAATCGTTGTCCAAATCTTTCTTGAAGACCAAGAAGCGTCAAAGGGAGAAAGGTAAAAATAAGGAGGGTTTAGAATATCTTGGTTACGGTTGAGGAAAAAGAGCTCGAGATGAAAAAAGAACTTGAGCTCGTGAGGCTATCAAAAAGGAGTCCCATAATCTTCTGTAACACCTCAATCGACCCAAAATCGACCTACCGACAACTGTAAGAATTGATGAAAGTCGAGTAACAATCAAAGCCTTCTGATTTAGATTATTAGTTTAAGTATTGTAGTGTTTATTTTAATTTCGTATTTTAATGTTTTTTTTGTTTTTTTTTTTTTTTTTTTTTTCAGTATTGTAATGTTTTTAATTTTAATGAATTTAAATTTAATGTTAAAATGTTAAAAAAAATAAAAATAATAAAAAACGTAATAAATCATTTGTGGCGTCCAGATCGTGTCCACGGTCATTTGGAGAGAAAAGGCGGCGTGTTTGGTGACCTGGGTCGTCAAACATCGCGATTAGGAATGTAAAAAACTTTTCTTGAGTAATCAAAGTTACATAATTGTTTCTTTAAGACTCGTAATAATGGCGATTCAATACTTGACCAGACCCTAAGCTCGTAGTAAGTCGACCTAAGTCACAACCAAAATCATATCACATGAAAATTTAAAAAATAAAAAAATAAAAAAACACCCAAACTTTGCAAAAGGTTGGGTTGCTTTGACGATTGAATGAAGTGTGGGGACGTGTTCTCCAAGGTTGTTGTAGGGGTGGTGGGAGACTCGTCTATTTTGATTAGACCGACCTTTGTAAGGGTCTGCATTACGAGTAGTTTAAAAAATTCTAGCTATTATTTACCATGATAAAATACCTAACGCCTTATCAATCTATCAATTATAGGTTCAAGTCTCGTTAAAAACACCTCATAGATACGTAGTGATATACAGTAATATTCAAAAAGAATATTTGTTCCATAATTAAAAAAGAAAATGAAAATTACCATGATAAAATTTGTGTACCACTACTTTATAGAGAATGAAAATGGATACAATTAATAATGAGTAGTTGGTACTTGGTACCTTTATTTTGAGAACCTGTGTTCATTCATGCATTAAAAAATAACCAAAAGCAAACGACGTCGTAATACGTATCCAAGGTAACGAGCGAAACAGGAGTTGATGTGGGACCCACTACCGTAAATATGGCGCCAATGTTAAAGTCATCTGGGCCGTTGATGTAAAACGGAACACCGATTCATGGTACAAGAGATATTTGCCACATAATCCTCGTATTTTGACCTTATTAATTTTCTTTTACAAGTGGAGTTATCTACACACTGTAATCTTATAGGAAGGGTATCCAATGATTGCATGTAATGAAAGCTTGTACGGTGTGCATCGCGTTTTTTATATTTTGATCAAAAACCTATATTGTTACATCATAGAGGGGGTTAATAACATATCCCTCTTAAAAGGGGACAAGTTATCCATACCCTCCTATAGGGAGATATCCAATGATTGGGTGCATTGCGGGTTTGTACGGTGTGTATCGCGGGTTATACGTTTGACATAAACCTTATGATGTGACAAGATAGGGAGGGTATGTATATCACATCCCTTTAAAAGTTATAAGCTATGTTATACAAACCCTCCTTATATTGTCATATCAATAAGTTTTGGTCAAACCGTACAACCCGTGATGCAAATCATACAAGCTGATAATGTATCCAATAATTGAATACCCTTCTTATGAGAGTATGTGGATAACTCACCTTTTTACATAAATGTTTTTCACATAAGTTGGAAAAGAAAAATATTGATATACTTTTGTACAGCTATGATATTTGATAGTCCAGTCCTGCTTCCCATGATTTAGACACATTTGTGCAGGTCGTAACATGTTATAGTGGGAAAAGGTATTTTTCAAAATTTGTGTTATTAAAATGTTATACGATAAAATCTGACGTGACGAATCTTATATACCTAAACCCATATCATGGTACACTTAACTCTCTTAGAAATTTAAGTTGAATCATGTATGATCATTTAGTTAGCTCCTTGTATAACAAACTTTATTAGTAGAATTGACCATATTGTTCATGATTGTTTGAGACAAAATTGAGAAATACAATTGACTAACTAAGTTTAATTTGATTAACAATTAACATGATTAATGTTTTCTCTTATATGATAAAAGGTTCGTTGTTAAACAAGGATGTTACAAACAGTGTAGCACCGAAACGGGAACGGCAAAAGGATACGGGAACGGGAAACTGCAAAAATAAAAAATTCAAGATACGTGAACGGCATAAATACGGCAATAAAAAATAAACTCATCAAATATTTGAAATATAATGTCGATAAAAGTTGACTACAAATACCTAACTTATTGGTTTATCTAAATCTTAAGAAAACACTCTTAACAATATTTTATAATGTCAGATTAAAAGTTTAAAAGAAATCTTATAAAATTGAATTTTAAAATTCTTTATAACAAATGTTTGAAATAAAAAACAACCTAGTAAAAATATGGAGTTTAGACTAAGGGGCGTTTGGTTGGGGTAATTTGAAATTACGAATTTTAAATTCTATAAAATTTAAATTCTTGAGAATTTAAAATTTGAATTTAAAATACCTTCGTGTTTCTATGACGAAATTTATAAATATATTTTTAATATAAATTTCATGAATATTCTATTTAAAAGTTTATAAAAAAATTATAAAAAGTTTTATAAAAATTTATAAAATTTTTTATAAATAATTATGAAAAATTTTATAAAAAAATTTATAAATTTTTTTAAGAAATTTATAAAAAAATTATAAAAAAAAGTTTATAAAAGATATATAAAAATTTATAAAAAGTATATAAAAAAGTTTATAAAAATTTATAAGAAATTTATAAAAATTATAAAAAAGTTTATAAAAATATATAAAAAGTTTATAAAAAGATTCATAAATATGCTATTTAAAAGTTTATAAAAAAACAATAAGAAAAAAGTTTATAATTTTTTTCAAGTAAATTAAAATCCTCACTTTTGGGCGTTCGATTCTCTATATTCTCATCGATTCGGAGAATTGTAAATTACTCAAACTTGCTTGATTTGAGTTACAAACGGAGACGTTTGAGGAATTAAAATTCAAATGCCCCCAATATCCTCCAAATTTCCCCAACCAAACGCCCCCTAAAGAGTTAAGAATAATCAATAAAGAATTAATTGAGAAATGTTATTATGAACTCTCACGTGACATGTTAAAAAAGTCTCACGTGACAATTTTGAAGATGTAAAAAGTTTTTTCTCTCCATATTTAGACCAATCAATTTTACCATCACTTTATCTTCTCCATTTATACTATCTCGCCGGAAATAAGCTTTTTTTTAAAGGTTGCCGGAAAATATCT
This sequence comes from Chrysanthemum lavandulifolium, assembly GCA_022545495.1. Taxonomy (NCBI): domain Eukaryota; kingdom Viridiplantae; phylum Streptophyta; class Magnoliopsida; order Asterales; family Asteraceae; genus Chrysanthemum; species Chrysanthemum lavandulifolium. The sequence goes on from CM040244.1 coordinate 273,180,243, forward strand.
AAACTTAACACCGACGTCCATGTCCGGCAACATCAGAAACGACTTGAAAACTTATTGGAAATCGAAGCGGTTAGGGAAGCGAAATGGAAATCCGAGCGGCTAGGAAGCGACGGGAAACGTTTGAGGTGTTTCGTTCCCCACGTTTCCAAACGAGAACGCGAGCCTAATAGGCGTTTCGGTGCAACACTGGTTACAAATATATACTACTTCAAAGTTCAAACAGATAAAAGTATTTTCCACCAAGATATTGATGTTTCTTGAAACAAACCGTGATGGAACTTAAACGCTCAAGTTCACAAATAATGATTATGGTTGGTTATTGGTACATGGGGGTATGAACGAGACGAGCTGAGACAGCTCGCAAGCTATTCGAGATCAACTCGTAAATTATTTGAACTCGACTCGGTATAAACAGGTTGGGCTCGAGCTCGAGCTACTCGAGTACACTTTCGAGTCAGCTTCGAGCTTGAAAATACTCGGCTCGTGAGCCGTTATCGAGCTTTAATGATATTACATTTTTACTCTTTTCTATACATTTAGTTACGTAAATGTCATAAATCGAGTCGATTTAAGCTTGAATGTTGATTTTTCATCGAGTTCGAGCTTTAAATCTGCAAGCAATCGAGTTCGAGTCCAGTTTCGAGCTCGAGTTTGAGATGACGAACCGAGCTCGAGTTTTAGTAATCGAGTCGGTTCGAGCTTAAAAGTACTCAGCTCGTTTACACTCTTGTGATACACCTTCTAAAATGATTGCAATACTCCTTTTTAACTTATTTTTGCCTTAATTTTATTATAATTTTGATTTCTATTATAAAACGAAACTAAAAAGTACAAAACAAATTATATACAGTTTGATATGTTAAAAGTAGTATTTGTAAGACACAAAAACTACAGAGCAGAAAATTGTAAGAAAATTATCTTATACTGTTAATAAAGTGTGTAAAACTGCACAAAACAGTGCAGAACATAAAACATAAAGTTTGACAAACTAAAAATAGTAAAAGAAAAAAGATACAGAATAAAAAATTATAAAAAAATGTTTTATCGTGTCAATAAAGTAATAAAGGTAAGGAAGTTAAAAAAGCCTAATTCTTTTTAATGAACGTACCAACATTTGTGTTAAAGTGTTAGGTTAATTTATCATTTATAAACCACTCAAGGTGTGGCGTAGTGACAAAAGATCTTGTGACTAACATTTTAAAATGTATGAGGTCTTAAGTTCAATTCCTGTTAGATGCAAAAATTTTTGAAATGACCACACCAAACTCTTAAAATTAAGAACTTTCTGGTTTGAGTGCATGTGAAAGTCACCAAACCCCAATAAATTAAATTCTTCCAAAAATTCTTACCATTTTATTTATTTATTTATTTATTTATTTTATCTATCATTTACCATCTACAGTTGGGCCACAGACTAATTAATTCATTAATGCAACTATGTTAGCATCACGGGTTCTTTGTGGAAAAAACAACATACCACAAATATATACAACAAACAAACATTGCATTTAATTATTTCATATGCCCTTTAAAACTAACAACAAGTTTGATGATTTTGTATGGCTGGCTAGAAACTTATTTATGTCATGATAAAATACTACATCGCTATCGATTTCAATGAATGATCGAGGTATAAAGCTATGAACAACAACGACGTTCGCAAGTGGCTCGAGAACGACAACGAGAGAAGCTTAGATCATTGATTTTTCGAAGGAACAAACTTTATGTAGTTGTTAAAAATTTCAATGAAAATGAAACCACACCATGTGAGCCATTATTATGTTTTGAATGAACTATTTGGTCATAGAGGTGTGTGGTTTATTATTAAAGTACGAACATTCAATTCATGTTCTATTGTCTTATACATAGCCCGTAGAGCTAAGTTTAGCATTTTCCTTTGTATATACATGTTGCAATACGAGTCAAAAACATATTGTGGTCCTGGTTTTTAAAGTAAAGTGAAGACATACGCCCAAGTTGATTGACGATGCACGATAAATGTCTTATACGTAGCCCTTAGAGCCACGTTAAGCATTTTCCTTTGTATATACCTATTGCAATTCGAGTCAAAAACATATTGTGGTCCTAGTAAAGCAAAGACATTCGTCCAAGTTGGTTGACGATGCACGATATATGCACTTAAGGTGTGATTTAGTTTTCGAAGATCTTTGCATTAGTTACCAATTCTTTTCGAATGGACCTTTCGTTTTAAAGTTAGCATGTGCTATGTTTCGTTTAATCACATTTTCGGCTAATATATTATCATGAACATTTTAAAGAACATGTACAGAAGTAGTAGAATAACAAAGTGACATAAAAAACCAAATTAGTGGTTGGAATATTGAAAGGATCCAAAGAAGCAAACATTTTTAAAAAGTTAATAATGAAAATGGATCAATAATTTTAATGATGATAAAATGTAGTTGGAGCAGGTTAACATTTGGTCGACCCGACCCGACAACTTTCGGGCTGTAATAAAATGGTGGACCCGCACGTGCGCTGGGGACAACTGTAAAAACATAATTACAAAACTGGCCCAAGAAAGGCCCATATAATTAATACTACTTTTATTGCACTTGTTTAGGGGTATCCAATAACAAACATTACCCAGATTAGGAAAAAGTACATTTCATTTTTAGGTGAGTGTAACTTCATATTTTAATCATCAACTTTATAGTTTATGATTTTACTTCCTCGTCATCATATAGTGCAGATGAATTGAAGGATATGTTAACACCAATTTAGCAAGACTAAAGGAGGTATCTGAAGCTCGTTACACCGTGTTACATACTCGATATAACTACTCCTTTCCAGTTTGTTCAATATCTGATAAACTATTAGCCCATACGTTCTACATAATAAGATCCACTTCATTTGTGTAAAGAGTTTGAAATAAGTTCACACAAAAGAAATTAGTATAAAAGATAATGCCTCGTAACCTTTATAAATGTTTTATGAAAAAAAGTTCATACATTTTGTTAATTAAAAAGTCGAGAATTTATACAAACTCTCCACATACGAGGTTTATGTTGATGTTGTCAACATAAATCAAGATATGGGAAAACCTCATACTAATCCAAACACATGTATTCTGTGAACCATGTGGCATGTAAGCTGTCATAGTTGTTTTCTTTGAACCATGTGGGATTGAAAGTTGAAGCATGTCTTACGGTTTAAGTTAATTTCTTGAAACAATATGTCACTACGCTTTACTGGATCTTAGGTAATTACTTGCAAACAACACATGACGAGTGAGTAAACCATTGGTCTACGAGAATAAAGCACAGCTAAATTAATTTCATTCTCTACAAGTAAAACTTCACCTTTCTTCCAACCGTACAACGACATGTTCCTCCTCTAGAAGGATTGATGCAATCGTACACAACATGCATGGGTAGCTAAAGAGCGACTTACCAACACAAAACATGACAAGTTGTGGCTGAAACACAACATTTTTCCGTTCATCAGGCCCTCCATGAGCAACCACGCACCATGCTATGAACCACGTCTTGCTTTTCCTAAATCTTTCATCTCTAAAAGCTGGTGGTTAAACCTTTACATAGTTGAATTTTGACATAGTATCTTTAAAACGTTGGTTATAGTAACATTAAGTATTAAAAACGTTTGTTATACTCTATGTGATATACTTATCTATATATAACGAACCCTTTTTAGCTATGAACTTGTCATACGTTGAGAAGGTCGAATGTCAACCACGGCCTGCTGGTGACATCGAATTATCAACTCTAACCATGAGCTGTGTATCCATCAAACCTTGTTCTTCCATAACAGGTAAATAGTTTTGGTTGTTCAGATTGTATGTCTGAATATTTACTTGATCTTTGACAGTGTTCATAAAGTTTGCTCCTGTGATTACTCACATATATAATCGATATAACTACACCGTTCAATTTGATCAATCTTTGACTAAGGATACGCCCGGCATACATAATTAGATGATCAATTTATTCGTGTATAGATTGTATATCAGCCTCATCCGTTGTTAAGCATAACAAATTAACAACCAACACCAAGATAGGAGAAAACTTGATACTAATATAAAGATTTATGGACCATATACAATGTGGTATATTAGCTACCATAGTCTGTTATGTTTCACCTATGTGGATTTTAAGTTGTCAAGGTTTTCATGAAACATATATAACAGCGCACTTCACTTGCGTATAGACGTCATCAATACACTATGAGCCTTTCAAAAAAAAAAATCAATACACTATGAGTTTTAGGTTGCAACTTAACCATTCGTCTATGAGAATGAAGCACTGCTAAACTATCTGAATCCTAACCATCTTCTTATATCTATTCCAACTTCATTGAAACATATGCAACCCGGCCATTGTTAAATTGTATAGGTTATTAAACTTGACATACAAAATGATAAACAAGACACCACAAAGTACACAGCGGAAGACTACATATAATTGAAATTAATTAGCTGAAAGATAAATGCGTGACATACGTCTTGCTATTTGGCTAGATCTCTTCAATACAAGTGACAAAGTGGTTTAACGTACCTCTTGCTATTATATATCAAATGTATATATAATCGAAGTTTAATGACGCCAAATCGGATAGGAACTCCAGTCTTGTACCTTTTAACAATACACGGCAAGTCTTAGTTCATCCAAACGGTTAAGGTATTTGAAGCTCGTTAAGCCGAATCACTTAATCGACATTACTATCCCCCTTAAATTCGATCAATCTTTGATAAGTGATAAGCCATTGAGCCAAGTCACAAAATCGATATAACTTCTCTTGTTCAATTAAATTAATTTTTGATACATTTAATTAAGCATAATTAGATCAAATAATTTTATAGGAATTGGAACGTCATTTGTTTTACTCATATCTAGTTACATAAACAAAAGTTAGGACTCCTGCTAAAAATATGTTTATACGTTAACTAAAAAAGTGAAGAATTAATATTAACTTGTCTGAACAAGAAAGACGCCCGTTGTTAGGACCAACAACGAGCATCAATATATATAAGAAAACTTGATACTAATCAACACACATATGGTGCATATACATTGTAGTATATTAGGTGGCATAGTTTGTTTTCTCTTAACTATGTGGGATTCATAGTTTGAACCATATGTGTTGCTTTGTCTGGCATTATCAAATAGAAAATTCGGCATTTGGCCTATTGGAATATTCATTGAATCCGAAACATCTTCATCTATCCATTCTAACTTCATTCCCACCTTGGCTGCCTTGTCATAGTGAAATTTCAGGTTCCTAAACTTATCTGGTAATTCGCTGAGCCTATCTTCAACTATGATCTTGTCATGAGTTGAGAAGGTTGAGTGCCACCTACTGCCTGCTTGTGACTTTGGATCATCATCTCTAGCCAGGATCCATGTATACATTAAACCATGTTCTTTCAATCACGAAACAAACTTAGGTTGATTCTGTTTATCCTCTCATAATTAAACCTAGCTTATGGATCAATAGAGTCGGTGTTTCTCTTCCTTCTTCCGGTTCCACGAATCACAAAAAAACAACCATTTTGAAGGCCACAATGTAGACTGTTTCCATCATGTTTGTCTCCCATCTTCCGGTTTGCGGTTTGCCTTTGCGGTGCGGTTCCCTGCTCACCCCTTTTACATCCAAAATGCCAGGTGAATCTTGTATAGAAAGGGCAATGGCCTGCAATCCGTAGGGTTGACTAGGTTAGAAAAGTGACTTAAAATTTAAGGGTTGTTTGATAATTGAGTGACTTGTCCTACAAGTTTGGTTATAATTTGGAAACTATTCTATGATGGTTTGTTTAGTCTATAAATAGGGGTCATTAGCATTAGAATTTTTTGTACCTTTTGAATTAGTTTTTTTGTTGGTATATTTGAATTTAGTTTTGTGTTTGATTCGGTATTTTGAATACCGTTCCATTTGTTTGATTTTGGTGTTTGTTTCGTCTTTGAATTATCAACAAGTGGTATCAAGAGCTAGGTTGAAGATGAAGAAGAAAAAGAAAAAAAGAAGTCCATTTTTTATTCGTTTGGATTGAGGTATCGATTTGTTTTGTTCGTTTGAAGCATCGAAAGTTTAGGCTTCAAATTTAATTGTTTGTTTGGTTTGTGATATTAGATGGCTTTGGTTTTGGTTATTAGATTTTGATTTGTTTATTCGTAAAAGGAAATCATATAATAGGTTGTAAACGCTTGGTATTTTGGGGCCATGTTTGGGAAGTCGGTTTATTGAATATTAGATTTGGTCAGTTGAATTTGGAATTTTTGGGGCCACTGCATTAGAAAGTGGGCTTCGTATCACAAGAGCCGGTTAGTATTTCACAAAAGATGTAGATTGGCGGGAACACTCTGATCTTGAGTGTCTATTGGTACCAGCCATTGTCCACTTCATAAGGAATAGCTCCGGCAACTCTCCTGGCCTAGTGGTGCACCAACTGGAGTGAGCACGAGCCAAGACTCGGACCCCTGAGCTCTTATTCCACAAAGTCTCTCCAGCGTGCCCATAGGTTTTGCGGAGGTGGGTACCTATATGAAGCAAATGTCAAGGATGAGACTTGAACTTTGGGTCAATTGACTCAAGCACAAGAGCTTCAACCATTTAACTAATGCTCCATTGGTAAAAGCCGGTTAGTATATTCGTAAAAAGTTTTGGGTTATAGGCATATTTGGTTTCTTTTAAAGATTTGTTATTTGAATTTGTTTTGTTTTGGATATTTGAATTTGGACTGTAATACTTATTATATAAGTGGGTTATTATAATTATTATTCGTATTATTTTGGTATTATTTGGGGCGTTTGAATTATTAGAGCTCGTTCGTCAAGTTATTCATTAACTTGAATTTGTTTGATACTTGGATAATAAATTTAAAGTTGCATCGTAATACTTATAAATAAGTGGGTCATTAGATTTGAATATGGTATTTGGATTTTGAAGATTGATTTGGTGTTAGAAGAATTTGGAATTAGTTCGATCATTGGAAATTTATTTTTTGAAGAATTTGGATCTTCGTTCGTCGGGTTTTTGAAGTTGGTTGCCGAATTTGATTGTCTTTGTTGAAAATCGTTTGAGCCGATTTGTTTGTTTGGTTATCGTTTTTGAATTTTTCTGTTAACATTTGATTGTTCGTTTTGAAGTCATCAGCATTTGCTTTAGATCGGTTTTGCTTCGGAGTGCTTTGGGAATTGGTCTTTTGTTTTGAATTAGGCTAGTATCTCTAGCGTTTGGAAATTCGGATTTGTATTTGATTTGAAGTAGGTGGAGGAGTTTAAGTCACGATGGAGATTGAAGTAAGGGTTGTTAGGTAATTGAGTGACTCGTCCTACAAGTTTGGTTATAATTTCGAAACTTTTCAATGACGGTTTGTTTAGTCTATAAATAGGGGTCATTAGCATTAGAATTTTTTATACTTTTTGAATTTGTTTTTTTGTTGGTATCTTTGAATTTGGTTTTGTGTTTGATTTGATAATTTGAATAAAGATTCCGCCTGCGTTTGTTTAATTTTGGTGTTTGTTTCGTTTTTGAAGATTCATCATGAACATCATGTTGTTGTATCATGTTTGGTTACAAGATGATTTAACAACAGTGTAATATTTATGTTTGGATTTAGAATTGCATTCCTCAGCCTGGAGTTGCTCCCAGATTCTATACAACAATTGTTATGTAATTGTCATAAGTCAACAAACTTGAGGTTTGGATGACACCAAACAAATAAATATTCAAAGCTTACGGATGTTTAAAGAGCATATTGTTGTACGCAATGATGCTAGTATAATTGAGATGACACTCTATTCTAATCATGGTATCCTTGATGATGACCATGTTGACTAGTTATGCTCAACTAAGAGCATAGTTGCATTATACATTAAACAATATAGAATACTTTTAAACATAAAGGTTTTGGAAGTTAATTGTCATAAAAGGTGGTTCAGGTAGTCACGCATCTTATGGAATGATATGACAATATCAAGATATGTGTAAACACATACAAGAAATTCACTTATTGAATTTTTGAAATAAGTATTCTCAAAATTTCTATAGATCAAAGTTAGTTGAAGTTATGCCCTGTCAATAAGTATGATTATCATGACTTGAGGCAAAATTCATTAACTAAGAATTTTCATGCATTGATCTATTTAGTATTTGGATAAAGGATATTGTAAACATTATTATTCAAATGAAATAAAGTATTTTGTTATGTTTATTATTCATTTATTATGATGTTATCCTATATTTGCATGTTTAAATCCTTGAATAACTTAAGTTATTCTAAATAGTCCGTTGTCGATCAATAACATGGGAATTATATTGAATTAAGACAAATCTGAGTATTAGTTAGAATATACTTGAAAGTATATTGATACGTAGTATGACTAATTTCAGATGATATTCAATGGATTGAATATACGACTTATCCCAACCACATGATGGTACTTTATGGATCTTAGTCATTAAATACATCATGAATATTTATCCTTTGACTTGAGATACCAGAGAAATGTCATCGATGTAGTGCATTTCTGTGAAGCAATCTAACGCTATACGTAACTGGTAGTTATAAGGGTTGTTTTCGGAAGTGTTGCGAAATTTATGAATTCTGCTCGTAGTCAAAACGGGATTTGTTTCCTTCAAATTTATTTGAAGTATAAGACCCCTCGTAGGATTTTTAAGATGTTTACATGGCCATGCCCAAGGTCTTCTTCAGAAGAATTGGTAATCTTGATCAATCAAAATAAAGCGATAAACAGAATAGTTAATTAATAAATGAGTGAGATCCATATTCTGATTAACATGGTATTAGAAACAAAAGGATAAGTATGATGATGAATCATCAAAGGGTTTTTTCGGGGAAACCATACTCGAGTTATTCTGGGGTCATTGGCGTGTTGCTAGATGCTAACCAATGTCATTACGCATATTAAGATATCTCCAAGTGGGAGCTGTTGGTTTATGGATATATTTAATTTGTGTATGACAGGATTCGAACTCGAGACCACGGGATTACACACTTTACGTATGAGATTCGATGTTTAAATAATTAATATAAAATATTATGTTTAATTATTAAATTCACAATAAACGACCAAACGAGCGATAAGTACTAATTGGAAGTGACTATCGGTCGTTAAATGTCAACGGAATATGAAGAAAAGTAAACAAGCCAAGAGACGGTTTTAGGAACCCTCTTTTGGGCTTGTTTTTGGCCGAAACTATGGAATCCCACATCGGAAACCATAGTAAACTTGACATCTACCATAAGGCTATAAATACATCCCCATGTATTAATCCTTTGGCACACTAGATTTCAATAGAGGGCCAAACTTCTTTTTTTCTTCCCTCTTGTCTTGGTAGACGAGTGAATCCCCATTGTAAGGGATTTACTAGTGACCTTGAGCATAACAAAGATGTTTGGTTATTCTATTGTAATCAAGAACTAGCATTCGCATCGAATCGCTAATAGTACGTGTGTACAAAAACCTGGTGTAACACACTATTGTTACATCGATTGGTTTGAATTGAAAAACGGTAAGGGTCAATTCGTTAAACCACATAAACCCTAATTAGGGTTCTTGATTAAAGAAGTTCTTGCAATTTGGAAAAGGTATGTTTACGCATTTATTTCAGTTAATTAATTGTTGTTATATTCTAAGTCTTCCGATGTGTACTCTGTGATGTCTACATGTTATTATTTGTATATCATGTTTATTAATCTCAACAGTGGCATCACGGGCCTTGTATAACAAGTAATTAATTACTGAAACACATAAAACAAATAAACATGATTGTGTTATTAATTGTATGTGTAGATCTAGGGTTTGCAAAACCTAAACCCTAATTTTTAGGGGCGTTATTTTGGTGCCCTAATTGGGTTTTGTAAACTGCTTTTAATTGGATTAGAAACCCTAGCTTGCATGCAATTTTATGTGTATGAAATTACGTAACTCGCTTAATTGCATTAATTGTTAAGGGTGATTTATATCCATGATAAATACATGCATGTTTTGTCATGGATTTGCTTTTATTGTATGATTTATTTGGTTAAGTGATATATACTAAATTTTGATAGATCTAAAATTGGGAAATACCTCAATCATTATTATTTAATCAATTATGTGCTATGTGGTATATGTTTTAATTTTGACTTATGCAATCGATGAATCGATGCATGTGGCTCACTTGTACATTGCTGAAAACGGGTGAAAGTCTTAATTAAACATGTACATATTGACAGATCTAGAGTTGATTATTAATAGGATTTATCAAAAGCTTTGCATGTGGCTATTTGATATGCATGACTTATTATGAAGTTATGTATTCATTGTTTATATGTTTATTTTTTAAAATACATGCTTATTTGTTATGTATAATAAGGGTATTTTTATAAGAAAATAAACTGACCTAGGTGAAACATGTATTTTTAAGCATAGTAATCGTAATCGTTTAATTGATTTATTTTTTGCACAAAATAGTTAGAACGGCTCACCCATTAAGACAAACTATGTGATGGGTACAAGGATGGTACGCATTAAATTGTGACCTTAAAGAAGAGGTTTTTAATATGCTTCGCGTTGACCTGATTCTCCGCTCGTTTGTGCGTCTTAGTGGAGCTACCAAGTATTCCTATGAATGTGCATAAAATCTTAAGGGTGAATTGACCTAAATTCTACGCGCCACTTTTGTGGTAATTATCCGAATAACTTGCGTCTTATGACTCATGCAGTAGTAGGATATAGTGGTAATTAAGGTGATTATTTAATTGGTTATCCAATACCTCGATTAAAGTTTGATGATGAAAAGCTTAAACATTAAAACAAGAATATAATTGTTTTAATAAAACCTATGCTACGAAGATGAATGCATGACATCTTTGTACATATTTGATTTGACATCAAAATTATTACCTTAATGTAAGTTATATGCCATCCAACGAAACGGAAACACACGAGATTACCTTTTATTTGGGTGAGAACGTGATTTAGATCGTAATCAAGGGTAAAATATCCACGTGGCGTGAGCGGGCATGGATGATTTCAGATTTCTTAAGTTGGACCAACTTAATTGAGTTTTATAGTGAGCGGCAACTCAAGGCATAAGATGGGGATAAAACATGTTTACATGGCAATTGAAATTGGCTAAATATAAATCCCATAAATCTAGGAGTTGCAATTTGAAAATTGGCAATTGAGGTTCGACTCGTACCATTTTTGAATAATTTCATTACTAGCAGATCAACTGATGTGATAAAACTATGTCAACTTGTATCCTAGTTTTCTGTGAAAATTAAATGGTTATATGTTTATGAACCATGGGTATTTAATTTTCTTGAAAAGGTTAATTATCGAAAATACTAAAATTGAATTTTGTAATTCTTTTGAATGTATTAATGCAACATTTAACTGTAAACGTGGTTTGGACTTTTATTAGTAAATTGATCGATTCTGCTTTCAAACAAATGTTTGATCGAGAATAATTGACCGAAAAGACAAACAAAGTCTCTTTTCTATGGGAAAAGTATGAGACTCAATCCTATTCCTTTTCATAAATGAGAAAGGTACAATAGGAACATTTGAATTGTCTAAATTCTAATATAACTCATTGCAATGAATTGCACATCTTATTTTCCTTAAAGATTTCATCACCCTCATTTGGTGAATAAATCCTTTTGTAACAACATGAATGTTGGTTAACTGGAAAACATGTATATGAGTCACTAAATTAGAAGCTAGACTAATTACCGCGAAAATTGGTAAAAGGCAAACTAGCATATTTTATCTAGTTGTTTTGCTTTAGCCTTTAAAGGTATAACATACCAGTATGGGGATGGTAGGCCTGTTAAGGAAGAAATTGCATACCTAATTTTTCGAGTTAATAATGTTGATGGTAACCCATCATTCATAGAGTAGAATACACCTTATAGTACCTTAGTAATGATTACGTATGGTTCTTCAAAGCTGTAGGAAAGTAAAAAGCAAGCAAGTTGTTTTCACTGTTTATGAAACACTTAAAATGTTGTCAAATTCTGTGGGAGCATTTGTGTTGCATTACTGAATAAGAAGTTGTTATAATGATTTATAATTCAGTGGGAGCTACAAGCTTTGTTTCATGTGTAGTAATCCAAATTATCTCCTGAATATAATGTAGATAATTACTTTCCAATTGTAGGCACTTATGTTTTAGGGATAGTCGTGTACGTTTCCTTACTAAACAATATAGTCCTACATCTACTTGTTATATCTATGACACAAATCATATTAATCAAATAAACGAACGTGTATCGTGTTCTTTATCTACTACATGATGTTGTTCCATGCACAAGTGGGAGAGATCTTTATTGTGTGCAAGGTACAACACATATAAATATTATTTAATTGGTTTCTCTTGACCGCGAGATAAGAGAGTAACATTCTAATAGGAATTATACATTTAAAAGTGTATGATTGCCCTATTAAGAACATGTGTCAAGATAATTACAAAGACTACTTTAAATATTTGTGTCATTCAATATTTTAGAAAGACTTGTAGTTACAGTTTATGTTACATGAAAACGTGAACTGGATTGTAGCCTAAGGTAAAATATCCACGTGTCGTGAGAACGAGCATGGATGATTTTGCAGTTTCTTATGTTTGAACATTTCATGGAATGACATAATTAAATGAAGTAATCTAATACTACTTTGATTTTAAGTATTCGTTGAATGACTTAAATATATGTACTAAATATTAACTTGAAATTATTAATTGAAACCCAATGTGGTGTTCATAATTACTTTAATTATACATGTTTATGATTTCTTTGTAAAATCACAAACATAAAGTCTTTTAATACAAGACTTACAATATAAAGTAAGACGTTAACTTGCTATATTTTAGGACATATGCATGAAGTCAATGAGTTGATCAATGACTTATAATGTATAGTGGGATTATAACTGATATGTCTTTTGACTTGGTCAAAAAATACTTGAGTTATAATGCATGCAATTGACTTGGTAATTCTATTGTGCCATTAAGTTTTACTTTGTTGGTAAATAGGTAAGCCAAAGAGTATATGGTTATCTTAAATATTGTAGATTATTTTACAATATTAATTCTAATGAAATACCAAAGTTTTATGGTATGTTCAGTTAGAAGAATCAAAATCTATTGGCATGTTTGATTCAAGATAACTATAGTTTCTTCCACATGTTATCAAGGTTAGTAGATTGAGTATAGATGAATATACTCAATAAGACTCCAACCTAGAAGATTGATAAGACGCCATTTGTTTATGGAATGTGATGAATCACATTAAGTCTTATAAATGAAGTTCTGAATTTGTTAAACTACTTGTAGAGTGAGTTGTAACAAACTAATGTCAGGAACTAACAATGTTTTTTGTATTATCCCAAAAGAGAACAATGTATTGTTGCTCTACTTGCTAAACTATTTAAAGGTAATCTTTAAAATTTTAAAGGCAAGTGGGAGTTTTGTTTTGATCTTGAAAGATTGAATTACAAAATACGTAAGCTTCTAAAATGCACTAGCAAGTGGAATTGTCATTCATAGATCCGTAAGGATATCTCAGATATTTAATATGCTGAGGGATATGAGTTACAAGATCATGGTAAGCCTGCTAATCATAATGATGAATTTACAAATGTTGAATTGTGGTAAATCAATCATACTATGAATGTTGAGATGCTGTCCATAAAGATAATCAACTTTAGATATTTGGTTTATCTTAATAATGAATATGAGTTTCTTCAAAGGATGGAAACCCCTAGTGGTTTAAATCTTTGTGTAGAAATCATATGAACAATATTGTACACATATTTAATGTATGTCTATTGATAATAATATTAATCATACTTAATCAATTAACTATGATTGAATATTCTTTCCTAGATACATTAAATAGAAGTATAAAGATTATAATTGGCATACTTAGTTTTATTGATATGAAATTTTGACAATGAATATCAAAACTCTTTGTTATGGAATTACTTTTGCGAGGACGATAAGTAATGCAAAGGAGTTTTTATGAATTCAAATAATCTTTGAATATGTACAGACTGCAAGAATCCATGAATGGATATATGCATACATCTAGGAAATGATTCTTATGTTTAAAATTAAATACATGTTTGATTTAATAGTTAAAATAAGATTGCTCATAAGTATTCCTGAAAGCTAGTGGGAGTATTATTTTTATTTTCTTAAATATTATATGTTGTATTGGCAACTACATTATACCTAAATTAAGTTTTAGTTGGGAATGAAACCTCGTTTGTAAGATTTGGAAATAAGATATACAACCTTGAGATATATGTTTATTGTTATAAACATATGCGGTAAATAAATGAGTCTAATAGAACATGATGAATACATATCTTTGACAAGATAGAACATGAATGAGATCTTAAAGTCTAACTTGAAAATTCATCATGAACATTGTAATACCTGGAATTTCTAAAGTTCACAAAAGACCAAAATGCCCTCAAAATCAAAAAGTATGAATGATTAATTTGAAGAATACCAAATAAGCTATGTAAATTCAGAAAATTTATAAGAAATACCACATATGATCCAAATAAATTTTAAACACTTTGAAAAGCTAATTTTATAGTTTATAAAATTATAAAATCAGTTTTTGTATTTTATATATATGGCCGAAAATATTAAATTAGTTTTATAAGAGAATTTAATTAAATAAAAGCCCAATATAAATTTATATTATTAAGAGTCCATTTATTTTAAGTCCAATACATTATAAACCCACAATAAAAATTATAAATCCTATATAAACCCATTATTCGGTTCACATAAATCCCTAATTGCCGATTAAACATAAACCGACTCCAAAACCCTCCATAATTCGATTTCCAGTTTCCAGGGCTTAAAGCCATTTTTCTTGGACAAGTTTGAAGGTAAAGAAGGTGAGAAAAATAGTGTTCGAGTTCCTAAGCTGCTGTATTGATCGTGGCTAGTTTTTGGATCAATTAGGGTTTCGGCGAGTGGAGATTTTTGTGTTTTCTTGTTCTAACGACCAAAGCTCATAAAGGGTATGTTCCTAATGTTATTTTCAGTCCTATAAGTCATATGGAACACATAAAATTAGCCATGCATGTTTAATAAGTCGTATGGGATTTTTTGGAACTAAAACCCTAAAAGCGTATAAAAATAACGAATGGGCGTATAATAATTTTTAAGACCATGAATTGATTTTTCCAGAAGCTCTTACATGTTATAAGACCTGAATAAAATACATGTTTGTGAATTCGAAGCTTGTGTGAATTGTTTGGGGTTTTATTACTAGATCGCATATGAAAAAGGAAAGTATTTAAAAGGGGACGATTAGGGTTTATAAAGAACTAGGGTTTTCTTGTTATCATTAAGGGTAATAAATGAAGTAATAATGATGAGCTAATGATGGGTTACACTTAGGTTTAGGGCTTGTACTTAAATTGTACATTATTCGGTTTTTACATAAAAGGTTTGGGTTGGTTTTGTAAATATTGAAACTTAAAGGTTATTTTTGTGAACAGTAAAATAAAGGTACTAAACGTATAAAAATAAGTATGGGGGTTAAACGTGTAATTTTGGATATTTAGAGGGCCATTCGAATTGTATTTAATTTATTAGGGTACGTTTTGTAAATTCTAAAACCTTTGGGTTAAAAGTGCAAAATCTGATAAAGTAAGGTTAGATCGTATAATTAAAGATGTTAAAGGTGCAACATGTAATTTTGAATAATTATGGGTCGACATGTAAATGAATTACGTAAGGACATGCGTGAGTTAAGTTAATTTCGTTTGAGTTTCATCGTTTTAGGTCAAAGTGGAAATCATTAAAAGGAGTAACATGTTAATTGAATGCGTGTTAAGTAATATTAAAAGTATGGAAACCCTAGAATCTAAATAGGAAGTTGGTGAATTAATAAGGAATACCCTAAAATGTTGTAATTTAGTGCATCACTAAAATGAGAATATCCCGACAACTCTAAAAGTACTAATGAGATTAATCCGTTATACTAATAAGTATTAAATAAATCATAATCCGTGTAGATTCGTTGGAGGAGACGCGTTACGTCTTCGTATTTCTACATTCGTTTGCTTTCCTTTCATTTGCTTTAAGGTGCGGATATTCTGTCTTACTTTAAGACACTTGTGTTATCATACGATATTCTATCCCTTTTCAAGAAGGTTCCGTATGATGTTCTTTTCGTTCGCTTTTCTATTTTACTTATTAGGATTTCGATGCCATTGCTATGAACCCTTTTCGAATGTTTGATCATACTTATCCGAACTATGTTCTAGTGAACTATGCAATATCGATGTGAACTTATGTTAGGAAGACTCGATATACACATTTGTTGAACTTTGCTATGGTTGATTATGAACTCCGATTATGAAATTTCGCTTATGAATGTATGATATGCCACTATGATATGAACCTCGACTTGACTATCCGAATATGAACCTTATGATATGAACTATCGATAAGTTATCCGTGACCTTTATGATGAATTATGATCCGTGTCATTTATGATAACTGTTTGACCTAAGTTTAGTTTGACACCGAGCCAAATATTTCACTAGTCATGGGGTTCCATGTCCGTATCGATGATGCACCTCGATATGACTCTAGGCGAGAGTGATGTTCGCCACGTCCTTATCTCGTTATTTGTTATGAGCTCGCTTGGTATTATATTACCTATATATGTCTCATTGGGCGTATGGATGCATCCTAGATCCGATCATTATCGATATTTTTACGGTGAATGATGTCGTATTGCAATGCGCGTCTTCACAAAGTCCGGGAGCTAGCTACTCCAATGGTTACTTATGATATGTTATGATCCGATATGTTTCTTGGCTCGTGGTAGTTGACTAAATTGTTATCTGTTACTCGTGTTAAGTATTCTGTATGATTTGGTATTTCGAGTGTTTATATTATGTATTACGATATGATATGTTAGTGAACGTGCTTATGACGTATTTGTTTAAGTGATTATTAGTTGCCATGCTAGGACGAGGATTAATACGTTAAAACATGATTCGTATATCCGATATTATGATTTGTTATCTTTACGTGAATGCGTTGATTTGCGAGATGAATGTGCTAGTGTACAATTGAGTGTTTTGAAGGTTAATTATCCGTGCGCATATGTGACCGCCATGTTAAAATCGCTAAGGTTAGGATTTGATCCGAGAACTGGTTTAGCTATTATATACGCCATGACACATTCGCTAGTTCATTGCTACAATATTGCATTAAATATATTAAATGTTGATTAATTGATTTGTATGAATGCCATGTTTATTTCTCGTAACTTTCCGTTAGCTCTTAGACTTTCCGTTTGGCTTATCGTAATCTGTTATTTTGATATGCTATGTGTTTGGTTGTTCGATATGTTTGTGGTTGCGTTAGTAATGTGCTATGTGAAGTCTAAAGCATTATGTGGTTGTTTGGATTTACGATATTGGTGCTTCCGAGAATCCTAAAAGATCCTTCGTCATTATTTTATTTTGATTTCGTTATTCGTAGATTTGTTTTGTTTAGCTTTTGTTTCATTATATCCGTTCATGGGCTTTGTAAGCTCACCGCACTTTTCTTTTCTGGCGGTATTAAGCGTTCAAGATAAGCTTATGGATAGTGATCCGGGCTTGAGAGTGAGAGAGCAAGATTTGACCATAGAGATCTTAGATTTATTTTGAATATAAGTTATTTATATTATCTTTTGTAAGTTTTGTAAAGGCTTCGCTTTTGTACATTAGTTAAAGTTCGATATGAAACCGTGTTGTGATATCTTTACCCTTGCTCGGTCGGGGTGTTACAATTTATGGTATCGAGCTCTAGGTTTTAGGACCCTTAGAGCTTAGGCTATGACCGTGAGAATTGGGTAGACATTAGGTTTCCGTCCTGTTCGATATTTTTCGATTCCTTTTGATGGTCGCTCGATTTGACTTGATATCCTTTTGCCTTCACTAAATTGGCCTCCTTTGTTCGCATCAATTTTGTTATTTTGTTTTCGTCGTCCGTTTGTCGAGCGTTAGATGGAGACCAACCGTGGAGCCGAAGAAGATGGTGCCGACCTGCGTTGTTGCGACGGTTCTGTCTTTGGAGAGGTTCGTGAAGCGAAGCCACACTCGATTGCCGTCATCGGAGACATCGAGATCTTTGTTGAAGGAAGTTGGATGGACCAACCAAAGGCGCGAAGACGGAGACAAGATTCAACCGGTGGTGAGAAGATTCATCTACTTCATATGATTTGGGCGCGACTTATGTCACTCGATTCGTTTGTCATGCGTTTCAAGACGGTTTGATATTCGATAAGTGATTACGATCGTATTGCTTTTCTCGATTTGTTCGAACTCGGTGTGAATCATGAAGTTTTATCGTTTAGTATTACGGTATATCTCGGCTTTTCTTTACGGATCGTCGATAATAAGTCATGAGGAAGAATACGAGGTGGACTCGGATTTAAAATCTCTGACTCTTGGTAGGTTTAATCCGACACAAGAGTAGGAATTTCGCTCGATTAGTTGTCCTCCTTATGAGAAATTTCGGCGTTTGATTTTGAGCTAAGTCCTTTGTTTTCATTTTGACGTTTGAATCTGGGATTATTAGGTTTTGTTTTGGAAGTTCATCTTAAGACGATTCTGCAAATTTTGTTTGGTTAATGGAAATAAAACAAATTTTTGAAAGTATAGTGCCTGTCTGTTGTTGCTTCTACTAGATTCGTTAAGTTTCCGTTAGTCCTCATAAGTTTTGTCCGCTATTTATTTTCTCCATGATGTTATTACCGCTTGAATGAAGTATGACCATCATGATGGTATACTCATGTGGATCTGGTTTGTTATTATATGTTACTTGCTATATGTATGTTATCTGTATGTGGTATGTTTTGTTATGATATTAGTTATGTGTTTTGTCATGACCCGAGACCGAATATAGTGACAATAAGAACTTGTTATGTGATGCAAGTATTATGACGCCTGATCAACGTAATAATACCGAGATCATATAATATGAACCTATTGAAGGTATACGACGTCTGGGAAATGCCTGTGATTGATATGTGTATAAACTTTGACTTGTATCTGTTATTTTGGCACTACTCATGTTCGTTTGAATTCCGTACCTATTTGTGAGATTTCGTCGATATTTGTTACGTATAAGTTTTGTACGTTTGGAATTCGAAGTTGTTATGATCTGTACGAACCTATAGATTGCTATGACCGCCTTAAGCCTATACGTCTCTACATATTTCTGCGACTATTGAGGCTGATAGGATTTATTCCGTCTATGCATATGATGTCCTCATCATTGGATATCTGAATAAGTTAGAATTTGTCGTTTGATTTTCTGCGTCTCATCTGTTCTCCGCCATTATTTGATAAGTATATAATTTTCTATTATAAGTATTTGACTATTGATTTAATTTCTGAATAAGTATGAGTTCAAATATTCTGATAAGAAATTCATTTGTTTCGAGATAAGATTAACGTTCGTTATCTTCCTAGAAGTTCTGAAATCCGATTCGTTTTCTGATCTGCTCCATCTTGTCCAATTTCAAGGACGAAATTTTCTTTTAGAGGGGAAGAAATTGTAATACCTGGAATTTCTAAAGTTCACAAAAGACCAAAATGCCCTCAAAATCAAAAAGTATGAATGATTAATTTGAAGAATACCAAATAAGCTATGTAAATTCAGAAAATTTATAAGAAATACCACATATGATCCAAATAAATTTTAAACACTTTGAAAAGCTAATTTTATAGTTTATAAAATTATAAAATCAGTTTTTGTATTTTATATATATGGTGAAAATATTAAATTAGTTTTATAAGAGAATTTAATTAAATAAAAGCCCAATATAAATTTATATTATTAAGAGTCCATTTATTTTAAGTCCAATACATTATAAACCCACAATAAAATTATAAATCCTATATAAACCCATTATTCGGTTCACATAAATCCCTAATTGCCGATTAAACATAAACCGACTCCAAACCCTCCATAATTCGATTTCCAGTTTCAGGGCTTAAAGCCATTTTTCTTGGACAAGTTTGAAGGTAAAGAAGGTGAGAAAAATAGTGTTCGAGTTCCTAAGCTCTGTATTGATCGTGGCTAGTTTTGGATCAATTAGGGTTTCAGGTGGAGATTTTGTGTTTTCTTGTTCTAACGACCAAAGCTCATAAAGGGTATGTTCCTAATGTTATTTTCAGTCCTATAAGTCATATGGAACACATAAAATTAGCCATGCATGTTTAATAAGTCGTATGGGATTTTTTGGAACTAAAACCCTAAAAGCGTATAAAAATAACGAATGGGCGTATAATAATTTTTAAGACCATGAATTGATTTTTCCAGAAGCTCTTACATGTTATAAGACCTGAATAAAATACATGTTTGTGAATTCGAAGCTTGTGTGAATTGTTTGGGGTTTTATTACTAGATCGCATATGAAAAAGGAAAGTATTTAAAAGGGGACGATTAGGGTTTATAAAGAACTAGGGTTTTCTTGTTATCATTAAGGGTAATAAATGAAGTAATAATGATGAGCTAATGATGGGTTACACTTAGGTTTAGGGCTTGTACTTAAATTGTACATTATTCGGTTTTACATAAAAGGTTTGGGTTGGTTTGTAAATATTGAAACTTAAAGGTTATTTTGTGAACAGTAAAATAAAGGTACTAAGCGTATAAAAATAAGTATGGGGTTAAGCGTGTAATTTTGGATATTTAGAGGGCCATTCGAATTGTATTTAATTTATTAGGGTACGTTTTGTAAATTCTAAAACCTTTGGGTTAAAAGTGCAAAATCTGATAAAGTAAGGTTAGATCGTATAATTAAAGATGTTAAAGGTGCAACATGTAATTTTGAATAATTATGGGTCGACATGTGTAAATGAATTACGTAAGGACATGCATGAGTTAAGTTAATTTCCGTTTGAGTTTTCATACGTTTTAGGTCAAAGTGGAAATCATTAAAGGAGTAACATGTTAATTGAATGCGTGTTAAGTAATATTAAAAGTATGGAAACCTAGAATCTAAATAGGAAGTTGGTGAATTAATAAGGAATACCCTAAAATGTTGTAATTTAAATACATCACTAAAATGAGAATATCACGACAACTCTAAAAGTACTAATGAGATTAATCCGTTATACTAATAAGTATTAAATAAATCATAATCCGTGTAGATTCGTTGGAGGAGACGCGTTACGTCTTCGTATTTCTACATTCGTTTGCTTTCCTTTCATTTGCTTTAAGGTACGGATATTCTCTTACTTTAAGACACTTGTGTTATCATCTGATATTCTATCCCTTTTCGATTAAAGGTTCAGTATGATGTTCTTTTCGTTCGCTTTTCTATTTTACTTATTAGGATTTCCGATGCCATTGCTATGAACCCTTTTACGAATGTTTGATCATTACTTATCCGAACTATGTTCTAGTGAACTATGCAATATCGATGTGAACTTATGTTAGGAAGACTACGATATACACATTTGTTGAACTTTGCTATGGTTGATTATGAACTCCACGATTATGAAATTCGCTTATGAATGTATGATATGCCACTATGATATGAACCTCGACTTGACTATCCGAATATGAACCTTATGATATGAACTATCGATAAGTTATCTGTGACCTTTATGATGAATTATGATCATGTCATTTATGATAATCTGTTTGACCTAAGTTTAGTTTGACACCGAGCCAAATATTTCACTAGTCATGGGGTTCCATGTCCGTATCGATGATGCACCTCGATATGACTCTAGGGCGATGAGTGATGTTCGCCACGTCCCTTATCTCATTATTTGTTATGAGCTCGGTTGGTATTATATTACCTATATATATACATTGGGGCGTATGGATGCATCCTAGATCCGATCCGTTATCGATATTTTTACGGTGAATGATGTCGTGTGCAATCTGCGTCTTCACAAAGTCCGGGAGCTAGCTACTCCAATGGTTACTTATGATATGTTATGATCCGATATGTTTCTTGGCTCGTGGTAGTTGACTAAATTGTTATCTGTTACTACGTGTTAAGTATTCGTATGATTTGGTATTTAGTGTTTATATTATGTATTACGATATGATATGTTAGTGAACGTGCTTATGACGTGTTGTTTAAGTGATTATTAGTTGCCATGCTAGGGCGGGATTAATACGTTAAAACATGATTCGTATATCGATATTATGATTTGTTATCTTTACGTGAATCGTTGATTTGCGAGATGAATGTGCTAGTGTACAATTGAGTGTTTTGAAGGTTAATTATCATGCGCATATGTGACTGCCATGTTAAAATCTGC
This sequence comes from Chrysanthemum lavandulifolium, assembly GCA_022545495.1. NCBI lineage: Eukaryota > Viridiplantae > Streptophyta > Magnoliopsida > Asterales > Asteraceae > Chrysanthemum > Chrysanthemum lavandulifolium. The sequence continues at coordinate 273,202,550 of CM040244.1, forward strand.
TAAGGTTAGGATTTGATCCGAGAACCGGTTTAGCTATTATATGCGCCATGACACGTCTGCTAGTTCATTGCTACAATATTGCATTAAATATATTAAATGTTGATTAATTGATTTGTATGAATGCCATGTTTATTTCGTAATCAAGCTGTTTCCGTTAGCTCTTAGACTTTCCGTTTGGCTTATACGTGTCTGTTATTTTGATATGCTATGTGTTTGGTTGTTCGATATGTTTGTGGTTGCGTTAGTAATGTGCTATGTGAAGTCTAAACCTGTATGTGGTTGTTTGGATTTACGTATATTGGTGCTTCCGAGAATCCTAAAAGATCCTTCGTCATTATTTTATTTTGATTTCGTTATTAAATAGATTTGTTTTGTTTAGCTTTTGTTTACATTATATCCGTTCATTTGGGCTTTGTAAGCTCAACCGCACTTTCTTTTCTGCGGCGGTATTAAGCGTTCAAGATAAGCTTATGGGATAGTGATCCGGCTTGAGAGTAGAGTGAGCAAGATTTGACCATAGAGATCTTAGATTTATTTTGAATATAAGTTATTTATATTATCTTTTGTAAGTTTTTGTAAAGGCTTCCGCTTTTGTACATTAGTTAAAGTTCTGATATGAAACCGTATTGTGATATCTTTACCCTTGTCGGGTCGGGGTGTTACAAACATCATGTTGTGTATAAGGTTTTTGTATCATGCTTGATTATAAGATGATTCAACAACAGTGTAATATTTATGTTTGGATTTAGAATTGCATTCCTCAGCCTGGAGTTGCTCCCAGATTCTATACAACAATTGTTATGTAATTGTCATAAGTCAACAAACTTGAGGTTTGGATGACACCAAACAAATAAATATTCAAAGTTTACGGATGTTTAAAGAGCATATTGTTGTACACAATGATACTAGTATAATTGAGATGACACTCAATTCTAGTCATGGTATCCTTGATGATGACCATGTTGACTAGTTATGCTCAACTAAGAGCATAGTTGCATTATACATTAAAGAATATAGAATACTTTTAAACCTTAAGGTTTTGGAAGATGATTGTCATAAAAGGTGGTTCAAGTAGTCACGCATCTTATTGAATGGTATGACAATATCAAGATATGTGTAAACACATACAAGAAATTCATTTATTGAATTTTTGAAATAAGTATTCTCAAAATTTCTATAGATCAAAGTTAGTTGAAGTTATGCCCTGTCAACAAGTATGATTATCATGACTTGAGGCAAAATTCATTAACTAAGAATTATCATGCATTGATCTATTTGATATTTGGATAAAGGATATTATAAACATTATTATTCAAATGAAATAAAGTATTTTGTTATGTTTATTATTCATTTATTATGATGTTATCCTATATTTGCATGTTTAAATCCTTGAATAACTTAAGTTATTTTAAATAGTCCGTTGTCGATCAATAACATGGGAATGATATTGAATTAAGACAAATCTGAGTATTAGTTAGAATATACTTGAAAGTATATTGATGCGTAGCAGGACTTATCCCAACCACATGATGGTACTTTATGGATCTTAGTCATTAAGTACATCATGAATATTTATCATTTGACTATAGATACCAGAGAAATGTCATGGATGTAGTGCATTTCTGTGAAGCAATCTAACGCTATCGTGGCGGTAGTTATAGATTGTTTCGAAGTGTTGCGAAATTTATGAATTACGCTCGTAGTCAAACGGGTTTGTTTCCTTCAAATTTATTTGAAGTATAATACCCTCGTAGGATTGTTAAGATGTTTGCATGGCCATGCCCAAGGTCTTCTTCAGAAGAATTGGTAATCTTGATCAATCAAAATAAAGCGAGAAACAGAACAGTTAATTAAGAAATGAGTGAGATCCATATTCTTATTAACATGGTATTAGAAACAAAAGGATAAGTTGATGATGAATCATCAAAGGGTTTTTTCCAGGAAACCATACTCGAGTTGTTCTGGGGTCATTGGCGTGTTGCTAGATGCTAACCAATGTCATTACGCATATTAAGATATCTCCAAGTGGGAGTTGTTGGTTTATGGATATATTTAATATGTGTATGACCGGATTCGAACTCGAGACCACGGGATTGCACACTTTACGTATGAGATTCGTTGTTTAAATAATTAATATAAAATATTATGTTTAATTATTAAATTCACAATAAACGACCAAACGAGCGATAAGTACTAATTGGAAGTGACTATCGGTCGTTAAATGTCAACGAATATGAAGAAAAGTAAAAAGCCAAGAGACGGTTTTAGGAACCTCTTTTGGGCTTGTTTTGGCGAAACTATGGAATCCCACATCGGAAACTATAGTAAACTTGACATGTACCATAAGGCTATAAATACATCCCCATGTATTCATCCTTTGGCACACTAGATTTCAATAGAGGGCTAAACTTCTTTTTTTCTTCCCTCTTGTCTTGGTAGACGAGTGAATCCCCATTGTAAGGGATTTACGAGTGACCTTGAGCATAACAAAGATGTTTGATTATTCTATTGTGATCAAGAACTAGCATTCGCATCGAATCGCTAATAGTACGTGTGTACAAAAACGTGGTGTAACACACTATTGTTACATCGATTGGTTTGAATTGAAAAACGGTAAGGGTCAATTCGTTAAACCACATAAACCCTAATTAGGGTTCTTGATGCAAGAAGTTCTTGCAATTTGGAAAAGGTATGTTTACGCATATTTCAGTTAATTAATTGCTGTTATATTTTAAGTCTTCCGCTGTGTACTCTGTGATGTGTACATGTTATTATTTGTATATCATGTTTATTAATCTCAACAGACTTTGCACTTTTTCTCCATTGTAGCAGCCAATTTTTTAATTAGTGCAAAATAGCAACCTGGTTACATCTTTAACCAATTTTAGCAACCAACCTAAGGGAAGGGATCCAATAAGAATAAAAACTAATATAAGAAGAATTAGTGGCCACAAAATTCAAATTAGAGTGAGATTTTTAAGGGAAGATGCATAAACATTTGTAGGTGCATCTGAAATGTGTGGTTGTGGTTTCTTCTTATCCTTCTCATTTTTATTTTTCTTCTTATTTGATCCTAACTCCCTAAAATTAACGTGTGATCGTAGTTTTAAACACGTGGCATGTGATTTGTGCAAGTACTAGTGCAGTGTCTCTATGGACCTAATTGTATGTGCTTATAAAGTGGTTATCGTCCATTGAAACGCTAATAACAGGTTTAAGTGTGTGGCAAAAACTGATTACAATTCTGAGTTTTTCACTATCTGATCTCTAAGAAGCAGATCTCGGAAACTAGTTATCGAGAGAAACGTAAATTTAACTCTCTAGTGCCTTTCATCGCCCCACCACTACCAATGGTTGGTTGGTATGAAACGCGGGAATTTAACAACCAATGGACCGAACTGAATTTTGAGTGAGCTGGAGTTGAAAACCGTTATGTTTAAGAGTGAACCAGAGATGAACCGAACTGAATATGAACCAATGGTCCAGTCTACGGTTCTTTATTTATAAGAATATGATATGTTATGGTACATGGCCAAGTGAGAGTAAGCAATACTACTTGAACCCAATTATTTTTTAAACTTTTTTGTATGTAATGCAATTCGTAAAAGTATATAAATAGAAAAGAAAAAAATGAAGATGCCGTTTTAGAAAAAGAAAGAGAATGATAAACGACTTTTTGCTAGTCCAATATTTGAAGGTCTTTAAACCAAGTCACATGATGGATGTAACGACTCTCTTGATCAATCTTTGATAAACTATTAGCTCATATACCATAATAAAGTCAAGTTCATTCACGTTTTAATCTAGATAGCTTTTGTTTAGTTGTTTGGTCATGTTGGTTCAAGTTTTAATCTATTATATTGATCATTCTTAAGCAGATTATAATTATACAAGTTTCAAATTTTAATAATTACGTACTTGAGCTTCATAAAGGAAGAGAAAATCAAATTTTACAGTTGGAGTTGTTTATAAACGTCACCCCACAGTCACACGATCGAGCTAGAAAGTTTAAATACATATATTTAAAACTACAATGTGATTTAATTCAACCTCGCGATCTTCTTTAAGCGTGTTTGTAATTATTGGGATATATTACAGTGCAAGCTTGTGAGTTGAAAGTTAAGTTTAAAAATTTTATATGTTATAATCAACGTACATGGTGCATTATGATGCACAACCAATTGAGAACAATACTGGATTAGGTAATATGCTTGATTTAAAGAACCCAAGAAAAATGTTTATGAAGTTCACACTAGTCTTAGGTCACATTTTAATTAGTGTTAAGATCGACTCGGTTAAGTTGTCATCGCAACGTGTAGATGAAGGAGAATGTTAACAACCTTTTAGCTAGTCTGACTCTGAAGGAGGTTTGCGAACAGATTATATATACCAGTTGACTTTCAAAACATGCAATTACTACAAAGAAAGAGACTCTATCTTTGCAAAGAAAAAGTTTACACATTTTAATTTGTTAACTATAAAAATTAAGATTTTATACAAATTATTCAGAGTTCGTAGCAGGTGCGGGTTATGAATAACACTTCATATTGATCTACAGATATCAGATCCATGGATGTTGTGGTATATAAACTAGCATGGACTTTTTTCTTTAACGAATGTGGGATTCTAAGTTGTCAATGTGATCATCCATGTTACCCGACTCACACAAACCACAAAATGTTATTACTACTAATATTTGAAACAACAACGTGACCCCACTTCACTTGCATATAGACGCCAATACACGACACTTGTTGACATGCGTGTTAACCCTTAGTCAACAAGGATGAAGCACTGCTATAAACTATCTAAGATATATAATATCGATTTTTAATACACACGACTTTGGATTTTAAATATATCTTGAGTAGTCACTCCCGCCAGATTAAACACAACCACATATTTCAAACGAGATGGAAAGTGACTCATTCAAACATATTCAAATGATGGTTGGCTGGGTTAAGTGAGATGAACCAAAATATAATTTGAGGGGAAGTTTGAAGTCAATGCAACTCTATTTCTTTGTTTTTTGAATGACTAACATGAAGTTTAGCATAGTTGATAAGTCAAGAATTTTACGTATCTAGCTTTTAAACACCTTTCAAAGCTTTCTAACGCCCTAATCGGATTTAAAAGTTCCATTGATAAAAGTTTTAACATAAAAAAATATAACTTTATTATTTTAGATAATTATATACTCTCTAACATTCTTAACTGATAACTAACATTTAGCTACATAAATAAAGGGGCTCTCCTTGTTAAGAAAATTGTTTTTACGTTTTCTTAAAATAAAAAAGGTTTTCTTAGTTTAGTTTTTTGTTTTTATTTGATCCTAACTCCTTAACTAATAACTGTAATAGTTTTTTCTTTTTATTTGATCATAACTCCTTAACTAATAACTACTCTTTTCGTCTCAAAATTATAGTTCACATTTTCTTTTTGAATGTTTTAAAATAATCGCTCACTTTTTTGAATTAAAACTAGAGAATATATTATAGGAATATTCTCTTTAAGTTGTTGAGATTTATAGTAGTCATATTTTTATTAAACTTTGTAAATTTTTCTAACGAAAATAATTTTAAGACGGAAATAGTAATATTTAGCTATATAAATAAAGGGAATCTCCTTGTTAAGAAAAGTTGTTTTTACGTTTTTTTTAAAATAAAAAAAGTTAAGAATTCATATAAATTTGACTCTTGTTGTAACAGAAGCTGTTAAGCTTAACAGCTCCTCTCAAATTAGAGGCAACTTGATTCTATTCCGAACTTATGAGTACCACATACACATTCGTATATAAACAAGAATAGTTTCTTTTCTTTAATCTATGTGGGGATCGAAAGCAGTCCCCATTTCTATAACTTAAAACAGACACAGTCTTTGGGCCTCACTTTTAAACATGAAGCCCAACTCCATTCTTTGAACCTAAACATGTTTACATTTTATAGTAAAAACAAAAAAACCCCACAATAATGTTTCCTCTATCACAACTTGTTGCATGATGCATACATCTTTAAGTGCAGTTCTTTTTAATTTTAACCCCTCGTACGTTTGAAGTTGATTATAAGCGTCACCCGACAGTTGAGCCAAAAAATTTGCATGTACTAATTAATTATTGAAACAACAATGTGATCGAATTTGACCTCACTAGCTTGTGTATAATCACTTTGATTCTAGATTACGTATTATAATAAAAATATATGGCACCATTAGATGCTAAAAGTATATAAACACACTAGAAAAACAATGATGATTACGTTTTGAAAAAGAATTAAGACTTGGATATTGTCATATTGTGCAAGTGAAAGAGAACATTTTTCTGCTTGTCCAATATTTGCGACTCTTTAAACCTTGATCAATCTTTTGATAAACTTTGCAAAATAAATTGAAATAAATTCATATAGATGAATATTTTGGAAGTTCATATGGTTTTAGATAGCATTTGTTTGTTTACGTTGGTTTAATTCTTTGTATGTTTTTATTAATAGATTATACAACTTTCAAAATTTATTAATTACTTGTTGCATAAAGAAAGAGAAAATCAAATTTTAGAAAGTAAGAGTTTATATATTATGCTAACTACAAAAAAAAATTAAGGATTTATACAAATTTTACCAGAATCCACAAGTGAAGCATGATAGTCATTACTTATCAAGCTCACTTGTAGGAATCTGGAAACTTTATACCAATCCTAGCACATACGTTTTGTCTGCTTGTTGGTATATAAACTGCCATAACTTCTTCTATTTAGCCGATGTGGGACTCAATTTTCATGAAACATATCTAACTTTTAAAGTTGATCATCACGTCACCTCACACTCACAATAATCAAATTTTTTACTGACACGTACTAATATTTAAAACAACATATAGATGCCAACAAACGGTTAGTGTAGGAAGTGACTTACTATAACCAAACAAGAGTGGTGAAGTTAAAACACAACATTTTCCCGTTCACCAGGCCCTCCACGAGCAAGTACCATGCTACTGAACCTTTCTTGCTTTTCCATATCTCTATAAGCTAGTAGTTAAACCTTTGCAACCTAGCTGTTGTTAACTTCTCATACTCGTAATTAGTACAAAGTATTTCTGTTCATCAAATACTTTTGACATAAAAAAATGGTTACGGTATTTGAAGCTCGATAAGCCAAGTCGCATAATCGACGTAACTACTCTTGTTCAATTCAATCAATTTTTGATAATGGATATGCCCTTAAGCAGAGACGAAGCTAGGGGGTCCTGTGGGTGCCCGTGACACCTATGGATTTTTTCGATTCGGTGTTAATTTTAAGAAAAAACATTGATTTTTCTCAAATACATCTTAAATGACCTCAGTCCATTGAAATGTGATTTTAGTCTTATTTAGTTAGCATTTTAAACTCTATTATATTATGATTAAATTTTTTTGTGCACCCGGTCATATTTGTTCCTGACTCCGTCCCTGCCCTTAAGCCGAGTTACGCAATCGATCTAACTACTCGCGTTCTATACTATCAATGTTTAATAGCGCTAAATTATTAGATCAATTTATTTTATTTAAACATTAGAACTTGAAACGTCATATTTTTTAGGGTGAAGGCTGAATATACGTATAAACTTTCTCAAATATCCGATGACGTAACATACTTATTTTATTATTAACATCGTAATATACTTTCAATCTTCGCGATATACGTAATATTGATGATTCACAAGTTTTAAAGTTACAACATTGGTCCATGTCGTTTGCATTCACTTTCACCGTTAGTCGTTTGACATTTTTTCACTTAAAAATTACGATGCGGTCCTTGTAGTTTCTTTGACTTTTACCATTAGTCCTTTGTCTTTCATCTTTTTATATATCGTTTTACGCGTTTTATACACATTTTTACATATTTTATACACGTTTTTTACACACGTTTTTAAATGCATTTTTTTTACACATTTTTACACACGTTGTTTACACGTTTTTATACATGTTTTTATACACGTTTTTATACACGTTTTTATGTACGTTTTTATACACTTTTTATACATGTTATTATACACATTTTTTACTTGTTATTATACACATTTTTTACATATTTTCATACACGTTTTTTACACACGTTTTTATATGCATTTTTTTACACATTTTTATACACGTTTTTATACATGTTTTTATACACGTTTTTATGTACGTTTTTATACACTTTTTATACACGTTTTTTACACGTACATTTTTTACACATTTTTATACACGGTTTTATGTACGTTTTTTATACACTTTTTATACACGGTTTTATGTACCGTTTTTATACGTTTTTATACACGTTTTTACACACGTTTTTATATATGTTTTTTACACTAATTTATGCACGTTTCTATACCCGGTTTTATATACGTTTTTTACACGTTTTTATATATGTTTATTTACACGTTTTTATATGTTTTTTACACACATTTTATATGCGTTTTTACACGATTTTATGCACTTTTTTATACACGGTTTTATAGTTTTTATACATTTTACACGTTTTATGCACGTTTATACACATTTTATACACGTTTAGAAAATGTGTTTAAAATGTGTATAAACCGCGTAAAATCGTAAAAACGATATAAAACGTGTATAAAACGTGTAAAAACATGTAAAAACGATATAAAACGTGTGTAAACGTATATAAAACCGTGTATAAAATGTAAACAATGTGTATAATAACGTGTAAAAATGTGTATAATAACGTAAAAACGTATAAAAAGTGTATAAAACGTATATAAAACGTGTATAAAACATGTATAAAACGTGTAAACAACGTGTATAAAATGTAAAAATGTATATAAAACGTGTGTAAATGTGTATAAAATATGTAAAAATATGTATAAAAACGTAAAAACGATATATAAAAATATGAAAGACAAAGGACTAATGGTGAAAGTCAAAGCAAATTACAAGGACCGTTCATGTAATTTTTAAGTGAAAAATGTCAAATGACTAACGGTGAAAGTGAATGCAAACGACAAGGACTAATGTTGTAACTTTAAAACTTGTAACTGTCAATACTACGTTGGTGGTATTGAAAGTATATTACGCGTGTTAATAATAAAATAAGTATGTTACGTCATCGGTATATTTGAGAAAGTTTATTACGTATATTCAAATTCTTCACCCTATTTTTTACTTACATAAACAAATGGACATGATTTTTTTAACGGAAAGTTAAGACTCCTTTTATCAAAAAAAAAGTTATAGATTTTGTTAAATATGGAAAAGTGAAGAATTCATATAAATGTATGTGCATCTCAAAATATCAAAGATGGTATCTTGGATGTTCTACCATCTAAGATATGAAGATGTCATAACTTCATATTAATCATTACACATATTGTCTGTACACATTGTGGTATATAAGCTGGCAAAGGTTGTTTTCTTTCAACTATATGGGATACCAAATTGTCAAGGTTTTCATAAAATATATCTTACAGTTGAAGTTATTCCACACTCGAACAAACCAAAAAATGTAATTGATACTAATATAGGGAAAAACAATGTGGTTCCACTTCACTTGCATATGTAGACCCCAATACACGTCGAGTGTTAGTTTGCGAATTAACCTTTGATCTAGCACTGTTAATATAGCGACACATTTCTTCTCCAAGATCTTGATGCAATCGTCACTTGAGCAGGCAATGGCTTGCCATCACCAAACATGATCGGTTCTGGTTTAAACACAATGACATGTCGTTCGGCTCACCTCCATGAGCATTGATCAACGACCTTGGTGTGGAACCATGTCTTACTTTGTCAAACTGGATTTGGTCATATTAGAATCTTCATTGAATCTGAACCATCTTCATTTTATCCATTCCAACTTCATTGCAAAAAACACGACATTTTCATATTTATAAAAGAATTTAGGATAAACCGACATTTTCATATTTATAAAAGAATTTGAAGCTCGCTAAACCGCGTCACATAATCGATATAAATACTAAAAGATATCAAATTACTCGTGCAAATATTCCGCAACAAATTCACTTAAGACAGTGCTATAAAAAGTCACGCCTCGCAACCTTTTTGACTTTTTGTATGTTTTATCTTTCATAAAATAAAGACTTTTACTACTACAATGTTTTTTTTGGGTAAAGGGTTTTACCCCGGTAAATGTATAACTCACGATATTTAGCCACATAGAAAAATGGACTATAAAAAGTGAAGTATATGTAATAAATTTTATCCAAACTCAAAAGCAGCTGTCTAAGCCTAACAGCCAGCTTTAGAATAGGAGAAAATTTGATACAAACACACTTACACACACAAGTATGTATGATCCATGTATATTGTGCTTAATAAGCTACCATACCTGCTTTTCTTTTTACCTATGCGGGATTCTTTTCTTAAGTTGATCATCAACTCACAACAAATACATGTCATTCGCCTGCCTCTCTGTGAGCAAAGTCGTGTCATTCACCTGCCCTCCATGAGCAACCACAATGCTATCGAACCATGTGTTAATTTGCCTTTCACTATCAAACATAATATCCGACTTTGGTCCCATTAGAATCTTCACTAAATCCGAACTATCTTTATCTTATGATTTTCGAGATAGCTATATCTAAACGCGTGTTTTAGTATGTCAAATAGTTAATCTGGATGTCTGATAATGAAATACGTTGATTCGGTGAAGACACGTTGGTAGTAAAAACTCGTGAGAAAACTTGTGTCCTGAGTGCACCGCAGCGTATATATTCCTTGGAAAGAAAACTTGTTGCTTCAACAACGCTGTTAATTAAAGTCATATTAAGAATACACAGGGAAACCTCGAAAGAGTGTAGCCCCACTTAAGAAGATCATCTAGCCATGATTTACAAGATTTTATGCTTCCGTAAAATGAAGAAGATCAATATTCGCACATGCGGGAGAAACTCCAGCGAAGAAACACGTGATCGTTGCAAAATCTCAAAGTGCGAGTTGTTACAATCAAATAATATCTAGTAGGTACACTGCCCATTTAAGTGTTCAGTTTGATAAAATGACTTGAGTGAAACAAGTTGTTTATCATAGTTACTTTAATAGCATATAGATCGAGATGTGCAAGTCCCAACAAGTATGTCATTTTCTGGACGTTAAACTTGAACCTTGAGCAAGCCGAGCCCCGAGAAATCTGAAGTCCTTTATCACGTTTTTGTTTAACTCATATCACTTGTTTCAAATTTATATATAATCGATGTTAAGTTTACGCCCATTGTTCAAAGTTCTAACATGCAAATACAGACTTTTATTGTTTTAGATAGTGTTTTCCCAGTCACTCTCGTGCAAGTTCAATCCAAGAATTTCCTAGATTCTAATACCTAGTTGCATAAAGGAAGAGACTTTAAAGTTTGTAAAGGAAAAGTGTTTGGACTCCTTATTGAAATTTGGAAAAGTATTACATTTTGTTAACTATTTTTTTAAAGAGTTGCTATAAATTTTACATTAGGACCATGATTTTGGTAGACTCCTTAACATCATGGTCCATGATATAACCCGAAGCTTTTAGTTTTCAATCATGTATTTTATACAACGAATGTGGGACTCAAGTTGGCAGTTAAGGATTTCATGAAGCATAACTTACATTTGCAGTTGATCATAAAGTCACCTTACCCAGAATGTTAATTATCAATACTAATGTTTGAAACATTAGTATGATTCGCTTCTTGGCATATATAGATGCCAATGCAAGACGACTGTTAATTTGCGAGTTAACTATTGGTCTACGAGAATGAAGCACTCTCAAATTATCTAAGAAATCTACTTAATCCATTTAAAAAAACAGATGAATGGTTTTGGTTTTACAAACTGTTTATTTGATTATTTGATAGTGTTTATAAAGTTTCTTTTATTATAAAATGTCAGGGTTAATTAGTTCCAGTTTTATGAAGTAACAGGTGAAAATTAGGGGTGAGAAAAAAAAACTGAAAATGACCGAATAAACCGAAAATCGAAACCGAACCAAATCGAAAACAACTGAATCGAACTAATAATTGAACCGAATTTGCTAAAACCGAACTATTAATTCAGTTCTCGGGTTGGATATGGCTTTGGCAATCTAAACCGAAAACCGAATTCATATAAAAATATATCTTTTTTTATATGTTTATATTTTTTTTTATATTTATATATATGAATACTATTAAAATGTTATTTTAATATTAAAAAATTACTTTTTATGCTTGATTTATTTTATTTATTATTATCTTTTTGCTAAATATATATGTAATTATTAATTTTTCAAAAATAAATAGTGAAATTCCGGTTATTCGGGTCAACCCAAGAACTGAACCGAATTCAAATTCGGTTTTCGGTTTCATTTTTCGGTTTCGTTCGGTTGAATTCTAGTTCGGTTCGGTTTTCGGGTTGACCGAAAAAAAATTAACCAAACAAACCGAACAACCTGATAACCGAACCGATCAAGAGCCCTAGTGAAAATAATATATATTATAGTCAAAAGTAATAGGTGTGAAGAGAAAGGATCCGGTGAGAAGAAAATTTAAGATGACAAGAATGAGAAGGATTTCTAGCCACATGTCACACCCTAAAAATGGCGCAGCGGAAAGACATTTACGGGGCATGACTTCATAACCAAGAACACAAGGTGTCTAAATAGAGAAATACTAAATGCATTCATCACCACACAAGTCAAAGTTACAATGATCCCATAATACGGTGAATACAAGTCTTACTACATAAGTTCACAATAATCAAGTCTTAAGGGGGCATTTCAAATGCATAACTCCTCGGTAACAACAGCCTGGTAGAGTCTCGTCTTATGTCTGCTAAGCTAGGCCAATATTCAACCATCTAATGCAACTTCGTTCTTAACACCTGAAAATAGATACTCGAAAACGTCAACGTAAAGTTGGTGAGCTCGTAGGTTTAAGAGTTAAACCACGAAGTTGTGCATAGTATAGCGTAGGACAATGGTGAGCAAGATATACGAATATGAAACACAGTGCTAGCGGCAACTGGACCTGCCTGTAATGTTACACACATGTTACCAATAGTGGGGAGCTACCCCATATAGTACTATCAACTTGCTTCGGCTTCAAACGGAGTTAAACAGTCGCGCATGCATGAAACACAATTTATCATCACAAAGAAGCCACATATTGCAATCAAACACACATGTTGTCCAAAAACATGTAAACAGTTTAGCATGGCATAAAAACAATGAAAACATCATTTTAGTATCATTTTCCCCCAAGGAAAAAATGATGAAAAAGGGGCTACGAGAACTCACCTAAGTAAATCAGCAGTCTAAAGTAGTAGTCAATTAGAATTAGTGGATGGCACCAACACGCGACCTAGATTAGTAAGGCACGTTTAGTTTACACACTTATGTTTAAGACTCGATGAATCATAAATAAGTTTAAAAGTTTCAAAGTTTTTATGTTATTGTTGCTTGTGTGGCGACCAATGTTCTAAAAGGCGTGAGGCGTAGCATGGCGGCATAGCCATACTCAAGCCTTACAAACCTTTGCGTTTCATAAGGCTTGCTTAAGGCGACAAAAAATATTTATAGATTTATGTATTTATAATTTTGTGTCATTTTTAAAAGCAATTTCAATAACTAAAGCCCCAATCCCAAATATGAGGCCAAAATAGGAATTAAGTTTTGAAATAATGAGGCCCAAGAAGGAAATAGCCCAAATACTATAAATTCAAGCCAAATCCGTAAATCCCTTAAATTCTTCTAGAAATGGCGCCACGCCTTACCAAAAGGCGCGCCTTTTCACGCCTTTTCGCGCCTTATCTCACGCCTTTTCACACGACGCCTAGACCTCGCGCCTTGGTTCATTTCGTGGCGCCGAGGCCACACCTCGCGCCTTGGCGACGCCTTTTAGAACACTGGTGGCAGCACTTAAATTTAAAACATTTTTCTATATATTTGTAAATATTGGCTCTTGAAAATGTACAAGTATATGATAGAGGGTATCGATGATGAATGAGTCTTTGGTTTTATGGTAAACGAATGACGATGTGTGGAAAATGATTACGTATACTACTAGACTTTAATGGTTTAAATGAATATTATTATGGTCAAGGGTAAATATTTAGCCAAAGTATATATGTATGAATGCATTTTCATGTCTCAATTATTAGTTAAAATAGATGCACCTAAAAGAAGTTTAAGTATTAACTTAGTTTAAATACAAACATGTCCTCTAGGACTAACACACAGACCAAGGTCACAACAAAGAACCCTTGCATACCCCACTCTCCCTAACCAAGACATACACATAGAAGCACTGACAGTATCCATGACCAAAGGTCTTCCAACTCTCCCTAACCAAGACATTCCCTCTAAGTGAACATAAATCTACTAAAATTGGTCAACTTGTTCATCTTGATGTATGGGGACCATACAAAGTCACTAGCAGAGAGGGTTACAAATATTTTTTAACCATTGTTGATGACTATTCTAGGGTTGTCTGGGTGTATATGCTTAAGGGGAAGGATGATGTTTATGTTTCCATTGTTAACTTCACTCATTTGCTATCTAATCAATTTGAACACAATGTTAAGATATTCAGAAGTGATAATGGGACGAATTTGTCAATAACAAACTTCAACTCTTCTTTCATGAAAAGGAATTTTACATCAAACCTCTTGTGTCTATACACCTCAACAAAATGGTATTGCAGAGAGGAAACATAGGCATCTCCTTAATGTGGCGGATCCCTTATGTTTGAGGGAATTACCTCTATATCTTTGGTCCGAATGTGTTCTAACTTCTTGCTTATATCATAAACAGTTACCATCTTGATGTTATCCGCAAGTCTCCTTCTTCTTTGTGTATGGGCATGACCTTCACTCTCTCCTTAGAGTCTTTGGTCGCTTATGCTATGCCACCATTCTCGACATCTCGATAAATTTGGTAGTAGGTCCGAAAAAGTGTTCTTATTGGTTACTCAAATGAGAAAAAGGCTATAAACTCTTGAGCCTAGAAACAAAAAATATCTTTTACTCCAGAGATGTCAAATTTTATGAAACTGTCTTTCCATTCAAAATGAAAAATACTGTGTCAAAACCATTTGTTGAAACCTATGTGCCTAAAGATTTAAATCACAAATTTTTTTTTGACTCCTATGATGATAGCACAGTGTTGTATCATCCCACTAGGGATGATGAACCTGTTGCAACTTCCATAGATGAAAATATACACCCTGAGGGCATTGTATCACATGAATCACATCCTGCTGATGCATCTTCTGATTCTGCTAATACATCTTCTGATTCAACTCAAAATTACATTCAAGAAGAAGGCTTGCCACCCTCTTGCTAGAAGGTCGACGAGTTTCCAAATTGCCCAAGAACCTTAATGACTTTATTATTGAAGGAAAGTTAAATATGGCGTTGAAAAGGTTGTTAATTACTCTAATCTTAACAAAGATAATTCTTGCTTTGCCTCTAGTCTAAATAAAAGTATTGAACCTACATTATGAAGAAGCTACCTTGATAGTAATTGGGTTGATGCTATGAACTCTGAAATTGAGGCCTTAAATGAAAATCATGCTTGGGATATAACGATCTCCACCTAATAGAACTCCCATTGGTTACAAATGGATCTTTAAAATTAAATATAAAGCCAATGGTGAGGTTGATAGATACAAGGCTAGACTAGTTGTTAAAGGCTATAACCAAAGGGAAGGAATAGACTATGATGAAACCTTTTCTCTGTTGTGAAAATGTCTCTTTGTTAGATGTCTTATTGCCTTAGTATGTAAAAACAAATGGCCTCTTTTTCAACTTGATGTTAACAATGCTTTCTTGTATGGAGATCTTGATGAGGATATCTATATGACCATCCCCAGGGGTTCTCGTAATGAGAACAATAAAAATAAAGTTTGTAAACTTGTCAAATCTCTATATGGCCTAAAACAAGCTCCCGGAAAATGGAATGAAAAACTTGTCGGTGTTTTAAAGGAAAATAACTTTGTCCAATCATCAATGATCACTTTTTGTTCACCAAAACAGAATGACAAGTTTATTGCTCGCTTGTTTATGTGGATGACATTGTTCTTCTGAAAGCGTATTGATGAGATAAATCTTTTAAAGAGTTTCTAAAATCCAAATTTCATATCAAAGACTTGGAAAATCTAAAATATTTCCTTGGCATTGAGGTTTTAAAAGCTGGAATGACATTTGTCTTTCCCAAAGAAAATCTTGTCTTGAACTTCTCAAAGAATTTGGTCTTCTTGGGTGCAAACTCATGTCTACTCCTATGGAACCCAATTACGTCCTTCCATACATTCCCACCGCCGATGACCCTTGCTTGTCAACATCATGGTTATCGAAGTTACTTGGGAAACTTATCTATCTCACCCATACAAGACCCGACATCTCATACTTAGTTCATTGTGCGGCACAATATATGCATTCTCCTTTAAAGTCTCATCCGAATGTGCCCTCAATGTTCGAGATATCTAAAAGGAGCTCCGGAAAAGGTCTAAGGTACAATTTCAAAGAACTCAAAATCATCTTGAAGGATATAGTGATGCTGATTGGGCCAAATGCAAGAAAACCGAAAATCATCACGAGTTATTGTGTTTTCTTTAATAATTGTTTAATCTCATAGAAAAGTAAAAACAAAATACTCTTTCAAAATCTTCCACGTAGCGAGAATATAGATCTATGTCTCTCTGCTGTGAAATCATTTGATTCAAAAATCCTAAAAGACCTAAAAGTTGATATCAATCTTCCGTCGATCTTTTGTGATAACAAATCGCTTTACAACTTCTTTGTCAACCCCTGCTTTCCATGAAAGATCAAAACACTTTGAAATTGATGTTCACTTCATCGGGAAAAATTGCTAGATGTGTTATAAATGCTAAAAGATTGGCTCTTCAAACCAAACTGCAGACATACTACAAAGAACCTCCTGTCTCATCGATAAATTTTGTGTGAAAATTGATATTTTTGATATGTTTGCTCATCGATTAAGGGGAATGTTAAATTTTGGGTTGGTAATCTGTGGCAAACATATCATTCTATCAATTACTAATGACTTTCAAGTTGTGGCTTATTGCGGATTAATTACAGGGTTTAACACGGACAAAGGATAAAAGATTTAAAGTTCCAAGAAGCTCATTTCTGAAGCCTTTCTTCGTTTACTGATGAGTCTCTACTAGCCGTTAGAGGGTCTTAGTGAAACTTAATCTCCTATTTAATAAGTCCCTTTATCTAGGGTCATACACACTTGAGTGTGCAGTCTTTTGTATCACTCTCTTCTCTTCTTTCAGATCATTTCAATGATCTTGTCTTATCTTTACATTTACATGATTATTGTCTCATTGACATTAATCTAATCTTGTAACATTTGGATACTATTGTAAACTTAATCTAAGCTGACTATTGCAGCTTAGATCTGAATAAAGGTTCTATTGTTCTTCTTGTGTTGCCTATACTTTCGTACACTCCTGCCAAATTAAACACAACGACATAATTTCAAACGATATGGATTAAACAATGGGTTAAGTGGGATGGGCCTAATAATTATTTTTTCTTAATACCGGTTGAGTCGATTTCATTGTTTCTTGAATGACTAACATGAAGTTTAGCATAGTTGATAAGTCACGAAGTTTGACTTATTTAGAGTAGCTTTTATACGGCTTACAAAGCTTTCTAACGCCCTAATAAGATTTAGAAGTTCCATTGTTAAAAGTTTTAGCATCAAAAAACATAACTTTATTATTTTAGATAATTATATACTCTTTAACATTCTTATCTAATAACTACAGTAATATTTAGCTTCGTAAATAAAAGGACCCTCCTTGTTAAGAAAAGTTTTTACATTTTTCTAAATAAAAAAAAATTAAAAATTCAAATAAATTTTGCCTCTAGCGAAGCCATTGAGCTTAACAACTCTACTCAAGCTGGAAGCAACTTGACACATTTGACACTATTCCAAATATCCAAATATGAGAGATCAACATACATTGTGGTATATAAATAAGAATAGTTTTTTTTCTTTTCTTTAATCTATGTGGGATTGAAAGCAGACAATCTTTTCACAACGCTTATCTTACATTTTTATCAATGTCATTGCATTTCATTAGCTTGTATCTTGCGTATACACGCCAATACACGATGTGTGTGATCGAGTTGACCATTGGTAGAGCATCACCTCGTAATTTATTCAAGGTATAGCCACCCGCCCACACATTCCTCCTCTAGGATCTTGATGCAATCGTAAACCACTTGACAGGAAATGACTTCACATCACTGAACCTAACCGGTTCAGTTTCACACACAATGTTATCTCGTACTTTCGGAGGACTCTCCATGAGCAACCACCATGTCGTTGAACCATGTATTACTTTGTCTTGCATTATCGATCAACTCTAAAAGCTAGCTTTGGTCATATTAGAATCTTCACTGAATCCGAACCATCTTCATTTATCCATTCCAACTTCTTTACAACAAATGCAGCCTTGCAATAGCTAAATATTCATGTTTCTAGTTATTTAGACTTTTAGAGTAGTGCCACCCACAAATTGAAGTTCTATAGTATGTTTTTGTTTTAATCGTAATATTTATTTCAAATGTATATATAATCGAAGTTCAATGACGCCAAATCGGATAAGAACTTGAGTGTTGTAAGTACCTTTTAACATGAAAAAGGACCTTATTGTTTTAGTTAATATCTGAAATATTGTGACTACACTTCAGTGCCTTATACGTAATCACTTGCATATAATACACGACAAGTGTTAGGTTGCGAAGTTAACCATTGACCTACGAGAACAAAGCGGTGCTAAATTATCTAAAAGCAAAACATCACCTTTCTTCCAAGGTACAAATGCCTCCTCGGTGAACTTGATGCAATCGTACATATCATGGGTAGACAGCGACTTACTATCACCAAACGTGACCGGATGAAGTTGAAACACAAGATTCTCCCTTTCACCAGGCCCTCCACGAGCAAGCAACATGCTATTGAACCCTTTCTTGCTTTTCATCTGTTTATCTAATACTTTCGACATGGTTTCATCTAAACGTTTAAGGTATTTGAAGTTCGTTAAGCCGAATCACATAATCGCCATAACGACCCCCCTTCAATTCGATCAATCTTTAATAAATGATACGCCATTAAGCCAAGTCACATAATCGATATAACTACTCTCGTTCAATTCAGTCAACTTTTGATACAGTTAATTATACATAATTAGATCAATGAATTTTATGTGAACATTAGGACTTGGAACGCCATATGTTTTACACATATCTAGTTACATAAAAAAAATCTCAAACTTTGTAACGGGAAAGTTAGGACTCCTTGCTAAAAAAATGTTTATACGTTAACTAAAAAAGTAAAGAATTAACATTATCTTCTCTGAAGTACCAGCACTTGTTGTTAGGACTAACAACTAAAAAGTGAAGAATTAATATTAACTTATCTGAAATATCAACATTTGATGTTAGGCTAACAACAAACATTAACTTCTCTGAAGTACCGGCACTTGTTGTTAGGACTAACAACTAAAAAGTGAAGAATTAATATTAACTTAAATATCAACATTTGATGTTAGGCTAACAACAAGCATTAGTATATCAGAGAACTTGGTACTAATCCCCACACATATGGTGCATATACATTGCAGTATATTAGGTAGCTATGTGGGATTCATAGTTTGAAATTGAACCATATGTGTTGCTTTGTCTTGTGTTATCAAATATAAAATTCGGCCTTTGTCCTATTGGAATCTTCATTGAATCCAAAACATCCTCATCTATCCATTCTAACTTCATTTCTGTTGGATATTTTAGTGTAATTGGATTAACTTGTTTTGACCAATTTTATCATGATAATACATCATTTAGGTTTGGAGGTGCGGAGTGCACACCTACTTGAATTTATTATGATCTTAGGGGTGAAGCCCCTGAGACAGTCCGGGGCGCCACAATCATGAGGTCAGGCGGCGGCCACTTGGCAGGTCAGGGAGCCCACGGCCGGGTCGGTTGTTATGTAAAACCTGAAAAATTGTCTTGACGGATTCTGCTGGTTAAGAATCTCTTGAAGCTATGATTCTGCTGAAGCTTTGATTCTAGCGAAGTTATGTTCCTCGAATTAACTTTCGAAAATTGAGGACAAAATTTGACAACTTGAAACCCTAAAGCGCTTTGGCGGTTATCCCGTATCATAGTTATATACGGTTTATTTGGTCATATATTTTCTAACGGTTAACTATATCTCGAAAAACACATACGTAAAATTCTCAACTCGAATTGTATCCGATTGAATAATTTGGTAGAACCACCGAATTGATTCGATCCGAAAGTGTTCACACGCCTTCGAGTATTAAGCATATCCGATTGTGTTCGTTATCACCACATATCCCTACAAAGATCGAATCAATTAAGATGACGAACCACGATTCGTGAAAGATATGAACAAGACGTTTGCAAAGTTGGAGAAGTTTTCAAGCGGGATTTTCGTAGATGGCAAAAGAAGATGCATTTTATCGACGAATCAAAGTGGTATATGTTACGAGTACCCGTGCCACGAGGTCTTTGAGAATGAAACGCCGAATGCACTCGTAATCGTTCAAAGTGGGAAAACGCAGACTACATATGTCGTGGTCATATTCTTAACGGTATGTCGGTTCCTTATTTGATATTTATCAAAACGTAGAGTCTCGCAAAAGAATTATGGGATACCCTGAAGCCAAATACATGGCGAAGATGCGTCTAGTAAGAAATTCCTAGTTGGTAATTTTAATAACTATAAAATGGTAGACACTAGGCCTGTCATGGAACAAGTACCACAATTGCAAAGGATATTAGGACGGTTTGCAATATGATATGAAAATGGATGAATCAATTTCATCTCTAGTATCATAGATAAACCCCCTCTTGGAAGGATTTTAAAACAATCAAACATAAGAAAGAGGAATTGAATCGGTTGAACTTGGAAGTCATTTCCAAATTGAGCGATCCATACGTGATATGGAAAAGGGTTCATTGGTGGTACTAAAACCATGGTGGTTCTTACGTGAACATGGTGGAGGAGGTGAATCCTCTAAAATTGGTAAAGGGAAGCGAAGTGGCAAAGCAATAACAACAAAGGTTCCGATAAGAAACCAAAAGTGACTGTTGGAAGTGTGGAAACCGGACACTTTAAGAAAGATTGCAGGTCTAAGGGTGGAGGTAAAGGAAAAACGAGGGTGGTGCTAGTGGATCCAAGGATCCCGAAAAGCAATTAGGTTTGTTTTGGTACCTCTTGATCATTCATTGAAAATTATTATGTATCAATAATTTCTGAAACATTCTATGTGCAGGATGATGATTTATCATGGTGGGTGGATTCAGAGCAACATGTCACGTGTGCAAAAATCTTCAATGGTTCAAGGACTTTAAGCCAATTGAAGATGGATCTTTATTAAAGATGGGCAATGTTGCAATCGAACCGATTAAAGGACTAGGCTGTTAATCTAGTCTTTACTCGGAAACTCTTTACTTTTAAATAATGTTGTGTATGTACACGGAATTGTAAGAACTTAGTATCGGTATTGTATTAAATAATTGTGGCTACAAGCAAGTCTTGGAAAGCGACAAGTATATATTGTCTAGACATGGAACCTTTATTGGCTTTGGATATTTGAATGGCATGTTTAAATTAAATTTGGATGTGTCGTTTATTAATAATTCTGTTTTCATGGCTTCTACTAGTTCTAGCAATAATTGTGGTAAATCTGAATTATAGCATGCTAGACTAGGACACGTACATTACAAGAGAATGATAGACATGTCAAAAATGAGTCTAATACCTGCTTTTGACTTGAATGGTGAAAAGTGTAAAACTTGTATGTTGACTAAGATTACTAGACAACCTTTCGCCAAAATGTCATTAGAGATACTAAGGTATTAGAACTTGTACGATGATTTGTGTGATTTTCATTCAACTCCATCACTTGGTAATAAAAGTATGTAGTTACTTTTATTGATGATGCTACTAGATATTGCTATGTTTACTTGTGTCATACAAAGATGAAGCTCTTGATAAGTTTAAAATTTATAAAGAGGAAGTAGAGCTTTATCATGGTGTGAAGATTAAAACACTTCGACCGATAGGGAGGTGAATATTATGATCCAAGATATTTTCAATCTCTTGGTATAATACATCGACCATCGCTCCATATACACCACAACAAAATGGTATATCCGAAAGAAAGAATAGGACATTAAAAGAAATGGTTAATTCCATGATATGCTATTCGGCCTAAGTGATGGATTTTGGGGTGAGGTTATGTTGACAGCCTGTTATTTATTAAATAGAGTTCTAATAAAAGGAACAAGATAACCCTTATGAACTTTGGTATAAAAGGCACCAAAACGGAGTTATCTCGTAGTTTGAAATGAGAAATGTGGTAAGATTGACCGATCCTAAAATAAATAATATAGGTCAAAGAGGTATAGATTGTGTATTCACTGGCTATCCTGAGAATTCTAAATGCTATAGATTCTATGTCATAGAACCTAATGATTATTTCCACTGAAGTTGTTATGTAAAAACTTCTGCTGAAATTCGTGCTGACGGATTCTGCTGAAGTTATGATTCTGCTGAAGCTATGATTCTGCTGAAGCTTTGATTCTGCTGAAGTTATGTTCCTCGAAATTAACTTTCGGAAATTGAGGACAAAATTTGACAACTTGGAAACCCTAAAACGCTTTGGCGATTATCCCGTATCATAGTTATATACGGTTTATTTGGTCATATATTTTCTAACGGTTAACTATATCTCAGAAAAACACATACAGAAAATTCTCAACTCTGAATTGTATCCAATTGAATAATTTGGTAGAACCACCGAATTGATTCGATCTGAAAGTGTTCACACGCCTTTCAGAGTATTAAGCATATCCGATTGTGTTCGTTATCACCACATATCCCCTACAATTTCCACCTTGGCAGCCCTTCCATAATTAGCTTTCAGGTTCTTAATTACTAGTTAATCCTCTAGCTTATGATTTTCGAGATAGTTTTATCTAAATGTGTATTTTATTGACATTATATATCAAATATTAACTACTTATCTCGTAATCAACTGAGCCTATCTTCAACTATGATCTTGTCATGAGTTGAGAAGGTTGAGTGCCACCTACTGCCTGCTCGTGACTTTAGATCATCATCTCTAGCCATGAGCCATGTATACATTAAACCATGTTCTTTCAATCGAGAAACAAACTCAGGTTGATTCTGTTTTATCATCTCATAATTAAACCTAGCTTATGGCTCAATACGGTTGTGGTGTTTTTCTCCCATTTTCTGGTTGGGAGCGTTACAAGAAAACAACAAATTTCGAAGGCCACTATGTAGACTCTTTCCATCATGTCAAACTTGTTTAGAGATTTTCACCGGTGTCTAAGATATCTTACTTATTCCATTTTAGCAAGCAAATAAAGAGTGTGTTTGAATGTGGCATGAGCATAATGGGCTATAATATTCATCTGGTCCATGTTTAAGCACTATTTGGATTTCTGTTATGGCTCAAATCAAATGATAGATAAATGTCTGCCTTTGTGATAGACTGACAGGAATGAAACAATTTAATGAATTGGTTTCAGTGTGATGATTAGCCCAATGGGCTAAAACTTGCCATGTTTAAGTACTCGTTTTAATCAGAATATCAAACTATATGGTATGCTATGGTGCACAACCGGTTGATAATAAGACTAAGTTAGGTTTTCATATTTATAAAAGAATTTAGGATTAAACAACTGTTAATCGTGATTACCTTTTATATGAGTAAATAAATAGCAAAAAATACAACTTGGTGAAACACTATGACTTGACCGCCATATTGTGCGAATGAATGAGAATAAGAGAACGTTAAAAACATTTTTAGATAAGTCTAAATGAAGAATTTGAAGCTTGCTAAATCGCATCATATAATTGACATAAATATTCCCGGATCAATATATGATAAAGGATACGCCCGACAAACATAATTAGATCAAATTATTCATGTTAAGATTCCACGATAAATTCACTGAAGATATTGCTATAAAAAGTCAAGCAAAGTAACCTTTTTATATGTTTACTACTACAATATTTAGCGACATTGAAAAATGGACTCTAAAATTTTGTGATGGGAAAGTTAGGAGTCCCTGTTAGAAGAGCTTATATGTTTTTCTTTAACTATGAAAAAGTGAAGTATTCGTATAATTTTTTCCCAATTCACAGCTTGATTGTCAAAGCTTAACAACCAACTTTAGAATAGGAGAAAACTTTATACTAACACACACTTGTATAATCCATGTATATTGTTTTGTTAAAAAAAGCGAAGAATTAAAGTTAGACTCCTTGCTGAAAAAATTAATACGTTTTGTTAACTAAAAAAGCGAAGAATTAATATAAACTTCTCTGACGTACCATCACGAGTTGTTAGGTTTAACTAACAACAAGCATCAGTATATCAGAAAACTTCATACTAATCCACACACATATGGTGCATATACATTGTCGTATATTAGGTAGCATAGTTTGTCTTCTTTTAACTATGTGGGATTCATAGCTTTTAACTATTAGAATCCTCATTGAATCTGACACATTTTTATCGAATCCAAAACATCTTCATCTATCAATTCTAACTTCAATGCCACCTTGGCAGCCCTGCCATAGTGAAATTTCAGGTTCCTAATTAGTAGTTAATCCTCTACCTTATGATTTTCGAGATATGTAGTTTTATCTAAATGTGTGTTTTAGTGACATTATCACCATCACCATACGTGCCTTGGCAACGACTTACCATCACAAAACGTGACTAGTTGAGGTTCAAATACAAAATTCTCTCTTTGTCTCTAAAAGCTAGTAGTTAAACCTTTGCATACTTTGTGACATATTTTCATTATCCGGTGAAGGTATTTACAACTTGTTGAGCCGAGTCATAAATCTAAATAACTACTCCCGTTCTGTTTGATCAATCTTTGATAAATGATATACCCCAAAACTGAATCACATGATCGATATAACTACTCTTGTTCAATTCAGTCAATCTTTGACACAGATAACTTTACATAATTATCAATTAATTTTATGTAAATTGTTGGGATTTTAGAACCAGTTAACCATTAAACTCTACGAGTACGCAGCGGATATTGGATATAGTTAATGCAATTATATTAAGCACGTATTTAATAAACAAATAATTAATACAATACTAACTAATTAAAAGGGATATAGAAAAGCTAACATTGCTTGGAAATTGATCTCTAGTAACGGAACAAAAAACCAAAACGAAACCTTAAGTATCTAAAATATAACTACTCTTGTTCAATTCAGTCAATCTTTGACACATATAATTTTACATAATTATCAATTAATTTTATGTAAACATTAGGACATGGAACGTCAGATGATTTAGTCATATTTATAGTTACACAAACAAATGGACATGAATTTTATGAACGGGAAGTTAAGACTCCTTTTATCAACAAATATATATATATATATATATATATATATATATATATATATATATATATATATATATAGAGTTAGTTAAATATGAAAAAGTTACGAATTTATATAAACTCATGCATCTTCACAAGTGGATGTTAATGTTTAGCATAACATTATCCAATGTTTAAAGATGACATCACTTGATACTAATCTCAACACGTATGGTCCATATACATTGTGGTATATAAGCTAGCATAGATTCTTTTCTGTTACCCATGTGAGATTCAAAGTTGTCATTTAAGGTTTTCATGAAAGGAAACATATCTTACATTTGAAATTACCCCACACTCACACAAAACTAAAAATGTTGTTCATACTAACACATGGGAAAACAATGTGGTTCCTCTTCACTTACATATATAGACCCCAATCCACGACGAGTCTTAGCTTGCGAGTTAACCATTATTGGTCTAGCACTGTTAAACTATCTATAAGCGAAACATAACCTTTCTTCCAAGGTATAGCGACTCATTTCTCCTCCAAGATCTTGATGCATACTTCACTTGAGTAGGTAGTGGCTTACCATCACCAAATGTGAACGGTTAACACAATGATATCTCGTTCGCATGTTCCTCCATGAGCAACAACCTTGTTGTCGAACCATGTCGTACTTTGAGAAATTGGCTTTGGTCATATTAGAATCTTCGGTGAATACAAAACCATCAATTTCATTTATCCATTCCAACTTCATTCAACATTTGCAGCCTTCCATAGTTAAATTTTCATGTTCCCATTTAGTACATAATCTTATATATCTTATAATTTTAAGACTGTTTCATCTAAAAGTTTGTAGTTGATTAGAGTATCAGACCATTATAAGTCAAGTATAAATACCATGACCTAATAATAAGTTAACTGTCTATTGTTAAATCTGAATTACTTAGCTACTTATTTAGTGAATCTTCTTTCAGATACGAAGTTGGTGTCAAGTTCTCTTTTAGGTTTTAAATTGGGTTCCAAAGATGGAAGTACGGTGGTCATATTCTTCCTTGAGCGTGGACCATATTAGCGATCGCCCAAGGCCTCAAAAAGTTTACGCGCCCAAGAATTTATCTGATAACAAATTATATACACATGTGTACACATATTTTTATTGAAGAAAAAAACAATTAGATGATAAAATATCTTAAATATGTCATATGTTGAACGTTTAAATCGTTAGTTTGCATTATATATTATAAAACCGAAACAACTTTTATATAACAGTAGTTTTTAAGGCCTCATTATCAATTTTTGCCCAGCCCCCCAAAACCTCGAGGACGGTCGTGACGGTGGTTATGTTGAAATCTCAATGTTTTATTCTCTAATTTTGTTCCTCCATCGAACCATGTTCTTCCAATCGTGCAACAAAATCAGGGTGATTTTGTTTAAACCGCTCGTAGACCATATGGCTCGTGCGATTACTCATTGGAGTTATTATAATGTGTTTGCCTTTGTGATAGGAATGAAACAATTTAATGAATGGGTTTTAATGTGATGATCAAACCCCAACGGGCTAAAACTTCACTTGGCCGGTTGGCCCATGTTTAAGTACTCGTTGCCTCGTTGTAATCAAGGTATCAAACTATATGCGATACTGGTGCAGAACCAGTTGATAATAAGACCAAGTTAAGTTTTAATTTTTATAAAAGAATTTAGGATAAACTGATTGTTTATCATGTTTACCTTCTATGAGTAAAGAAATAGCAAAAAAACACGACTTGGTGAATTTTGACGACCACATTGTGCGAATGAAAGAGAATAAGAGAACGTTAACAACGTTTTTAGACAAGTCTAAATTAAGATTTTGAATCTTGCTAAATCGCGTCACATAATCAATATAAATTTTCCCGGATCAATCTTTGATAAAAAGATATCAGATTATTTGTGTAAAGATTCCGCAATAAATTCACTGAAGATAGTGCTATAAAAAGTCATGCCTCGTAACCTGTTTACATGTTGTTCAAAAAAAAAAACCTGTTTACATGTTATATCTTTCATAAAATAATTAATTTTTGATAAAAAGATACGCCCGACATACATAACTAGATCAAATTATTTGTGTAAAGATTCCGCAATAAATTCACTGAAGATAGTGCTATAAAAAGTCATACCTCGTAACCTTTTTACATGTTATATCTTTCATAAAATAATTAATTTTGTGACTCGTTAGTATACGTTTTCTTAAGTATGAAAAAGTGAGTATTAGTATAAACTTTCGTCCAATTCTATTTTTGGCTGTCAGAGCCTAACAACCAAATCTGGAATATGAGAAAATTTGATACTAACACACATACATTTGATCCATGTATATTGTGGTATATAAGCTAGCATAGATTCTTTTCTTTTAACTATGTGGGATTCAAGGTTGTCTAAGGTTTCCATTTAAACTTGATCATCAACGTCATCCCACACTCACAGCAAAGTCATCTCGTTCGTCTGCCCTCCATGGGCAACCACAATGCTATCAAACCATGTGTTGATTTTTCATTCATTATCAAACATAAAAGTCCACTTTGGTCCCATTAAAATCTTCGCTAAATCCATACCATCTATCCATTCCATCTTCTTCATTCATCCTATAGTTTTATATAGAGTAAATTACATAAATGGTCCTCGTGGTTTGACAAAAATTTCACCTACCGTCCCTCAAACTTAAAAGTTGCATAAATCGTCCCTATCACTGTCAAAGAATAACATCAATGGTACTTTTGAGGGATGGTAGGTGAAATTTTCGCCAAACCACAAGGATGATTTATGCAACTTTTGTGCCTCAAAAGGACCATTCATGTTATTCTTTGGCAGCGATATGGGACTATTTATGCAGCTTTTAAGTTTGAGGGACGGTAGATGAAATTTTCGCCAAACCACAGGATCATTTATGTAATTTACTCTTAATATAAGTGTTTTAGTATGCCAAATGGAAACTATTAATCTGGATGTTTGATAATGAAATACGATGATCCAGTGAAGACTCGTTGGCTGTATAAACTTGCGAGAAAAGTTGTGTAATGAGTGCACCGCGGCCTATATATTCCATGGGAAGAAAACCTGTTGCTTCAACAATGTCATTAAAGTCATGATGAGAATACACAGGAAACCATGAAAGAGTGTAGCCCCACTTAAAAAATCCTCTAGCCATGATTTAAGAGATTTTATTGCTTCCGTAAAATGAAGAAGATCAATATTCGCACATGCGGGAGAAACTCCAGCGAAGAAACACGTGATCGTTGCAAAATCTCAAAGTGCGAGTTGTTACAATCAAATAATATCTAGTAGGTACACTGCCCATTTAAGTGTTCAGTTTGATAAAATGACTTGAGTGAAACAAGTTGTTTATCATAGTTACTTTAATAGCATATAGATCGAGATGTGCAAGTCCCAACAAGTATGTCATTTTCTGGACGTTAAACTTGAACCTTGAGCAAGCCGAGCCCCGAGAAATCTGAAGTCCTTTATCACGTTTTTGTTTAACTCATATCACTTGTTTCAAATTTATATATAATCGATGTTAAGTTTACGCCCATTGTTCAAAGTTCTAACATGCAAATACAGACTTTTATTGTTTTAGATAGTGTTTTCCCAGTCACTCTCGTGCAAGTTCAATCCAAGAATTTCCTAGATTCTAATACCTAGTTGCATAAAGGAAGAGACTTTTAAAGTTTGTAAAGGAAAAGTGTTTGGACTCCTTATTGAAATTTGGAAAAGTATTACATTTTGTTAACTATTTTTTTTAAAGAGTTGCTATAAATTTTACATTAGGACCATGATTTTGGTAGACTCCTTAACATCATGGTCCATGATATAACCCGAAGCTTTTTAGTTTTCAATCATGTATTTTTATACAACGAATGTGGGACTCAAGTTGGCAGTTAAGGATTTCATGAAGCATAACTTACATTTGCAGTTGATCATAAAAGTCACCTTACCCAGAATGTTAATTATCAATACTAATGTTTGAAACATTAGTATGATTCCGCTTTACTGGCATATATAGATGCCAATGCAAGACGACTGTTAATTTGCGAGTTAACTATTGGTCTACGAGAATGAAGCACTCTCAAATTATCTAAGAAATCTACTTAATCCATTTAAAAAAACAGATGAATGGTTTTGGTTTTACAAACTGTTTATTTGATTATTTGATAGTGTTTATAAAGTTTCTTTTATTATAAAATGTCAGGGTTAATTAGTTCCAGTTTTATGAAGTAACAGGTGAAAATTAGGGTGAGAAAAAAAACCGAAAATGACCGAATAAACCGAAAATCGAAACCGAACCAAATCGAAAACAACTGAATCGAACTAATAATTGAACCGAATTTGCTAAACCGAACTATTAATTCAGTTCTCGGGTTGGATATGGCTTTGGCAATCTAAACCGAAACCGAATTCATATAAAATATATCTTTTTATATGTTTATATTTTTTTTTATATTTATATATATGAATACTATTAAAATGTTATTTTAATATTAAAAAATTACTTTTTATGCTTGATTTATTTTATTTATTATTATCTTTTTGCTAAATATATATGTAATTATTAATTTTTCAAAAATAAATAGTGAAATTCCGGTTATTCGGGTCAACCCAAGAACTGAACCGAATTCAAATTCGGTTTTCGGTTTCATTTTTCGGTTTCGTTCGGTTGAATTCTAGTTCGGTTCGGTTTTCGGGTTGACCGAAAAAAAATTAACCAAACAAACCGAACAACCTGATAACCGAACCGATCAAGAGCCCTAGTGAAAATAATATATATTATAGTCAAAAGTAATAGGTGTGAAGAGAAAGGATCCGGTGAGAAGAAAATTTAAGATGACAAGAATGAGAAGGATTTACAGCCACATGTCACACCCTAAAAATGGCGCAATGGAAAGACATTTACGGGCATGACTTCATAACCAAAAACACAAGGTGTCTAAATAGAAATACTAAATGCATTCATCACCACAAGTCAAAGTTACAATGATCCCATAATACGGTGAATACAAGTCTTACTACATAAGTTCACAATAATCAAGTCTTAAGGGGGCATTTCAAATGCATAACTCCTCGGTAACAACAGCCTGGTAGAGTCTCGTCTTATGTCTGCTAAGCTAGGCCAATATTCAACCTTCTAATGCAACTTCGTTCTTAACACCTGAAAATAGATACTCGAAAACGTCAACGTAAAGTTGGTGAGCTCGTAGGTTTAAGAGTTAAACCACGAAGTTGTGCATAGTATAGCGTAGGACAATGGTGAGCAAGATATACGAATATGAAACACAGTGCTAGCGGCAACTGGACCTGCCTGTAATGTTACACACATGTTACCAATAGTGGGGAGCTACCCCATATAGTACTATCAACTTGCCCGACTGAAACGGAGTTAAGCGATCAAGCGCATGCATGAAACACAATTTATCATCACAAAGAAGCCACATATTGCAATCAAACACACATGTTGTCCAAAAACATGTAAACAGTTTAGCATGGCATAAAAACAATGAAAACATCATTTTAGTATCATTTTCCCCCAAGGAAAAAATGATGAAAAAGGGGCTACGAGAACTCACCTAAGTAAATCAGCAGTCTAAAGTAGTAGTCAATTAGAATTAGTGGATGGCACCAACACGCGACCTAGATTAGTAAGGCACGTTTAGTTTACACACTTATGTTTAAGACTCGATGAATCATAAATAAGTTTAAAAGTTTCAAAGTTTTTATGTTATTGTTGCTTGTGTGGCAGCCAATGTTCTAAAAGGCGTGAGGCGTAGCATGGCGGCATAGCCACGCCTCAAGCCTTACAAACCTTTGCGTTTCATAAGGCTTGCTTAAGGCGGCAAAAAAATATTTATAGATTTATGTATTTATAATTTTGTGTCATTTTTTAAAAGCAATTTCAATAACTAAAGCCCCAATCCCAAATATGAGGCCAAAATAGGAATTAAGTTTTGAAATAATGAGGCCCAAGAAGGAAATAGCCCAAATACTATAAATTCAAGCCAAATCCGTAAATCCCTTAAATTCTTCTAGAAATGGCGCCACGCCTTACCAAAAGGCGCGCCTTTTCACGCCTTTTCGCGCCTTATCTCACGCCTTTTCACGACGCCTAGACCTCGCGCTTGGTTCATTTCGTGGCGCCGAGGCCACACCTTCAGCCTTGGCGACGCCTTTTAGAACACTGGTGGCAGCACTTAAATTTAAAACATTTTTCTATATATTTGTAAATATTGGCTCTTGAAAATGTACAAGTATATGATAGAGGGTATCGATGATGAATGAGTCTTTGGTTTTATGGTAAACGAATGACGATGTGTGGAAAATGATTACGTATACTACTAGACTTTAATGGTTTAAATGAATATTATTATGGTCAAGGGTAAATATTTAGCCAAAAGTATATATGTATGAATGCATTTTCATGTCTCAATTATTAGTTAAAATAGATGCACCTAAAAGAAGTTTAAGTATTAACTTAGTTTAAATACAAACATGTCCTCTAGGACTAACACACAGACCAAGGTCACAACAAAGAACCCTTGCATACCCCACTCTCCCTAACCAAGACATACACATAGAAGCACTGACAGTATCCATGACCAAAGGTCTTCCAACTCCACTATCCAAAGCAGTAATTCCATACTCAGTCGAAGCCTCAAGTGCAACATTACAAATCTTCACCCATACTAGTATCTTCACAGGCTCTCTTTTGTCTAAGCACATATTGACTTCCCATTTTTGGACAAACAGAGGTTTATTATTGACCATCCATGGTCCACTCCTAGCAACTTCCTCCATTCCTCTATCATTATGAAATTTCATGTAGAAAACCCCATTATAAGAGTCAACAATATCCTTAAACCCAAACCTACTCCACATCTTCTTAAGGTTGTACCTAAGCTCATTTAAAGACATAGTGCAACCCATAAAATAGCCACATAAGGTTTGATTCCATCTCCTACTTCCTTCAGCAACAATTATCTCATCAAAAACCACAACCTCAACACCATTACTATCAAATTCAGTAGGTATCATTCTCAGTTTCCTATCCTCCTCATTTAGTTTATTAGCAATAGTATCAGCATAAGATCTTTTAACAAAACTCCTATTTCCATTACTGTTGTCATTTTTCATATTATAATTATGCACTTTCTCAGTAGCATTAACTTCACCAACATGAGTATTAGTTTATACATTTTCTTTAGTCAGATCACTGCTACAGGCTGCTTTACTAGTATCATCCCTTACATCCACATCATCCATCTGACCCTCCTCAGTCACATTCCTTTGATTAACATCAGTACCATTCTCACAAACACCCTTACCTTTCTCAGTTCCCAATTCCTCTTCCTTTGATTCCCCTCCCCTATTAGCAACACTATCACTTTCCTTTAGATTATCATCAACCTTTTTCACACTATTCACCTGACTAACATCATCCACATCAGTAGCCCCATTCCTTACCTACCCCTACTTTACCAACAACATATCCCCAAATTTAGCAGGAATCTTTAATTGGCGTTTAGACGATCGAGTTTTTTGGGACAACTTCATTTCTTGTTTAAAATACACTTGATTAAGGTAATTAGAAACATAAGAAACAAATTGAAAACTAAATAGATGCTTATACTATAAAATTGAATTTTGGCGCCAAAACATCAATTTGGGGGATTACTCAATACTGAACAAAAATCTAATTAAACAACATCATTATGTTCGCAATGATTAAACAAAACAAATGATGGTTTCAGATTTGAAAATCGTTAACAATTGAGAGAGAAATGAAAGATTATGATGAATTTTAGCGTTGGAAGAATATGGCGGGAAAAATGATTACGAGAGGAAAAGGAGAGAGAAAGACCAAAATTGTTGCTAAGTTAAAATTTTCATCATTGAGATGCAAAAGATACAAAAAGAAGTGGATTTTCAAAATTATAGAACTTTTTGTTAGAACAAAGTTTCATATATTTTGTTAAATAAAAATTAAGAAATCATACAAATTTTACTGATGTTTGCGGAATCATATTATTATGATATTAACGAGTATGAACCACACACAAGAGTAAACTTTACACTATTCCTAAACATGCATCATTGATTTACATTGTGGTATATATGGAAGTATTGTTTCTTTTATCTAATCGATGTGGGATTCAATCATGGTTTTCACCCCATATTCGCACAAACCACAATTTTACTGATATTAATATATGAAATAACAATGCGTTACCATTTCACCAACCGTTCGTACACAACATAACTAGGCAACATCTTACCATCACCAAACGTGACCGGTACATCAAACCATGATCTTTCAATCATACAACAAGCAAAGTATTTGATTTAGTCCTTGGCTCCTTGCTCTTTGAAGCTTGTTTTATCAACTGGTTTCATAGTGTTAGTTGTTACAATCAGAATTATTATGAGGTGATGGTGCACAACAAAATTGATAATAAGACTATATTTTGTTAAGATCCTGATTGTGATATTAAGATCTTATGATTTTACGATACTGCAGAGCAAAAATGATCCGGATTCTACATAGGATATTTGCAAGATAAAGATCTTATAAGATCTAGATCTTAGCCATACGATCTTAAGATCTACTCCGATGCGATCTTACTTTTCTCATATTACAAACTAAAAAAATACAAATTTATGGGATGTTTTTTGTAGAATTCAAAAAACAACATGTTAATCTTTTAAACATTTAATAATCGTAAGAGTAAATTGCATAAATCATCCCTAAAGTTGACGAATTTGCATCTTTCATCCCAAACATTTTGAAACTGCAAAGACCGTCCATGTGGCGAACCTTTGGGGCATATATCGTCCATGGTTAGTGCACATACTATCCTTGTGTCAATCCTTTGGGGCGTGTATCGTCTCTGGTTTGGGACGATACGTGCCCCAAAATTTTGCCATAGGAACGGTCTTTTCAGTTTTGAAATATTTCGGACGAAACATGCAAACTCGCCAAACTTTAGGGACGGTTTATGCAATTTACTCTAATCATAATTTAATACAACATTTCTATGAGATATTCATATTATTTTTGTGTTTATGATGTATAATAATTTGTAGATTTGTAATTTTGTATACTATAATAAAAACTATTAAGAAAATGACATTATAGTAGGATTTTAAGATCTCGATACGATCTTACGATCACGATTTAACAAAAACAAAAACGATCCTAAAGATCCCGATCTTGTAAACCTTTGCCCGATGCACCTTATAAACGTTTGATCTTACGATCTTGTAAACGTTGGCTTATGGCCTACATTTGTACTACGACACTTGCACCTTTACTATTAATCATTTTATAAGCTGTTTTTATCTTATGAAGTTTCTCCCGCCAAATTAAATAATATCGAGTTTTAATAAGTATGAGGTTGGATTTGAGATATATCTTTGAGTAGTAACACCTGCCAAATTAAACACAACGATATCATTTCGTATGATATGGCAATTAACTCATTTAAACATATTTAAATGATGGCGAGGCTAAGTGAGACGAACCAAATAATTCTTTTTCAATAAAGGGACTCTCCTTGCTATAAGGGAAGTTTTTTTTATGTTTTTCTACATAAATAAATAAAAAAAGTCAAAATTTTATATAAATTTAACTCCCATTTAGGACAGATTTGTCAGGCTTAACAAACTGACTTAAATAAGAGACAGTTTGATGTTATTCCAAACATTTTTTTTTTTTTCTTTGATCTATGTGGGATTGAAAGTAGTCAACCTTTTCACAATGCGTATCTTACATTTGTAGCAATGTCATTCCATTTCTGTAGCTCATATCTTGCATATAGACGCCAATACATGATGTGTGTTATCGAGTTGACCATTACTAAAACATCATCTTTTAATTTACTCAAGGTATAGCCACACATTCCTCCTTTAGAATTTTGATGAAATCGTAAACCACTTGACATGCAATGGCTTAACATCACCAAACTTGACCAGTTCTGGTTCACTCACAATGTTATCTGGTATGTTCGGATGGCCCTCCATGAGCAACCACCATGCATGCTGTTAAAACATGTCTTACTTTGTCTTGCATCCTCACTGAATCTGAACCATCTTCGTCTATACATTCCAACTTCATTGTGACCGTAGTTAAATTCTCAAGTTCCTAATTGGCGGTGAATCTTTATCTTACAGATTTTGACATAGTTTTGTTGTAGTAAACATTATATCCTCAAATTTAATATGATATGACCTGACAGAAATTAAAGTTTAGCTATCTATCTATACTACTTTATAATGTATTTAGGACTTTTATTTTTAAAAGTGTTAAAAATTTTGAGCTTACACACTTTCTATTATTAGAAGTCCCTTTTACAAAAATGAAACATTAAAATTCAATTTAATTAAAGAATACAACTACTAATGCAATATGCACAATTAATTGATGCACTAACACATAATCTATTGACTGGTCAACATTTACAATTAATGATGTTCTTTAAAACACCCTCTTCATGAAAAATACGATTAATAAAACACATTGTACAAACCAAACAA
This sequence comes from Chrysanthemum lavandulifolium, assembly GCA_022545495.1. NCBI lineage: Eukaryota > Viridiplantae > Streptophyta > Magnoliopsida > Asterales > Asteraceae > Chrysanthemum > Chrysanthemum lavandulifolium. Next base: position 273,238,504 of record CM040244.1, read on the forward strand.
GCTACTTGACACAATAAACAAACAAAATAATGTAAACAAGCTACTTGACACAATAAACAAGCTACTTAGTGATGTGTAGATACTTATTATACAAATTTAATGAAGCATATAATACCATCTTCTACCTACTTGCGACTACAAGCCAATGTTAACCACTATGATCTTTTACCACCATAATATTAAGGACTACTGCATTTGTATTGTCACAACATCGCGTGGTTATCCTACTATTACTATACGAAATGGTTTGCTATGATTAAATCTATTACATCCTAAATTTATCGACATCCATAAATTTATTATCATATGAAACGTATAATCGAAAGACATTGTTTGATAAAATGTTTAATTACAGTGCCATGCCATTACGCCATGCAGACTGCTAGTTATTTAAACTTGTTTAAACTTTATCGTCTATACACTCTTCCAATCGCAAATGAAAAAAAAAATGAAGGAGAACGTTTAACAACTTTTTTTGCTAGTCCAATATTTGAAGATCTTCAAACCTTGTCACGTGATCGATATAATGGCTCTCACACTTGATCAATTTTGATAAAAATAAAATCAAGTTCAGTCGCGTAAAAAAATTCAAAATATTGTTAAAGGTCACGTGGTTTTAGATAGCATTTGTTTAGTCCCATTCTTCAAGTTTTAATCTATTAGGAGTACATAGATCACTTCTATAAGCAGATTATACAGCTTTCAAAGTTTATTAATTACTTGAGCCGCATAAAAAGACAATCAAATTTTATAAAGTAAAAGTTTATACATGATTAAAAAAAAATTGAGAAATTATACAATTTTTACTGAGCTTGTTATGCATGTGTGGTTATCATTAATTATGATACACACATCACAACAAGCTCGTAAACTTTGTACAAATCCAATTACACACCTTTCATCTGCCTTTTGGTATATAAGCTGCCACAACTTCTTCCACCTAGCCGATGTGGGATTCAGTTTTCATGAAACATATCTAACATTTTTTGAAGTCGATCATCACATCACCCCACACTCACGCTAACCACAATTTCATGAATACTAATATCTAAAACAACAATATGATTTCACTACACTTGCATATAGATGTCAATACCTGCGAGTGTTAGCTTGTGAGATAAACAAAAGAACCTAAACCATACTAAACATGCTATGTGAAGCATGCATACTAGTCTTTTCAATTTTTATGCACACCCTCTTACCGTTGGAATTGTTTATAAGAGTCACCTCACACTCACCCGATCGAGCTAGAAAGTTGAAAATACTAATATTTGAACTACGACGTGATTTAATTAAACCTCGCGAGCTTGTTTGAGCATGTTTGTAATCACTGGCATATAATCGGTACTCATTGTTTCTTTACTTTTTTTGTTATGGTTTTAATGATGGATAAATCTTTTTATACTATAAAATATTTTACTATTTAATGCTATTCGCGACTCTTTTCTACAACTCACAAAGCTTTTTTTAGAGTCCAATTAAACAAAAGTTACGCCCTAATCGGTGTATTGTTTAAGCTTTAAGATAATAAAACGGGTGGGGATCATATAAATTCTTGATTGAGTTGGTTGATTTTCGGCCGTTGATTTAATCGAATGGTTAAGATTAAAGATTCTTTTAATCTTAACCATTGATTAAATCGAATTGTTAATCAACCAACTCAACTCAATTGATGGGATAACGAGAAGGATTCAGTCCAAATAAAACATAACTTTTTTTCTTAGTATTTGTCCAGTCACTCTAGTGCAAGTCTTAATCTACTCCCTATAATATTAATCCTTTGTACGTTTATAGAAACGTATAACCTTATCAAATAACTTAAAAGAATTGCCAACAGTAATATCAAATAACCTTATCAAATTCTTAGTACTTTTTGTTAACTATGAAAAAGTGAAATTTTCCCAAATCAGACTTATCTTGTTGGGCCTAACAAGACACATCATGATATGGGGAAAACTTGACAAATACCAAATACGTATAGAAAGGCATCACAATATTTGTTTTTTATATATATGCATGGTTGTATACTTGTAATGTTTCTAGGATTTCAAGGACTTCATTTTAAGGATATTATAGAGTATTCTTTTGTGTATACTTAATGCATCATGGTCAACATGTGTGGCCATGATAAGATAGTTATATGTGTTTAACTTCGTTTAGTGAATTCGTTTCACAACACTTCGAATGTATATGTGTTAGTTATAAGTGTTTGTTTGGGTTATCCGGCCGTAACTTTCTCGTAGCTTTCATGACATCATTATTCCGCATATAGAAATCTTATCGCAATCTCTTACGCGTGAAACACTACCCAAAAGTATATGATTTTGATTGAATCAAGATTATATTGATTGAAATAAATGAAATAAAGGTTAAAGTTGTAAAATTTGAATTAAAATAAAATAAACCCATTAAAAATATAAAACTAAAACTCATAAAAATATATCAAAATAGATGTTGAATTAAAAGCATAAAATTTCGAGAAAATATGGTGAAGTTAGATTATAAAAAAATAAGTAGATAAAAGATATTTTAATTTAAAAATAAAGATAAATTTTAGTTGAGAATGACATATGTCATTTTATAATTAGACTCTTTATCTTAATTTTAGTGGTTAAGAGTTAGGTTTGGAGTTTATTAGAAGTTAAGCTTGGAGTTTGTTTAAAAGTATACGTATCATCTCATAATTGGGCTCATTAGCTTAATTTTGGTTAGAAAAACTCTTTCCATAATAAGCAGTAAAAAGTATGAATTTTAAGGCTTACAATTTTAGAAGGCCTAAATCATTATAAAGTAGTATAGATATAGATAAAGTTAAGATTTTATACAAATTATTCAGAGTTCGTAGCAGGTGCGGATTAGGAATAACACATTCCTGCGTACATGAACACTTCATATTGATCTACGTACATACATCAGATGCATGGACTTTTTTCTTTAACGAATGTGGGATTCTAATTTGTCAATGTGATCATCCATGTTATAAGACCCACACTCATCCAACTTGGTAGCAACATACGCAACCAATTCCGCATGGATGCAATAGTATCTCCACAACATGCATTACAAGAATCGGGGCTTTTAGCCATGACTTTTTCGGTTTTAGAGATGACATGTTGTCGTCCGATTTTAGTAGTGATGTTGAGTTACTTCATGTTTGTCGATAAACAACCACTCAGCTCAGGCCGTCAAAGGCATTAAGTTCATAGGTATACTTGTGTATTTGTTCTTCAGTTTGATAATTATACTTTCTTTTTGTTGTATCCAAAGGGATAAAGTTAAAAATGAATAAACAATGCCACATGAAACCTTTTACATCAAACCATAAACTTCACTCAGTATAAATAAACAAGTTGATAAGTACAGTACAAAAGAAATTTGAATACGCAATTGAAGATAAACAGATCGGATGGTGAGTTCTATGGTGAACACCAGCTAAGTTTGAACTCATAGAACCCATCTTCCATCGATAGGACTTCTTATTTCACAATTTTCCATCACCCCCTTTAAGATTAGGTTCAACAAGTAGTTGGCGACTTTGAGCCGTAATTCATCATTTGTCTTTGCGTACATGCGATGGCAAATAGAAAAAACTGCATCAAGGAGTGGTGAAACAAGTTCTTCAACATTTGTAGCAGGATACGAGACGATTGTTGTCACACCATCAATGTTGAAAGGCACCGAAACCCCAGATATAAAACTCCTAATTTGAATGTTGAACTTGCTTGATAATTTGAGTGCTTCCATCATCTTAAGAAAGAACCATTTTCTGATAAAAAGATTTTGAATCTTGCTAAATTAAGATTTTGAATTTTTAGATAAGTCTAAGTTAAGATTTTGAATCTTGCTAAATTGCGTCACATAATGAATATAAATATTCCCATATCAATTGTTGAGGTAATTTCTACCTTTGGTCAAGCTAGAGTCCGCCTCGATCAGCGGTCTTGGGAAGAGAGTCTTCTTTCTGACAACAAGTAATCACACGTTAGCCTCGCCCTGGACGATGTCCAGGACCAAGCTCCGGCGTGAGAGTAAGCTGGAGGGTAAAGGTAGCAATAAATGCAGTGATCAATGTATGTGTGTGTATTTATGTCCCGAATCATTAAATGTGTTGGGGTATTTATATTACCCCAACTATGTACCTTCGTCACTGTAGAGATACTATTCGTGCAGACCTATATTACCTGTTTGCAAGCCTATAGCCACCCTAGTTGATAGGCCACGTGGTAGGAATCCCTTAAAAGTTGGATACTGCCGTTTGTCGTCCGGACGGTCGGTCAATGCCGTCCGGCTAGTGGCGATGCCGGATTGCGTACCTTCCGGACATATACGTCAACATGTCCCCCAAGATTGGGTTACGGTGAAACCGCGACACAATGCTTGAAGTGTGCAATGTTCGGAATCGTTCTCACGGTGAGTTTTAATGATATTTGCGGATTTTGGGCGCTCTGGTGGGCTGCCCGCTAATGGGCTTTCATCCGTGTGTTTCGCCTCCCGAGATTGGCGTGCGACGGGCCGATGAGGCCACGTCCACCTCTTGGCCGACCGATGGGACGTTTGTCACCCATTAGGTTTTTCCCCGCTTATAAAAGGGTTTTACCACAATTATTTTCTCACACACTTTTCGTCTTTTTACATTGCTCTTGCTCTCCTAATATATTCTTCTTCGATTTAAAGGTTCGTTTCGTTCTTCTCGTAATTATTTGTATATCCTTTCGCATCCTTTTAGAAATGGCCGAACAATTGATCAAGAACCGAGTACCCCTATTTCGACCGGTTATGCAACTTCCTAGTCCCAAGTTTGATATGCACATCTATACATCTAAATTGACACAACCCGAACTGGACAATATAATCGTGAATATGGTATTCCTCTTGACCTTCGTCCCCGCCTTCCTCCGGACAACATGACAATGGACCAACTTCCGAGGATACGATAGGCATATATCCTCAGCAATTTGGATAACGGAGGTGTTAGGATTCCTTCTCTACCTTTCGTTGAATGTGATTAGACATTTTAGAGTTCACTTTTCCCAACTGCCCCCAGGTTTGAGCAGAGTGACCTTTTTGAGATTAGGTGTTATAGTTTGGGCGTTCATCTAGGGTTTCCTGCTCCGGCATTCTATCGTTTGTGCAAGCGGGCATTGGTTTTCTTTTGAGAGTAGACAGCAAAAAGGCTTATAAATGCTTTAAAGTGTTGACCGCCTTAAACATTGGAAGAGAATTTTTCTTGATTGACCGTAGGCGATTCCGCGTGCCATGGCTCGGAGGCATAAAGACTCCAAGATAACGGATCCCTTTCCTGCGGGTTTTCCCGAGTCGGATGTCGAAAGGTTGAGCAGTACTCCCATTTTGCTACGGAAACCCACTATAAGCTTATTATGGATGTGTCATCATCTTGGTCTTCAAGAATCCGGGGTTCGAGCCTCTTCTAAAGGATGCCGAGGGTCATGGTAATAATTTGTCTTGTCCTAGGTTTTGTCGTGCTTACTATCTTGTGTTTTGCTTTTAACGAACTTTTTCTTGCGCTTGTCAACATGTCCGAATTTCTTGAGCTTCGAATGGGATGACAACATGGTGAGTAAAGGGCCAGCCGTTGACCCAACTCGGGAGGTGCCAAAGAGGACGCTTGATCCTCTTCAAGTTGGTGCCACTCTTCCCCAAGGATCCCTTAACCCTCCAGCGAGGAAGCCGACCGGATGTGGTTGCGCCCGGAGAAAAAGAGAAAGAAGCCCGAGAGAAAAGAGAAGAGGCGGGTAAGAAGAGGTGGTGAGGTACATCCAAGGCCCAAAGCGAAGGAAGACAAGGAAGACAGGTTTTGTCGGCGGTTTTCCTCGGGCTCTCCGGTGGTAAATCGGATCCCATTAATCAAGCTAATCCGAACGAACAAGGTGTAATCGAACCCCGCAGAAAGGGGAACTCCTGCTGTCATGCGGGAGGGTGGTTGTGACAGAAGGCATGGGCGAAACGGCCGGGGCGGTGGTCAATTACAACAACCGCCGTCTCAAGGAGGAGGACCGATTCCTCCGTGGACTCTCCTCTTCACGACTCCGTCGGTAAGTACTCGAGCACGACTTCTTCTTTCATTCTATTGCCTTTAACTTGCTAAGTTAGTTTTTTTTTTTTTTTTTTTTTTGATGTGTTTAGACAATCGCCCCTCGTAGTCATGGTCCCGACCACATTGAGAGGGTCAACTTGTTGGATTCAGGTATGTTTAAATCTTTCTCTCGTCTGCAGATCTAGTCAAGTTTTTCTCTTATTACCCCTTTTGTTTTTTTGAGCATGAAGCCACAATGTTTTCTTTCCCAGTGGGGCCTCCGCGACGACGTCCGGATAAACACATATCGGGCCTGCCGAGAGATGATTGATAACGTTGCCACTCCGGCCGAGAGAGAGGCTTTGGAACAAATAAACAATATAGATCTCATTCGGCAGGCATACGAAGATTTCGGAAAAAGTGTGATTGTCCAGGGGGAATTGTTAAGGAGGTTCCGGGATCTTTCCAACGGCTACTTCTATCTGAACGAAGCTCACAAAGATTGCGAAGGGCTCGCGGAAAAACTCCGAGCTGCTGAAGGTGAGAACAACAGGTTGACGGAGGATATGAAGAAGCTAGACTCGATCCGAAGCCCGTGCTTGTGTAGAGAAAGATCCGGAGGAAGAGGTTGATAGGGTGACCCGTGACCGGAATGAGTGGATGGAGACTTCAAGGGCTCGGTGAGAAAATAAGGAAGCCGAAAGCGAGTTGGCCGTTAAGGACCGGTCTCAGCCGCCTGCAGACGGAGAATGGCAAGTTAGCGACCAAGTTGCCTGAGTGAGGTGGTTAAGCAAAATGCTGTTCGGATGCTGTTACCTTCGGCTGTCCGCCGTTTGTTTGGTAGCGTTGAGTACAAGAAGAGCATGGCTAAAGTGTATAGCTTGACCTACCAAGCAGGGTTTGTGACCGGGGCCAAGGTGAATAGGACCGAGGAGGAAACAGAGGCCGCCCTGCAGAAGATCCGGAAGGTCAACAGGGATGCTCCGAGCTTATGGAGGGCTGAATATGATAAACTTTTCGAAGCCGAGTATCCTTTCATTCAGAAGCTCGCTGATTCTTGCCGCTTGCCTCTAGGGGACCTGATGAACCTTGAACCGGAGGTTCCCGTTAGCAAGGACATGCCTGGGCCATCAGGGGCTCCTCTTATCACCGAGACCCGGTGAACACCGCGGAGAAAAATGCTTAAGTATGGATATTTTGGGACTTGTATTTTGTAAACAATTGTTCGTATGACTTTCTTGTAATAACTAACAATGTTCGTTTCACCGCTTAACTAGCGTTGTAAATGTATGATTGTTCGTATGATATGTGTTGTTTTGTAATACCTCCTTAGGTTATTCTAGGGCATCCGGCCGCGTTAGGCCGTGCATCCGTGTCCGGGCATCCTCGTGAAGTTAGGGCATCCATCACGTGGGTATCGCGCTTCCTTAGGTTATTCTAGGGCATCCGCCGCGTTAGGCCGTGCATCCGTGTCCGGGCATCCTCGTGAAGTTAGAGGGCATCCATTACGTGGGTATTTTACGTTTTCATACTCGACGGGGACCAACCGTCGGAATTGTTGTATTAGCATCAATTGTTATTTTTCGTACTCGACGGGGGCCAACCGTCGGAATTGTTTGACTATCATCAATATTTGGAAAATCGCCTCCCTACTATGGGGAAACTTTCATCATTTAGTTGATTATACATAGTCATTTCGGATTACAATATGACGATAGGATTCCTGTCACAATAACAACTATAAGAAGCAGTTTCTAAGATTTGTAGCATGCCAGGTCCGGGGGACCTCCTTCTCCTCCATCGTCTGCAACTTATAAGAGCCATTCTCACTTGCTCCTATTATACGGTAGGGTCCTTCCCAATTGGGTCCTAACTTTCCTAGGTTTTCCACCCGCTTGCTTCGTTCTTCATGGTAGACAAAGTCTCCTATTTTGAAATTCATTGGCTTGACCCTCCGGTTGTAGTATTGCTCCACTTATGCTTTGTACTTAGCTTGAATAGCGCGTTTTCCTTCTTTCTTGTAAAGGTCTAAGTTCAGACGTTGTTGTTCCTCGTTCTGATCCTCTCGAAACATCATCGTCCGGTGTGTGGGCATCCCTATTTCCGCTGGGATTACAGCCTCACTGCCATACGTTAGGCTGAAAGGGGTTTCTCCATTACATGTTTTGAGGGTCGTCCGGTGTGCCCATAAAACGTTGGGCAGCTCATCTAGCCATCCTGATCTTTCTCTGCCCAATCTTGTTTTTATCCCATCCATCAGGCTTCGGTTTGCTCGTTCTACCAGCCCATTAGCTTGTGGGTGTGCCACGGCTGTATTTACTTGTTTGATCTTCAACCCCTCGCACCATTTCTTAAACGGGTCGTTTACGAAATTGGTTCCGTTGTCTGTGACTATGATCTTCGGCAAACCATACCGGCATACAATGTTCTCGTACACAAATTTTATGACATCCTTGCGTCGTTTTGACCAACGGCCGCTTCATCCACTTAGTGAAGTAGTCTATGGCCGATTACATATTTGATGCGGCCGGGTGCTTCCGGAAGGGCCTAACACGTCCATTCCCCATTGGTAAAGGGCGGGGACATGATCGGCGTCGGTGGCATTTTAGGTAGTTTGGTACCGGAGAATGTATCGGCAAGAGTCGCATTTCGATTTCTTCTCGAGTATCTCGGTGCATGGTAGGCCAATAATATCCTTGCCTCATAAGTTTGGCCACGACGGTTCTCGGTCCGTGCATCCCACAGCCTTCCTCATGCACTTCCGGATGATGTAGTTCGCTGCAACGGTCCTACACATCTCATCATCGGTGCAAATAGCCTTTCTTAAAGAGGACCCTTCTTCCATAACGTCTTGGGAATTTTCATCCTTAAGCTTCCCGTTTTGGGTCCTCCGCCACACTCCTCCTCGGACACCGATGATCGGTGTCATCCAATTGTCCGTTTCTTCCTACTACGGTGTTAATTATCTCTTCATCTCTTGATGGCTTTTCTAGGACCTCTACGAGCACTTTTTTTGTTAGGTGATCGAAGGCCACTGCCGCTAGTTTACTTAATATATCTGCCTTCTGATTTTGGGCCCTCGGGATGTTGCGGATCTTAAAGTTTTGGAAACCGGAGATGTATTTTCTAGCTTGAGCCAAGTACTTCTGCATGCTTTCCTTGGTAGCTGTGAATTCCCCGTTAATCTGACTAGCCACAAGTTTCGAGTCCACCCGCACGCTTAAAACCTTGATTTTAAGTTTTCTTGCGATCCTTAGGCCGGCTAGTAGGGCCTCATATTCTGCCTCGTTATTGGTGCTAGGAAAGTTTAGCCGGAGGGCATAGGTCAGTTCTACCTTTTCTGGGCTGATAAGAACCAGACCAGCTCCGGATCCTTTGTTATTTGAAGCTCCGTCATGTACAACAACCATTCTCCTTCCTTTACCTCCAAACGTTCGGACTTGTCCTACCTCTTGATTCCACCGCATACATTAGGAAATCCGCTGGGACTTGCCCTTTATCGCGTTGCGAGGGCATAGGTGATGTTGTATGCTCTAGCTCCACGGCATACTTGGCCAACTTTCCCGAGGCTTCTGGCTTGTTCAATATTTGTTTGATGGGTTGATCGGTGATGACCCTGATGGGGTGAGCCTCGAAATACCTCCTTAGCCTTCTGGATGCGTGTAGCAGACACAAAGCCAACTTCTCCATAGGAGCGTAGTACCTCTCTGCTTCATGTAGTGTCCGGCTAACATAGTGCACCGGCAGCTGTCTGCCATTTCTCTCTACCAGGAGCACTGCACTCACGGCTCCAGATGAGGCCGAGAGGTATATGCACAATTGTTCTTTTGCCTTCGGAGTGGATAAAGAAGGTAGTTCGAGTATCAATCTTTTCATCTCCTGAAAAGCCGACTCGGCTTCCTTCGTCCATCGGTATTCGTCCCTGTTCTCTTTAGTGATGTTCTTTAGTGTGTCGAAGAAGGGGAGGGCTCTTTCCGCTGACTTTGATAGGAATCTGTTTAAAGCCGCTAACTTTCCACTCAGGCTTTGCATTTCTTTTAATGTTTAGAGATTTCATTTCCATTATAGCCTTTGTTTTCCTCGGGTTAGCTCTTATTCCTTCCGATGTCACCATGTAGCCGAGGAACTTACCTTCCTCCACCCCAAAAGAACACTTTCGGGGTTCAACTTCATGTTTATCCTCCTAAGGTTGTCAAAGGTTTCGCGATGTCGAGAATCATTTCTCGCTACATTCGGCTTTTATGACCATGTCGTCTACATACGCCTAAATTTCTCCCTATCTGATCGGTGCGAAGTCCACCAACCTTTGATAAGTTGCCCAAAGATTCTTTAGTCCGAAGGCATTTTGTATAGCAAGATGTCCTCGATGCGTGTAGAATGCCGCTTTCTCCTCATCGTCCTGCTCATCCGAATTTGGTGATAGCCTTTGTAGGCGTCAAGGAACACTTATATTTATACCCCATGACGGATTCGATCTTCGGTCTATCTCGGCAAAGGATAGTAATTCTTCTGCATGAGGAGTTCGATTTTGAAGTCAATACACATTCTCCGACTCAGTCACATTTCTTGACCAACACCGGATTGGCTATCCATGTCGGCACCGTCTGGTCGGACTATGCCGCTTTAACCCATTCTTCCACTTCTCTATTGATTACTTGGTTCTTTTCCCGTGAGAATATTCTCCTTTTTTGGGCCACCGGTGTGTCGGAGTTGTTCGCGCAGAGAGAGTGCTGTATGAGGCGTCTTGGCACTCCGGTCATGTCTACCGGTTCCCAAGCAAAAATATCTTTATTCTTCCTCAAGGTCTCGATGAGTTGCCTCCGGCATTCTCGTGAGAACTTGGTTCCTATGGTTATTCACTGCGGGTATCTTTGCGTTAACTAGGATGTCCTCCGCTTGCTCTTGGCTTTCGCTTTCTTGATCCCAAGATTCTACTTCCTTCGGAAGCGCCTTCTCCGGATCCCGCTCTTCCTCAAATCTCACGCATTCCATAACTACCGCCTGCTTGGCAAACAGGTGGCTATCCCTCCTGAGTGGGAACTTCATCATTGCATGAATGGTAGAAGGTATGGCCCTTAATTCTTTGAGACCCGCTCGCCCAAGATATGTTATAGGGAGAAGGCGATCGTACTACTGTAAACGTCATCATCACCGTCCGGAAAAGGCCTTGATCCCCCATGCGGACCTCTAGTTCTATCTTCCCTATCGGCTGGATGACTTCGCCGGAAAATCCTACCAGCGGAGAACTAGTTTCTTTAAGCCGGGATTGAATGGAAGGACAAAAGTTCCTGAAACAATGTTCGTACATGACCTGGACGGAAGCGCCTTCATCTACGAACACCCTCCTTACAAAATATCCTTCTACTTCAGCTTCCACGATTAACGGCTCATCCGATAGGTCGTCTGTGGTTATTCGGGGGAAAGTTATAGGGGTATTCATCCAGCTTTCATCATAGAACCTGCCTTTTCTTTTACGGTCTTTCGAGTATTGGCGGACCATGTTGATCACCTTTCCTTTTCCGTTATGACCTCTCGGCCTCTCCCTTCCTTTTTGCTGGACGTTCTTGACCAAGTGATCCAACTTCCCTGATTCAAGGGCTACTTCCAATTGTCTCTTTAAGTGATACGATCGTTGGTGAGATGACCTCTTTCTCCATGGTATTCACGAACCGATCTTCATTTTCTTTGCTTGGTTTTCCTTGTAACGGGGTGGTGGAGGTAAGTTTAGATGGTGTTCGTGGAAAGTATTTCTTTGGGTTGTTTGGTAAGGGTGGAGAGCGGGACCCGAGTACCATCTGTTTGATGAAGTCGTTGCGCTTGAACTCATTTCGGTCGTGTTTCACTTTAGGAGAGACGTAAGGGGAGAAGACTTCTCTCTGTCGAGGATCACTCCTCTCCCAAGGTCGCCGGTCACTCCTCTTCCTGTCGTTGAAGCTTCCCCTAAGGTTCCTATCTCTCGGGACTTGGATGCTCGGCTTCCGGGATAGGTCCGGGGCTTCTCCCCTCGGTAGCTCGGTGTTCTTGTAAGCCTCTTCAGCCCGGATATAATCGTCCACCCTGGTCATCATTTCTTTCACGGATTTTGGGACCTGATCAGAGAATTTTTTAGACAAGTCGGGGCACCGATGAGCGCTCATGAATGCCGATATTTTCATGAGCTCGTACTCCCGGATCCGCCGGCCTCGTCGGTCCACCTTTCTTTGAATCTGGGAAGGGCCTCATTCGCCGCCTAACAATCCGGGTGATTTACGTAGGGTCTTTAGGTTCTTCGCTGAAGGGCAAACCTTGTGGTAAACCGTCCCTCGCTCACCCCATCCGTCAATGCTTCCTGGTTCCAAATTGCTAAACCAGGCCTGTGCCGCTCCGTCCATGGTTTGTTGGAACATTCGGCACCAAACTGGCATTGGCCACTCTCCTTGGTTGGCTGCCCCAACGAAGCGGTTAATATGGTCATCCGGATCGGCTGACCCATCATACAGTTTTAAGTTAGTGGGCATTACACATTTAGGGCCAGCAAACTCTACTATCCGTCTTGTAAATGGCGACCGGGCCACTTCCTTAAAGGGTTTCTTTGAGATCGTCCTTGGGTTTTGGCGGCGTCTATCTCCATCTCGTCATCGTCTGTGAAGACGAGACGCGTTGGTTTGATAACTCCAGCCCCCGTGGCGTTGTACTTTCTGAAGAGAGCCTCCAAAGAGGCCATCTGGGCTTGTATTTCCTCCGGTAACCCACCAGTTTGAGTATTGAAAACCCCGCTTCCCCCTACATGTCCCGGAGGGGAATCGGGCTCCGGTGGAGGTGGTAGTCCGGCACCCGTCATCCGATCTTTGGGTAGAATGGATCAGGGTCCCACGGATGGCGCCAATTTGTTGAGGTAATTTCTCGCCCTGGTCGGCTAGAGTCCCCTCGATCAACGGTCGGGGAAGAGAGTCTTCTTTCTGCACAACAAGTAATCACATCGTTAGCCTCGCCACGGGCGATGTCCGGACCAAGCTCCGGCGTGAGAGTAAGGCGGAGGGTAAAGGTAGCAATAAATCACGATGATCAATGTATGTGTGTGTATTATGTCCCGAATCATTAAATGTGTTGGGGTATTTATATTACCCCACTATGTACCTTCGCCATTGTAGAGATACTATTAAATGCGGACCTATATTACCTGTTTGCAAGCCTATAGCCACCCTAGTTGATAGGCCACGTGGTAGGAATCCCTTAAAAGCTGGATACTGTCGTTTGTCGTCCGGACAGTTCGGTCAATGCCGTCCGGCTAGTGGCGATGCCGGATTGCGTACCTTCCGGACATATACGTCAACATCAATCTTTTATAAAAAGATACGCCCGACATACATAACTAGATCAAATTATTTGTGTAAAGATTCCGCAATCAATTCACTCAAGATAGTGCTATAAAAAGTCACGCCTTGAAAATTGCTAAATTGTGTCACATAATCAATATATGAGCATTCTCATCAGTAACTCAAGTTATCCTTTAACAGCAGCCACGTCAGCGCCACATCAGCTTTAACATTTCACTTTAACATCCCTAAAAAACACCCACGTCAATAACATCCCAAGTTAAACTTTAACATTTCACATTGACATCCCAATAAAACACCCACAACAATAACACCCACAACTAAATTTGATTTTTTTTTAGCCTTTAATGGCCATTGCCCATTTAACGCCTCCCCTTTTTTTCGTCATTAACGCCGCGTCTCCAACGGGTATAACGGTTTCAACGCCGTTAAAAGCTCTATAACACCGTTATGGCGTTAGGAATGTAACTGCTCTAAATATTCCCATATCAATCTTTTATAAAAAGATACGCCCGGCATACATAACTTGATCAAATTATTTGTGTAAAGATTCCGCAATAAATTGACTCAAGATAGTGCTATAAAAAGTCACGCCTTGTAACCTTTTTACATGATTTATCTTTCATAAAATAATAAATTTTGTGACTTCTTGTTAGTATACGTTTTCTTAAGTATGAAAAAGTAAGTATTCGTATAAACTTTTCCCTGATTCAACTAATGGTCGTCAAAGCCTAACAACCAATACTTGAATAGGAGAAAATTCAATACTAACACACAAACATGTGATGGTTGTATATTGTGGTATATAAGCTAGCATAGAATCTTTTCTTTTAACTATATGGGATTCAAGGTTGTCTAAAGTTTTCATGAAACATATCTTACATTTGAAGTTGATCATCAACGTCATCTCACACTCACAGCAAAGTCATCTTGTTCGTCTGCCCTCCATGAGCAACCACAATGCTATCGAACCATTTGTTGATTTGTCTTTCATTATCGAACCATTTGTTGATTTGTCTTTCATAATCGAACATAAAAGCCAACTTTGGTCCAATTAATATCTTCGTTAAATCCGAACCATCTGCATCCCGTCTATCCATTCCATCTTCATTCCTCCCATAGTGAATTTTCATGTTCCTTATTAATAGTCAATTTTTTATCTTATGATTTTCAGGATAGTATTATCTAAACGTGTATTAGTTAGCTACATTCTTGCCGATGTGGGGTTAAAACCTACATTTTTCATCCCGAGGTATTAAGGTGCATAGGTGTAATAACGACACACGACACATGCATCTTTTACTATTGTAATCTAAATTATTTATGCTAATTTTAGTGGTTTTTATCTTTAGAAGTTACTAGATGTCTAGATAGATGATATCAAGTTTGAATATCTGTGACTTTGGATTTTAGATCTTTCTTTCAGAAGTCACTCCCGCAACACAACGACATCATTTCAAACAATATGGAAATCAAATAGCTTAAAGAGATAAAGACATATCAATAGTTGGTTAAGTGGAATGGGTCTAATTATTCTTTGTTCGGTACTAGTTACGCCCTAATTGGATTCAGGAATTCAGTATATTGTTTTATGACATAAAAGAACAAAACTTTGTTGTAATTATTATTTACAAATTATTAATATTCAGCTACATAAATCCATTGTTAGATTCTGTTGGGTGGAGAAAGGGAGCAAGTCTTACGGCCAGCAGATATAATGCTTTATTCTTGGGATGGAGGCGGGGCGTGTGTGTCGATTTGACGGTCGTCCCCTTCACACAAACCGGTATGATGGATTTTGTGCCGGTCGTGCGATGATTGGCCGCAAAAGCGTAAGCGCATCAAATACGGAGCCAAATGTACAAACATTGGATATGGGTTCACCCTTTCTCATTTTCTCCTTGGGAGAAGCTTGAGGCGATCACGGTGGCCTTCTTAAGCGGATCCGGAAGTTCTCTATAACTCAAGACTTTGGGCCTTGCGCTGCTCATATCTTCAAAGATATTAGTTTCTTATTCTTTAAGGTGTGGGGCTGGGATTGTTTCGAGCTCCCACTAATTTAACGTAATCCATGATTTTGTTTAATGAAATGATGTTTTATAAATAATAATAATAATAATAATAATAATAATAATAAAAATCAAGAGTTAAACATAAAATTTTCAAATATGATACAGTTATTGTTTGTTATAGCTAACAATCCAACCGCATGATATGAGAAAACTTGATATTATCCCAAATTTGTATGGTTCTTATGCATTCTAGTATATAAGCTAGCATAGTTTGTGTTGTTTTATCTATGTGGGAATCAATTTGGTGAAAAGCAAATCTTTTGCCTGGACAAATTCATATTTTTATCAACCTCTTATGTTTAAAAAACTTGTTTCTATTACAATAAAAGCCATTTTCATCATCGAAACAATATTCAATATAACTTACATGAGAAATGTTAACAAACTCAGGTTGATTCTGTTTTATCATCTAATAATTAAACCTAGCTTATGGCTCAATACGGTCGGTGTTTTTCTCCCATCTTCCGATTCCACGCATCACAAAAAAAAACAACCATTTTGATGTAGACCGTTTCCATCATGTCAAACTTGTTTAAAGATTTTCACCAGTGTCTAAGATATCTACTTATTCCATTTTAGCTAGCAAACAAATAGTTTACCGTATACAAACTGTTTATCTGAATACTACATTGGAGTTATTACAAAGTTTACTTTTACGATTACTAGATATTTCATGGTTTAATTCAGTTACACTTTTTAGTTTAAGACTTAAGAGTGCGTTTCAATGTGGCGATGAGCATAATGGGTTATAACATTCATCTGGGCCAAAACTTCACTTGGCCCATGTTTAAGTACTCGTTGTAAAGTATCAAACTATATGGTGCACTATGGTGCACAACCAGTTGAGAATAAGATAAGGTTAAGTTAGGTTTTCATTTCTATAAAAGAATTTAGGATAAACCGACTGTTAGTCATGATTACCATTTATATGAGTAAATAAATAGCAAAAAAATACGACTTGGTGAAACACTACGACTTGACCGCCATGTTGTGTGAATGAATGAGAATAAAAGAACGCTAAAAACATTTTTTGATAAGTCTAAATGAAGAATTTGAAGCTTGCTAAATCGCGTCATATAATCGATATAAATATTCCCCGATCAATATATGATAAAGGATACACCCAACAAACATAATTAGATCAAATTATTCATGTTAAGATTCCACAATAAATTCACTGAAGATATTGCTATAAAAAGTCAAGCAAAGTAACCTTTTTATATGTTTACTACTACAATATTTAGCGACATTGAAAAATGGACTCTAAAATTTTGTGATGGGAATACGAGCTTATATGTTTTTCTTTAACTATGAAAAAGTGAAGTATTCGTATAATTTTTTTCGCAATTCACAGCTTGATTGTCAAAGCCTAACAACCAAGTTTAGAATAGGAGAAAACTTTATAGTAACACACACATGTATAATCTATGTATATTGTGGAATATAAGCTAGCATAAATTCTTTTCCTCTACCTATGTGGCATTGAAAGTTGTCTAAGGTTTTCATAAAACATATCTTACATTTGAAGCTGATCATCAACGTCACCCCACACTCACAGCAAAGTCATCTCATTCGCCTGCCCTCCGTGAGCAACCACAATGCTATCGAACCATTTGTTGATTTGTCTTTCTTTGTCTTACATGTGAACTTGCGTCCTGAGTGCACCACGGCCTGTATCTTCTATGTGAAGAAGACATGTTGCTTCATCGTAATTAAAGTCATAACGAGAATACACAGGGAAACCTCGAAAGAGTATAGCCCCACTTAAGAAGCTCCTCTAGCCATGATTTACGAGATTTTTTACTTCCATAAATGAAGAAGATCAGTATTTGCACCTGCGGAGGAAACTCCAGCAAGGAAAAACGTGATCGTTGCAAAATTTCAAAGTGTGAGTTGTTACAATCAAGTAATATCTAGTAGGTGCTCTACCCATTTTGAACCTTGAACAAGCCGAGCCCCGAGAAATATGAAGTCCTATAACACGTTTGTTTAACTCGTTATACTTGTTTCAAATTTATGTATAATCGATGTTAAGTAATAGTTATGCCGTCATCGGATATAGGATGTCCATTGTTTAAAGTTCTATGCAAAAACGGAAATCTATTGTTTTGGATAGTGTTTTTCCGGTCACTCTTGTGCAAGTTTTGATCTCTTATATTACTCATTTTTCTTCATCTATCAACATAGTATCATTTAACTCCAAGATTTTACTAGTTTTTAATACCTAGTTGCATAAAGGAAGAGACTTTTAAAGTCTGTAAAGGAAAAGTTTGGACTCCTTGTTGAAAAAGTATTTATTTTGTTAAATACAAAATTTTAAGAGTTCGTATAAATTTTCGATCTAATATCCAGAACAAGATATTAGTAGACTTCATAATATCAATGTCCAGATATAAATGGAAACTTTATAGTAATCTAATAATGCATGGACGATATACATTGGGGTATATAAACAAGCATTGTTTCTTTTATACAACCAATGTGGGAATCAAGTTGTGAGTTAAGGTTTTCATGAAGCATATATAACTTACATTTGTAGTTGATCATAAAAGTCACCTTACACAAAATGTTATTAATACTAATATCTTAAACATCAATGTGATTCCGCTTCACTTGCATATAGATGCCAATGCCCAACGAGTGTCACAGCTAGATTATCTATAAGCAAAACATCACCTTTCTTCCAAGGTATACATATAGTGACTCATTCCTCCTCCAAGATCTTGATGGAGTCGCACAACACGTTACGCACAATGGCTTACCATCATCAAACATGACCGGTTCTCGTTCAACCATTATATTATCTAGTTCTCCTGGCCCCCCATGACTCCATGAGCAACCACCATGTTGTTGAACCATGTCTTACCTTGCCTTGCAGTATCATCAACTCTAAAAGCCGGCTTTGGTCACATTAAATCTTCGCTGAATACACACCATCTCCATTTATCCATTTCCAACTTCATGGCAACATTTGTAGCCGCGCCGTAGTTAAAATTTTCATGATAAGCAACCGAAACAGATATCATAGAAAAAAGAATAAATACATAAGCCATTGCATGTTGAAAAGCAATATGTTGATCCGGTGGAGCCTCATTCACGGTAGAAAAAAATGTGTCCTAAGTGCACCACACATATATAATCTATGGGAAGAAAATCTGATGCTTTAGCAACGTCTTTAAAACCATAAGGAGAATCTACTGGTTAGCCTCGAAAGAATATAGCCCGCATTTTTCTTAAGAAGAACCTCTAGCCATATTCTATGAGATTATCGCTTTTGTAAGGTGATCAATATTCACACCAGCGGGAGAAAGTACAGCGGGAATAACGTTAGGAAATCATATCGCCACATCGAGCTTCCATTTAGATATAACTTGTTGATGATTTGTTATCTAAACTGGTTACGAAGTGTTAGCTGTTACAATCAAAATATATGGTGTAGCTAGCAGCCTAGCATGTGCAAAACCAATTTGATAAAAAGAATAGATTAAATTTCTGTCTTGATAAAATAACTTGAGAAAAACAAATTGTTTATCGGTTTGGACTCCTTTTGACCCACCAAATGTATGAGGGCCAAAATTACTTAAGCTTAACCAGTATGTAATTTCTGGACTTCAAGGCCCAAAATAAAATGAAGCTCTATCCATAGTTCAAATGAAGCTCTATCCATAGTTCTATACTTCTATAGCACGTTTTTTTTTTAATTTTTACTTTTGAAAGAGGTATTTGAAGCTCTATAAACCAAGTCACATAATCGACATACTTACCCTCGTTCAGTTTGATCTATCTTTGATACACTATAAGACCGTACTACAAATGTCGTTTACAAAAGAACATGCTTCCTAATCTTGTTACCTGTTTATAACGTTCTATATTTTACAAAACCGTAAATTCAACGAAACACGAACCATCCTTAAGGTGCAAAAGGTTCATCTACTTTGACAGAAAAAAAGTCGAAGAATGCTTAGTCTTTTAATACAATGATTATAAGAGTCTTTATAAAGTTTAGTTTCATCAACTCTAATCATTACTCTTAAGTCACAACCATTTCAAAAAGTGTATTTCTATCTTGGTTCCTAGAAGTATATTAGAAAAGCCAACTTTACTTTTGAGGATACATTGCATATATCCTCATTCTTGTTAATTTTTAATAGCTTAAAAAAAGTTGCTAATACCATGCTTATCATTCCATATGATTACATCTTCAAGATTTCACTTGACGAATTAAAGTGATTTGCAAAGTAGAATGTTTTCTTCATGACCAAAGGAAGTCTTGTAAATTAACCAAATGAGACTTTATGCTTCGTTTTTTTTTTTCATCTTTCCAAAAGTGGATTTATAGTTATCCTTGTGATCTCTTATATATCAAGTAGGGTTGGATCAGTTGGAAAGCCTCGCTTCTCAACCGAAAATGTCGGAGGTTCGATCCTCACTCCTACAAAGTAGGAGGTCTTTCTACCTTCGTAGAACCCAAGGCAGTCTCTACCTACCTTGATAGGGGTAAAATTTGTCTTAACCTGCCCAAACACCTAAAGCTAGTGTTGAGTCCCATATGTAACCTTGTGATCTCTTATATACATGTAACACATCATGGTTTTTCAAAAAGAACACACACAACTAACATTGACAAATGGATATAATTTGGTGAAAAGCAAATCTTTGGTCGTCAAATGGACAAATTCATATTCTTATCAAGAGGGTAGGCAAGAGGAATGTGACAACACTTGTTAACGGAGTTGACACATTTGTCTTTTTCTTTTTACGTTGAAAATGAAAACGTGGGTTTTATTTGTATCACACAAATAAATAAAGATGTGGGAAACCTGTAGCCACCGTTATGCAAATACTCTAATATCGATCACCTACCATATTTCAAATAAAATGATGGAACCACAAGGCAAAGTCACCATATACATTTTAACAAAAATCTAACAAAATTAATTATATATACTTTTTGAGACCAAGTGCATTTATTTAAAAAAAATGATCAAAATTAACACTACAACACAAAAATCATAATAAGTGTCCCGAAACCCACATTAGTTCCATCACTGGATCCATTTTTCACTCCAAAAAGTTATAAGGCTCATAAGTTGTGGGAAGGAGCATGCAACTTTGCTATTACAATCTATATATGATATCGAGTTAGTAAACCTATGACCATAGATTTTATATGATTCTTTTAAGCGTTCACCCCGCAAACACAATGACAGCATCTCAATCAATATGAAAGTGGAGTAGTTCAATGAGATTCAGTTTCGATAGTTACATACAACTGACATATCATATCTACATGCAAATAAGGCTTTTAAATAGCGGAATTGTTAATTGTATAATAGTTTCACCCTAATCATATATAGAATTCCTTATATTGTTTTAATTAGTATTTGTTCAGGTCATGAGCTGCAAGGGCTGCAAGCTTTAATGTAAGCTACCTAAAGAAATAAACTTACAGAATTCCAACTTGTTTTTTGGTAGCGGTGTGAATGTCTAGATCTCATCTTTTTATATCTTGCTCCAGCATGATTGAGCATTGTTGTTGTAATTCCACTAGTTGTTAAAAAAAATTATAAATTTTGTTTGTAACTATTAAAAAGTCAAGATTTCGTATAAGTTTTTCACATATACATACAAATGGCTCTTAAGTCTTAAGCCTAAGAGCCAGATATGCAGAGGTGGAAACTTGATACTACTCCAAACACGTATGACCAAAGTACATCGTGGTATATAAAGCTAACAAAGTTTCCTCTCTATATCCTATGTGGGATACAAAGTTAGGTTATCTCAAATAATAATAAGGTGTAACTTATAAGAATTACTCTTATGCATTTTTCTATTAACCACTACCATGTAATGTATGTGCTCATTATAGTCGGTGTTTTCCTAAATATACTCTGATAAAGTATTTCATCAATCATCACCAGCAACATGTAAATATTTGAAAATCTCGCGAGATGTTATGTTTATTCATCAAGTATTTATAATTCATAATACATAAGAGAAGCTAACTCTAATAGACCCTAACAACACATCATCCTTGGGAGTTGCGCCACATTTATCATCTAATATTCTCTCGCAATCCGTGCAGTGAAATCGTGAAAAATCAAAGTGGATGAGAAAGCTAAATAAACAATAAAGTAATAAAAAAAAAATTGTTGATGAAGACGTCAGTCACCAAGCAAAGACAAATCCTCATTTATAACAGCGAAAACGAAAACAAGCAGCAAAAGTATTAAAAAAACAAAGGCAAATGTTTTAAAAAAATAACATACTTGACACAATTTATTTTTCTGGGTAGCGAACAAAATTTTTGGCTTATAGGCGTACTTTTATTTCAAATTCGTCCTTCATAAAGTAGTTTGTGACATTTTTGCCCTTCGAAAAAAAATCCTATTAGCTGTGAGGGGCAAAATTGTCACAAAATTTCGCAAAATACCTCCGAAAGGCCGAATTTGAAAGAAACGTACCCTTATAAACCAAAATTTTTGTTCATCACCCAAATGGTAGCAAGTATGGTACCTTATAAAACATTTGCCCAAAAAACAATAATTAATTTGTTGCTGAAAATATCCGACAACAAGCGGTAACAAATATTCAAACAACAACAACAGCTAAAGCGAAACAAAGCAACAGTAAAAGCAAAGAGGAAGAAGAAAAAAATGGCAGCAAGTTGCGGTGGCATATGTCGGCGATCAAATTTCGACAAAAAAAACTAGAACATAATGTCACCAGATACATTTAAGAAAGATCAAACAATAATCCATACACTTTTTGGAACCAAATGCATTTATTACAAATTAAGATTTTTCAACAAAATTAACACCGCGACAAAAAAGTCCATAACTGTCCAGGGATACACCATGATTCCATCACTAGATCCATTTATACTTTTAGTGTACTAGCTAGTTACACTTTTTACCAATGTGGATAAAAACCTACATTTTATATTCCAAAAAGTTATACGGCTCATATGTTTCACAAATGAACATGCATCTTTGCTGTTGTAATCTACCTTATAAGAGGAGAAGGTGTGGGATTTTTGTGCCTCGCCGTCGTTTCACGTGGCAGCTCGCCGTGGCTCGCCGCCACACCGGCGGAGCTCGCCGTCGAGTGGTTCATCGTACCACAACGAGCTTAAATCACTGACAATTTTTTTTCTTTTAATTTAGAAAAACAAGTTTTTGTGTGTGTAGTGTGTGTGTAATGGTGGCCCCAAATAAAGAGGTTGAGGTTTGTTGTGAGTGAGGGGGTTAGTTGTAGTTAGTTGTGGAGGTTTGTTATGATGATGTAGCGCTAACATGGCGGTGATGAAGAGGTTAAACCTTCCCCTCTTAGTGATCATTTTATGAGTCATTTTAATCTTATGAAGTTACTAAGATTATATCGAGTTACTAAAACTATGACCTTGGATTTGAGATGGTTCTTTGAGTATTCACCCCGCAAACACAACGATGTCATTTCAGTTGTACAAAATTTTGACCACCCGAAAAGTTTATAAATCTTGTTTTAACTATTAAAAACTTAGGAAGTCGCATTAATTTTTCACCCATCAACAAAGAAGATGTTGACCCAAAGAACATCTTGTGAGAGAGATAGTGAAAACTTGATACTAATCCAAATACGAGGAACCCAAGTACACTGTGGTATTTTGAGCAAACATAGTTTCCATTGTTATCCGATGTGGGACATGTCTCATCATGTAATAATAAGGTATCCATTAAGTATTTCATTATCTTATACCTTCTTATATTTGCGACTAAAAGTTGCATTCCCATATGCGAATATTTCATTATCCTAGCTTTCTTTGTTCATTTATGATTTACGTTCATTTTTGTTATTACTAGCAAATATAAATTATTTACGATCTAAGAATAGTTTGCACACTATAAAATGTGATACTCACAGGAACAAAATACCTAGATACGGCACATTTAAAACACAACATACAACGCACACAAGTAGAGCTGTAAACGAACCGAATAAACATGAACGGATCTTTGTTCATGTTCGTTCATTTAATTTTAACCGGACAAAATAAACGGACACATACACTTAAACGGAAGAATTTTTTTGTTCATGTTCGTTTATTAAGAAAATGAGTTGTTCATGTTCATTTATGTTCGTTCATGAACACACTAAACTAGGGGTGCTATTCGGGTCGGGTTGGTCGGGTTCGGGTCAAACGGGTCGGGTCCAAGTCGGGTCGAGGCTAAAAATAATATACCCGAACCCGACCCTATTTGAACTCGGGTTAGTCGGGTTCGGGTCAAGTCGGGTCGGGTCAAGTCGGGTTCGGGTCTGTGCCATTTACAAAATCATAGAATTTAAATGTGTAAATCATGTGCTGCTGGACCTTCGATAAGATGAGGAATGTGGTATCATTGTATCATGTTAATCTTGACGTGCATTGATAAAACTGTGTTTCATTAGCAACAATTTGATCTTGTTTCTACATATCTATTCTATATAGCGATGCAGCAGTCAGATTTAGTCTCACGAAAATGTTTACTACACAGGTAAGTATATACTTGCTCACGGCAGCTCCTCTGTTCTGAACATACGTGTTATGCCTTTGTCTACTAACTGAGTAATGCTCAAAGAGTCAAATGAATCTATTGGTCCACAATGCCATTACGTATTCCCTAGCCTCTGTATTATCTTGTTATTCAAAAAACATAGTTCCATTATTGCAAAATATACGTTGTTTAATGTTAACTCAATCTGAATCCTTCTACTGTTCTACATACGTTCATTGGTGCAGATTATGTATTGTCACTAGACCATCTTGTAAAAAAAAAAAAAAAAAAAAAAAAAAAACGGGTTAGTCGGGTTGACCCGACCCGACTAAGCAAAATATTTAAACCCGATACAGGACTAATTCGTACTCGGGTTAAGCAGGTTGACCGATTGACCCGAGTTAGACTTTGGACCGAGTAACCCGACCGAATATGCTTAGTCGGGTTCGGGTCCGGGTCGGGTCGGGATTTTTGACACCCCTACACTAAACGAATGTTAAACCAACATAAACGATCAGACATAAATGAATAGAGACAAACAAACATAACTAGTAATAAAAATCAAGAAGTCAGAGCAAATATAGAAAAAAAGTGAAAGAATTATTTTTTTTATTTTTTTTATTTTTATTTTATTTTTTTAATTTCGACTACTTGTTAAGAAATATTTATAAATTTTATTTAACTAATTGAAAAAAGTGAAGAAAAGTTTATGAATTTTGTTTAACTAATAATAAAAAATGAAGAAGTCATAAGAAATATTTATAGATTTTATTTAAGAAGAAAGTGAAGAAAAGTTTATGAATTTTGTTTAACTAATAATAAAAAATGAAGAAGTCGCAGAGCTCCTCTATCTACTTTTGGAAACTTGATGCTAACCAAAGGCGTGGAACACTCGTACATCCTAGTATATTAACTAATATAATTTCTTTTTTTATCCGATGTGGGACACAAAGTTGGGTTTCGGTTTCATCAAATAATAATAAGGAATGTATAGATTTACTCTTAACTCATACATTTGCACTTTTTGTAATCAATAACATGCAATATATTCATTTTTGTTATTACCATGCAATTTTAGTCGGTTTGCTTCTAAACCTTCCCTGATAAGTGGATTCAAAGATCCTCCATGAAGTATTTCATTATCCCAAGTTTTTTTTTTTTTACGTTTGTTCATTTTTTGTTATTACCAGCACAATATTATTGTTTGATTAGATCATTTACAAATCTAAGAATAATTTGTACACTATAAAATGTGATACTCAATGGTGCTAGGAACATTATACCAAGATACAGCAGAGTTAAAACACAACATACAGTGCACACAAGCATGTTCTTGGAGCTTTGAGCCTCGTTTTAAACATGAAGCCCGCCCCATTCTTTGAGCGTATCTACAAACATGTTTACGCTTTATAGACAAAAAAAGAACCCACAATAATATTTCCTATATCACAACATACTGTATGAGGCATACATCTTAAAGGGAAATTTTTTTTAATCTATACCCCCTTTTACAGTTGAAGTCAATTATAAGCGTCACCCGACAGTTGAGCAAAATTGTTGCAAATACTAATGATTGAAACAACAATGCGATTGAATTTGGCCTCACTAGCTCGTTTGTAATCACTTTGATTTCAGAATACGTATTATAATGAAAATATATGGCACCGTTAGACATTATGGTGCACGGTCAATCTAAAGTAAGACTACAATGTGATCGCACTTGACTTGCATATAGACGCCAATACACGACTCTTGTTAACTTGCGTGTTAACCGTTAGTCAACGTGAATGAAGCACTGCTAAACTACCTAAGATAGATAATATTGATTTATAATACACACGACTTTAGATTTGAGATATATCTTTGAGTAGTCACTCCCGTGAACACAACGACATCATTTCATATGATATGGAAGTCGACTCATTCAAAGATATTCAACCGATGGCCGGATTAAATGGGATCGGCGTAATAACTCTTTTTCCATACCGGTTGAGGGGAGATTTGAGGACCAATTGTGCATATATAAATAATTGAGGGTTTTTATACAAAATTAACACTACAACACAATAATTCATTACTGTCCCGGGACCCAACATAGTTCCATCACTGGACCCACTTATACTTTCAGTGTATTAGCTAGCTACACTTTTTACCAATGTGGATAAAAACCTACATTTTACATTCCAAAAAAGTTATACGGCTCATAAGTTTCGCAAATGGACGTGAATCTTTCTGGTAGCGGCTTTAGGGGAGTGCGAAGAGTGCGATTGCAGGCTATCGCCGAGCGGGGCCACCAAATTTCATGCAATTCTATTATATATATGACGTACAAAATTTCGACTACTTCTTAAGAAAAGTTTATAAATTTTGTTTAGAGTAAATTGCAAAAATCATCCTTGTGGTTTGGCCAAATTGCACGTTTTGTCCTTGTGGTTCATTAAGTGCAAAAATCGTTCGGATTTTCCACTGTTACGTGCACTTTTAGTCCCCCATCACTAACTGCGTTAAGTGAGTTACGTTAATAGTTACACGTTAGCCCGTCTGGCTAACGGCCGTTGCAACGCTCGTCCTTTAACCGTTGCAGCACCGGTCCTTTAACCTAACGGACGATTATAATTTAAATTTTTCATCCGTTTTTATACGTTTTTATCCTTTTTCATCCGCTTTCGTCCGTTTTCATACGTTTTTGTCCGTTTTCAACCGTTTTTGTATGTTTTATTCGTTATTCTTACGTTTTGTCTGTTTTCTTACGTTTTTGTCGGTTTTTATCCATTTTTGTTCGTTCACATTCGTTTTCATCCGTTTTCATCCTCTTTTCTTACGTTTTGGTCCGTTTTTATCCGTTTTGTCCGTTTTTATCCGTTTTCATTCATTTGGTCTGTTTTCTTACATTTTTGCCCATTTTTCTTACATTTTTGTCCTATTTCGACATAAAGAAATTTTTTTTTTAAATTCTTAAAATCTCAAAGTTTTTTTTTTTCGAAAAAAAAATTGGAAAAAAGTATTTGGAAAAGTTAATTTGGAAAAAGAATTTTGGAAAAAAAAATAGGAAGAAAATTCCTTATTTTTATTTTTTTGAAAAGAAAAGTATTTTGACATATTGAAATATTTGTAAAAAATGTAAGAAAACGAACAAAAACGTAAGAAAAACAATTGGCCACATGCATAATTATTTCAATAAACTCTAATAACAATTCTAGGCGTAAATAAATGCATACATTAACTAGGACTTTCATCTCATAGGTAGATGAGCCACATACATCGACAAGTCGATTGCGTAAGCCAAGTTAATAGTATACCAAATAGCACATAACGAATTTTATTAGTTATAATTGAGGTCTTCCCAATTTTATAATTATTAAATAAATAAAACATGTGTATCACTTAACAATTAATCAATATACAAAACAATACTCCATGGCAAAACATGCATGTTCCACCATGGATTCCGTGATAACAATTATCACCAAGATACGCATATTACATGGCACATAACAATTATTCATTAATTTAACCACATAAAATAAGCATGCAATCCTAGGGTTTCTACAAGTTTTACAAAATTAAAACCTAATTAAATAAATAATAGGGTAATCGACCCATATATATAAAAATTAGGGTTTCGAATTCAAAACCCTAGAAACCATAAAAAACATGCAAATAATCATAAAGATTCAATTTTTATGTGTTTCGGTAATTAATTACATCATATTAACGGCTCGTGATGCCACTGTTGGAATTTTATACTCATAACAATTATACATAAAACAAATACATCATCAAAGCAAGCAGCGGAAGACTATAGGAATAATATATGTAATAAATTAACCAAACAAGAAAGTGCGTACCTTTTAGCAATTCAAGTAAACCAAACGAACTTTGAACTAGAACAAAACCCAAAACCCTAACTTAAGGGTTTAGCAATTCGACCAACCCAAAAAATCGACCACCAAGGATTACAAGCTCAAGTGTGCTTGTTCTTCGTTCTTGTACACACGTACTAATAGCGATTTGATGTGGAGAAGCTAGTTCCTTGAATCACAAATAAACCAAACACTTGTGTCTTTGAGCTAGACAAAATCGAAACACCCTAGGGGTTAGGGATGTTCGACCGGCCACACAAAGAGGAGAGGAGAAGGAGAGAAATTTAGGTTATTGGCAATCCAAGGTTAGTCAATAATGAATACATTGATTTGTATTTATACTTAACATATCTTGGAGTCCAAGTTAGAGTGGGATTGGGTTTGGAAACCCCCCCACCGATCGGCCAAGCATCCCAAAGGGATTCTAGAACTTTCCCGACATCTAATTTCATCTCTAGTCCTTGTAGTTAATATTTAACGACCGTTAACCAAACCTCGTTAATTATTTAACTATCGTTATGTTTTATTTAGTGATTAATAATTAATAATAATAACGTTTTATTTATATTAATTATGTACATCAATTCTCATACGTAATGTGTGCAATCCCGAAGTCTCGAGTTCGAATCCGGACATACTATTATTTAAATATCCATTAAAACCTTTCACTCCCACTTGGATATTACTAAATATAGTAATGACATTGGTGAGTCTAGCTTTCACACGCCAACGCCCCGGATCAAATCGAGCATGGTCTCTGGAAAAACCATTTAATGATTCATCATTTTACTTATCCTTTTGTTACTAATACTACATTAACTATGAATATGGATCAAGTCATTTCATAAGTTAATATTCATTTCTCGTTGTATATGATTGAACAAGATTACCAAATCATCCGAGCGTATTCGGATAGATCTTGGGTATGGCCATACAAACATCTTGTCAACCCTACGAGGGCCCAAATATAGTATTATGCTTTGAAACAAATTCAAATGAACAAATTCTCTTGACTACAAACATAACTCATGAATTTTGCAACACTTAGAAAATAGCCCTTATAACTACCGATTCACGGATAGCGTTAGACTATCTTACACAAATGCACTACATTCATATCGCTTATCCGGTATCTCAAGTCGAGGATAAACACTTCATGATATACTTAATGATAAAATCCAAAAGTATCATCATGTAAAGTTGGGATAGTCCTATATTCAATTCATTGAACATCATGTGAATCTGGTATGTCCCACGCATCAATATACTTTAAAAGTATATTCTACCAAAACTCAGTTGTCTTAATTCAATGACATTCCCACATCATTGATTGACAACGGACTATTTAGAATAACATAAGTTACTCATGGATTAAACATGCAAATATAGGATATAATATTAAGAAAATGAAAATTAAACATAAACAACTATTTTATTTCATTAAAGTAATATTTGTTCATAACATCCTTTATCCAAATACTAATCACGGATCGCATGAAACTACTAGCTAAGCGAAGTCCTATCCCATCAAGATGGTCGGTAAGTTTATCTTTTGGCAAAGACTTCGTAAAGGGATCGACTAGATTTTCATCTGTATGAACTTTGAGTAGATTGATTTCACCTATGTCAACTTGTTCTCTAACATAGTGATATCGACGAGGAAAATGTCGGCGCCTTTATGACTCCGGGCTCATTGGCAAATGTTATTGCGCGAGTTGTCACAATACACATTTAGAGGTAATTCGATTGAGGCATTACTCAGGGTCCCGAAATGAATTTCCTAATCAACGACTTCCATCGCGACTTCAAGCGACTATGTACTCGACACGTAATAGACATCGCAACTGTTGTTTGCTTCTTGCTCTTCCATCAATCGCTCCTCCATTAATGACAAAGACATAACCCGTCGAGACTTCGTATCATCTTTATCGGTTTGGAATGACGCATCGCAAAAACACAGTAACATCAAGTTCGCATCCGGTTTCCTCCATACACTAGAAACATTTCTTTAGTAGCCTTAGATACTTAAGAATGTTCTTAACGACTGCCGATGCTTCACACTGGTTACGTTGATACCGATTGGTAATGTTACGTACAAACGCCACATCGGGCCTTGTACATCTCACAAAGATACATGATAGATCCTACGGTAGAAGCATAAGGAACTTTCCTCATGTATTCCACCTCGGCCAGTGTTGACGCATAGTTTATTACTTAAGCCATGTTCAACTTGCATCGGCAAATATCCCTTCTTGGAATTTTGCATACTAAATCTCTTGATATTTTATCAATGTAAGCACTTTGGCTTAGTCCATTAACCGCCTTGATCTATCTCTCGTAGATCTTGATTCCCGAATAAATCTTGCTTCCCCTAAGTCCTTCATAGAAAAGCACTCTCCAAGATAAGACTTTACATCTTGCATACTTGGAATGTCTTTTCCCATGATCAATATGTCATCGACATATAAGACAAGGAAAAAACATTACTCCCACTAGCTTTGTGATACACACATGGCTCATCAAGATTTTGAGTGAAACCAAATTTCTTGATTTCTTCATCAAACTTCTTGTTCCATTGCCTTGATGCTTGCTTCAATCCATAAATGGATCTTTGAAGTTTGCATACACGCTCGAAACTTTGGATTCACAAACCCTTGAGTGCGCCATATAGATGTCCTCATCTAGCGACCGTTTAAGAAGCGGTTTGACATCCATTTGCCATATCTCATAGTCATAGTACGCGAGCTATGGCTATAAGAATCTAATAGCTCTAATGTGCTCTACAGGAGAAAATGTCTCCTCGTAGTCTATCCCATAGGTTTGAGTAAAACCTTGAGCTACAAGACGAGCTTTATAGGTGTGTGCATTGCCATCCATGTCGGTCTTTATCTTAAAGAGCCACTTACTTCCAACTACCTTAGCATTTGGAGGTAAGTCAACCTCTATCCGAACTTCGTTATCTTTCATGGATTGCATTTCCCATTCATTGCAACTCGCCATTTTTCCTTTTCGGGACTCATCATGGCGACTTTATAGTTAGCGAGTTCACCAAGATCCCCAACATATTTTCCTCGGCTTCTACGTTGAGACATAGGCGCTCAGTGCACGCGTAGTCCTTGCGGATCTACGAATGGGAACCACTTCAATCTCGGTGGAGCGCCTGGACTTTCGAGTTCTACTTGAGGTTGGCTAGTGTTCTCGAAGGTGTTGTATCTTCTTGATCATCTTCCGGATCATATACTCTCCCATTGAATTCATGAGATATGAGATCCTTTTCAAGAAAGTCTCCATACCTAGCAACAATTACTTTGTTTCGGTGGAAAGTAGAAGTAGTAACCCATAGTTTCCTTTGGGTATCCTACGAAGACACACTTAATGAGATCTTTGTTGCGACTTATCGGTGAGTCGCGTTTAACAAACGCCTCACAACCCAGGACCTTTAAGTAAGACAAGTTGGGAGGTTTCCCATACCACACTTCATAAGGAGTCTTATCAACCTTCTTAGTTGGAACCATATTCAATATCGAACAGTAGTTTCAAAGCATAATCCCAAAAGGATAAGGGAAGAGTAGTAAGATTAAACATCGATCGCACCATGTCTAGCAATGTACGATTCCTTCTCTCGGATACACCATTTTGTTGTGGAGTATAAGGAGATGTGAGTTCTTGTACAATACCACACTCGACTAGATAATCTTTAAACTCTTGGCTTAAATATTCACCACCTCTATCGGATCGAAGAGCTTTAATCTTCTTTCCTAGTTGCGGTTCTACTTCACTCTTAAAACCTTAAATGTTTCAAAGACTTCATGTTTATGTTTAAGTAAATAAACATAACCATAACGATGAAAATCATCGATAAAGGTTAAGTAGCTAGCACCCTTTCTTGACACATGTCTTAGTGGTCCACATACGTCGGTATGTATCACACCAAGAAGATCGAAGCCCTTTCTAAACTATTTGTAAAGGTTTCTTGGTCATCTTCCCGGATATGCAAGATTCGCATTTATCAAATGATTCATCATTGATGTCTTGCAAAAGCCCATCGTGTTGCAAATTTGTTGCATGCGTTTCTTGCCTATATGAGCAAGTCTACAATGCCAAAGAAATGAAGAATCCAAATCACTTTTGATTCTTTTATTATTGATGCTAAAGGCGAATTATTTTTATCATTCACATTATCATGCAAATCAATTTCAAACACACCATTCTTGGAATAACATTAAAGTAAAAACATCATTTAAAGAAAAATTCCATAATCGGTAAATGTATGAACGAAACCAATATCTTTTAACAAGGAAGCGAAGCGACACCCCTAACAATGGAAGGTGCGTAATGACAATCGTTTAATGCGATACTAAACCCGAAGGTAAACTAAATCAAACGTGCCTATAGCTTCAACGATCGCATGTGCTCCATTACCCACGTGCGGTATTGTCGTCCATAGGCAAGCTTCCTTGCTCCTCTAAGTCCACAGAGTGTATTACAAATGTGAATACCACATCCGATATCATATACCCAGAATATATTTTATGAGGAAAAGCAAATAATTCTATCATCAAAAGAGTACACGCAATCACGGCCACGCGCCGATATTTTTATACCTCTTATTGCGCAACTCATCAAGGTACAATGGACAATTCCTCTTCCAGTGTCCAACCTCGGTGCGATGATGACAAGCTGATCCTTCTTCGGATTCTCACGCTTTTGGGAGGGTACTTCTTGGGTTCTTGGCGATAAGTCATAACTTGTTTTCCTTATCGACTTTACCCTTACCTTTCCCTTTCTTGTTCGCTAGCGGCTTATTAGGCTTAGAAATTCTACCCTTCCGGATGGTCAAACCGCGGTGTAGAGGCCTTCTTGGGCAAACCTTTTTCGTAATCAATGAGCATTGCATGTACCTCATTGTTGTCTTCCCGTGCAATGCATATTATAATTCGCGAAACCATCAAATTCCTTGTTAAGGGATCATTGATCGAGCCAATTTGTATGTCATTAGGGTAGACATAGTTCAAACGCCTAACCGGTCCATGTAATTCATCATTTCCAAACGATTGGGCGCTACGGGTTTCCCATCTCCTTGCTTGCAACTATGAAGAGCATCAATCAAGTCATCTGACTCTCTGAATCACGGGCTTTTCAAACAACTTTTGCAATTCTTCCAAGATGAGATTAGGGAAGTAATTCTCAAATTGCTTTTGCAAGCTTGAGTTCATACTCCCGAGCATAATGCAGCTACCTCATTATACTTGTCATACTCAGTTGCCATGCACTCGTGCTTGAAAGGTAGCATCACCGCGAGTTCGGAGGACAAGGCGTGGTCAAATAATTGATTCTTTTGGCAACCCTCAAGACAATTACGAGTTGCGATACCAATCATTGAAATTGCGCTACGGTCAATTTCTCTCGATCAAACATAGATTTGAACGACGAGGCTAGTCGATGAGATTCACGAGCCATTTCTACGAAATAAAAGTTCAAAAGTTAGTACTTTCGATAAGAAAACATTCAAGAAAATAAAATACCCTTTGGTCAATATTCATATTAACCATAGTATTTTCCTTGAATTTTGGATCCTCATTATCATAGTTCCACCACATCGGTTGATCGCTAGTGGTGAAAGTATAGAATAGTGTCGTTGAAAACGATAATTGACAAACAAGTTTTCAATTCCAAAATTATGGGATTTACAATTTTGCCAAAACAATTAATGCAAAACGTAAGCATGTTTCATCCCATCTTATGCCTTAAGTTATAGGTCTCACTAACTAACTTAATTAAGTTGTCTAATTTAGAAACTGCAAATCATAAAGCTGAGGTCTCACACAACAAAATAATTCACCTCGTTATTGTAATCTAGATCAAGGTCTCACATAACTAAATTACAACTTCAAGTGTTTCATATCATTAGATGGCATAAACTTAAATTTTAAAGGGTACAATTTTTGATGTGTAATCAAAACTTATGTATAAAGAAGCATGCATACAACTTTATAACATAAAATTTTTCGAAAAAACTTACTAAAAGATTTTAATTGCTAAGATTGAATTCTACAAAGTTTTAATCGATGCGTTGAGAAACTTACAACTTTGCACTAAGATGCTTCGTACATAGAATGGTTATACTAGGTAGCTCCAATCGAGCCACGCATGGGGAGGACCGGTATGGCGAAGCATAACCTTAGACATCCATTCAGTGAGACTATGCTCACTTCTTAAATACCCCTTTATAGTTTGTTCTAGTGGGTGAGCCGTTCTAACCATTTAGTACAGTCGCATCAGTCGATTAAAAGTTCAAGAATAATTCTTAGATAAAAAACCAATTTCGCCATTATTTAGTCCATTTAATTTTCTATTCATAAAAACCCTTTTTGCTTACTAACATGTCAAA
Source organism: Chrysanthemum lavandulifolium (assembly GCA_022545495.1). Classification (NCBI taxonomy): domain Eukaryota; kingdom Viridiplantae; phylum Streptophyta; class Magnoliopsida; order Asterales; family Asteraceae; genus Chrysanthemum; species Chrysanthemum lavandulifolium. Next base: position 273,272,693 of record CM040244.1, read on the forward strand.
ACAATATATAAACAAAAAAGCATTTTAATAAAAATTAAACACACTCAAATAATATAAACATATAACTAAACAATTTAACATATGTAAAACAATTAGCCACATGCATAATTATTTCAATAAACTCTAATAACAATTCTAGGCGTAAATAAATGCATACATTAACTAGGACTTTCATCTCGCAAGGTAGATGAGCCACATACATCGACAAGTCGATTGCGTAAGCCAAGTTAATAGTATACCAAATAGCACATAACTAATTTTATTAGTTATAATTGAGTCTTCCCAATTTTATAATTATTAAATAAATAAAACATGTGTGTATCACTTAACAATTAATCAATATACAAAAACAATACTCCATGGCAAAACATGCATGTTCCACCATGGATTCCGCATAACAATTATCACCCAAGATACGCATATTACATGGCACATAACAATTATTCATTAATTTAACCACATAAAATAAGCATGCAATCCTAGGGTTTCTACAAGTTTTACAAAATTAAAACCTAATTAAATAAATAATAGGGTAATCGACCCATATATATAAAAATTAGGGTTTCGAATTCAAAACCCTAGAAACCATAAAAAACATGCAAATAATCATAAAGATTCAATTTTTATGTGTTTGATAATTAATTACATCATATTAACGGCTCGTGATGCCACTTTGTTGGAATTTTATACTCATAACAATTATACATAAAACAAATACATCATCAAAAGCAAGTGAAGACTATAGGAATAATATATGTAATAAATTAACCAAACAAGAAAAGTCGTCTTTTAAAGAATTCAAGTAAACCAAACGAACTTTGAACTAGAACAAAACCCAAAACCCTAACTTAAGGGTTTAGCAATTCGACCAACCCAAAAATCGACCACCAAGGATTACAAGCTCAAGTGTGCTTGTTCTTCGTTCTTGTCTGCACGCGTCTTAATAGCGATTTGATGTGGAAAGCTAGTTCCTTGAATCACAAATAAACCAAACACTTGTGTCTTTGAGCTAGACAAAATCGAAACACCCTAGGGGTTAGGGATGTTCGACCGGCCACACAAAGAGGAGAGGAGAAGGAGAGAAATTTAGGTTATTGGCAATCCAAGGTTAGTCAATAATGAATACATTGATTTGTATTTATACTTAACATATCTTGGAGTCCAAGTTAGAGTGGGATTGGGTTTAGGAAACCCCAACCGATCGGCCAAGCATCCCAAAGGGATTCTAGAACTTTCCCGACATCTAATTTCATCTCTAGTCCTTGTAGTTAATATTTAACGACCGTTAACCAAACCTCGTTAATTATTTAACTATCGTTATGTTTTATTTAGTGATTAATAATTAATAATAATAACGTTTTATTTATATTAATTATGTACATCAATTCTCATACGTAATGTGTGCAATCCCGAAATCTCGAGTTCGAATCCGGACATACTATTATTTAAATATCTATTAAAACGTTTCAGAAAGTCACATTAATTTTTCACACTTCTTAAACTGAGGTGTTAAATCAACGAACACCTTGTGAAAGATTAGTGAAACCTTGATGTTAAATCCTAAAACGAGAAATTCAAGTGCACTGTGGTATATTAAGCAAACATGGTTTTTTTTGTTATACGATGTGGGACAAATCCTAATATATGTGGTCATGTTTGTCTGTTTATTTATAAACCTTCCCCTATGATTGGATTCAAAATCCTCCATGAAGTATTCAGTATCCTAACTTTTTATGTTTGCGACTAATTCGCATAAAACTTGCATTGCCATGTCTGATTATTTCATTATCCCAACGTTTTATGTTTGTTCATTTATGATTCGCATTAGTTTAAGTTATTACCAAAATAGTACTGTTAAATTAGATCATTGACAAATCTAAGATTAATTTGTACACTATACTCGATGGTGCTAGGAACCAAGGACAGAACTTAGTAGGGGAAGGGTTATGGCTCCTCTATGAATTTTAGCCAAAAGGTACATTTTAAATCCTTATACTTTGTAGAAGTAAGCATTATTAGTAAATGCTAAGTGAAAATGTAAATTGGCCCTTCTAAATCAAATATGTTACAGTGTAACCCTTCAATAAAACTTGTAAAGTTCCGTCTATGCTAGGAACAAAATACCTAGATACAAGATAGTTAAAACACAACATACAATCCACACAAGTATGTTCCAAACTTTAAATAAAGGACAATTCTTCCTACATGATATTTTTACTTATCTTTTCATATACAAGACCATAATAGAAAGATATGAAAAAAATTGATGGGCTAAATGACAAGATACAATGTGTCAAAACAACACTTGTGATATTTTTACATTAATACTGAGTGAAGCATAAAACACAAAGGTTATAAATCATATACATCAGTATTCAAAATTACCCGTAATGGCCACCAAACTCACTGGTGGTGGTGTGGTTTGACGCGCGTTGGTGGGTTTTGGCACTGATTTAGTGATACACTATTAGTTTTTTTTCTTTCTGTTTGTGTGGTATGTTTTGTATTGAAATAAAGTATTTTATGTGATTTCTTTGATGGTCAGAATTGTAGTTGCTCGATAGGCGATTTGAAAGTATGTTGAATGATTGCTTAACACTAACGTGAAAATAATGAGTCTACATGATAATGTTATACGAATAGAACACGTGTAAAAGATAACTCAAAAGGTCAAAAGTGATGGGTAAAAGAGAGAGTTAATATGAGAGGTCGTCTAAATAGGTAGTTTATCACTTGCTGAAAAAGAGAAGTGACGCCGGAAAATAGCAACTGAGTGTTTGACATTAACAATGAAGCAATTTTTGATCGAGTTTTATGTTGTTAATGAAGATGTGATATAGCATAATGAAAAAAAAATAAAAATAAAAAAAAAATAAAAAAATGAAGGTGACCTTCCATTCCACCGTTAACCATGACGACCAAAGGCAAAGAGTTCAAATTTGATTTTTTTTTTCACAAAATCCTAGTCACAGCAAATATTGAAATAAAATGAAATATATACTCTTTTCGTCTCAAAATTTTTGTGAGGAGACAAGAATCACATAAATTAATAAAAGTGAGACCATTACATTTTTCAACCACTCAAACAAAATATTTCCTAATTAAATTTTCTTTTTTTTACTAAAAAAAGAAAGTGGACACATTTTTAAGACATCCCAAAAAAGAAATATGGACAATTATATTGAGACGGATGAAGTATCTTTTTTTCATTTCGACTACTTATTGAGAAAAGTTTATAAATTTTGTTTAACTAATAATAAAAAAAGTTAGGAACTCGCATTAATTTTCCACACATACATACCAAAGCTCTTAAGTCTTTTAAGACAAAGGGCTCTGTAAAACATGCGTGAAAACTTGATACTAAACCAAACATGTCTAACCAAACTACATTGTGCTATATTAAGCTAACATAGTTTCCTTTTTTATCCTATGTGGGACACAAAGTTGGGTTTCATCAAATAAATAATAAGGCATCTATAGATTTACTCTAACTCATATATGTGCTCGTTTTAGTCTGCTTATTTCTAAACCTTCCCTATGATTGGATTCAAAGATACTCCATGAAATATTTCATTTATGAATTACATTCATTTAAGTTATTGCCAGCTAAATTTATTGTTTGATTAGATCATCTACAAATCTAAGAATAATTTGTACACTATAAAATGTGATACTCAATGGGTGCTAGGAACATAATACCAAGATAGAGCACAGTTAAAACACAAGATAGAGCCTCGTTTTAAAAAGAACCCACAATAATATTTCCTATATCACAACATATTGTATGAGGCATACATCTTATCTGTACCCCCTTATACAGTTGATGTTGATTATAATTAAGCGTCACCCGACAGTTGAGCCAAATTGTTTGCAAGTACTAATGATTGAAACAACAATGCGATTGAATTTTACCTCACTAGCTCGTTTGTAATCACTTTGATTCCAGATTACGTATTATAATCAAAATATATGGCATCATTAGACGCTATGGTGCACGGTCAATCGAGAGTAACACTAAAATAAGTTTCTTATCGGTATAAGAACTTAAGAAAAACACAAAGTTAATTTATCCGTCTTTCCCATTTTTTAAGCCCGGATATTCAAGATTCAACAATACTTGAACCGAGTTATTTTATTTTATTTTTTTAAATTGTTGGTAATTCAAAGACGAAACAAACAAACAAATCCAAACAAACGAAGCGGAAGCTTTATTCAAATTACCAAACTAAATTACAAAACCAAATTCAAAGGTACCAACACAAAAACTAATTCAAAAGGTACCAAACTATTATTCAAAAGATACAAAGAAAACTAATGCTAATAAACCATATTTATAGGGCAAACTAACCGTCATAAGAAAGTTTCCAAATTCGAATCAAACTTGTAGAACAAGTCACAAAATTACCAAATTTACCAAATAACCCTTAAAGTTTAAGTCACTTTCTAACAATCTTCACCGTGACTTCAACTCCATTTGAAATTTCAAACCAAACGAATCTTTCGTCTTCAAATTCAAATTTCGAAATTCCAAATTCCAAATGCTAGATATACTAGCCTAATTCAAAGCGAACGATCGATTTCCAAAAATGACCCGAAACAAACCGAACAAATACAAACGCCGATAATCTTCAAAACAAACAATCAAACGTTAACCGACAAATTCAAACTCGGTTAACCAAACAAACAAATCGGCTCAAACGATCTTCAACAAAGATTATCAAATTCAGGCAACCATCTTCAAAAGCCTGACAAACGAAGATCCAAAATTTCAAAATAACAAATTTTCAATGATCGAACAAAATTCAAACGACTTGAACCAATTCTTCAAACACCAAATCGATCTTAAAATTCCAAATACCAAATTCAAATTCTAATGACCCACTTATGTAATAAGAATTACGGTCCAACTTCAAACTTATTATCCAAGTATCACCCAAATTCAAGTTGATAAATAACTTTACGAACGGGCTCTAAAAATTCAAACACCCAAAATATGATACGGATAAAAATTCTAACGACCCACTTATAATAATAAGGATTACGGTCCAAATTCAAATAACTACTCGATCTAAATTTATAATAAAATACAAATATCCAAATCATCTAACAATATTATCTTGTTCAAACAAAACCCCAAAAGCGAAACGAAGATGCACGAAACTGATCCAAATATAACTTACTGTATTTGACTTAAGACTAATTCCAAAACAAATTCCTAGTAGTCCAAAATTCCATTCAAATAGTCCAAAAAACAAATCCAACACAAACCGCAAACCTTATCGCTTGGCATTCCGCCAATATCCAAAAAAACAATCCTAAATACAAATTACTGTAATGACGGTGGGACCAAGCAAAACAAACATTAACAAATCTCAATAACAAAAACGAACTCTTCAAACTTTCAATCGCAGACGATTCTTCGATACCAAAACCAAACAAACTTTTTTTTTCTTCTTTTTCTTCTTCATGACTACACGAACCTAGCTCTGATACCACTTGTTGGTAATTCAAAGACGAAACAAACAAACAAATCCAAACAAACGAAGCGGAAGCTTTATTCAAATTACCAAACTAAATTACAAAACCAAATTCAAAAGTACCAACACAAAAACTAATTCAAAAGGTACCAAACTATTATTCAAAAGATACAAAGAAAACTAATGCTAATAAACCATATTTATAGGGCAAACTAACCGTCATAAGAAAGTTTCCAAATTCGAATCAAACTTGTAGAACAAGTCACAAAATTACCAAATTTACCAAATAACCCTTAAAGTTTAAGTCACTTTCTAACATAAATCTTTGCCTGTATGGTGATTTGTAAAAAGTATATCAACAGGATAAGAAAAAATAAAATGAGGATGACGTTTTAGAAAAGAATTAAGACTTTCATATTGTGCAAATGAAAGAGAACGTTTAACAGTTTTTTTTAGCTAGTCCAATATTCGAAGCCCTTAATAACCTTGTCACGTGATCGATATAATGACTCTCACTCAACTTAATCAATATTTTGTAAACTTAGCTCATATTCCATAACAAAATCAAGCTCTTCCGCGTAAAAAATCAAATTAAAATTCACTTTAAAAGAATATTGTGAAAATTCATGTGGTTTTAGATAGCATTTGTTTGATCACGTTGGTTCGAATTTTAATATATAATATTTGACCATTTTTATAAGTAGATTATACAACTTTCAAATTTTATTAACTACTATAACTGCATAAACAAAGAGAAAATTAACTTTTATAAAATAAACTTTTATACATTATGTTAACTGTAAAAAGAATCTATACTACTATAAAGTTGAACCCCTTAATTTAATGTGCAAGAGTGATTGTGCACAACCATTTGTACGGTACAATCCGTGTAAAGCCATATGATTGAATTTCGAGTATTGAAATATGTAAAATTCAATGAAGTCGTCATTAATCGAATGTATACGAAGAGACATGAAGTTACATTGTGATCATTACTTGGAGGTATACAAAGAAACAATGCATTTAGTTGTTGCAACACATATTCATCTTAAGGAGCCTATAAATAACACGTGCATTTCTTAAACTTTCCACACCACCATGGAGAAGAAAAAGACGGCAAACAAACGGCAAGTCATTTTCCTTTGTTTAAAACAAAGTCTTTTTCATGCTCGACCTTTTTCATATTTGTTTGACACTTTGACAACTTCTCCACAGATTGTTTGCAACAACCACGTTAAGTTTTCAAAAATCAAGTACTACTAAAAAATGAGGTACACTCTAGCATGAAATCTTCTCATAATTATGCTGTGTTGTATATATGCTTTATGCTTTGTTGAATCTTTAAAGGTGTTTATAAGGTTCTAATCTTCTGGACGTCATGTTAAGCAAAGGTCTTGCCACCGTTATTGGTGTTGTCGTTTTTATCATCGGTAAGTTATATTTCATGGTATATCCAGTCATTTAGTAATAAACTTATTCTGGTATAATAAACTTATTTCCAGAAGATTGTTGATCCTAAAGGTTTGTCTTTTGCAGCTGTTATGCTAGCGGTGTGGATTTTTTTTCTATATATGTGATCATATTCAAATGGAGCTATCTAAGTTATCTCCCTTTATTCCCCTCATCGTGGTTCAAGTTATCTCCCTTTTTTAGGTGTGATTTCTTCCCTTACATGATATATAAAGAGTCTAGAAATTCAAGTTAGAAATTCTCTTAACGATTTCGATATTTGGTAAAGAGAATGTTAATCTATTGATATTTATCTTCATCGCAGGTAATGATAATATTAATTGGCAATTTGCTTCATGTCATGTTTGACAATGAAGCTCGATACGTCATTTGTTTGAATCAATAGATCGATGAGATCCGTAAAGACGAAATTACATTCATGTTGATAAAGATAGAGGTTTGTATTTGGTACGTATTATGTATCTGCCATTATTAACCATAGTTTTCAACTATTCATATATCGCAGCCTTGAGTGAATTAGTAAACTTCACTTCCATTTTGGTTACATTACTATTCTATGGAGACTTTTATGAGGTGGTTGAATAGAAATTTGAAAATTAGCATGTAACTTATAGCATTAGTCAGAAATGAAAGATCCTTGGTTTTGTATACTATTGACAGAATAGTGTTGGCTTAGTCGTAGTAATTAGCAATCAGACAATAACACATCAAATTTATGTGGTTCTGTCGACCGGATTAAATCCTAATTATACAGACTTACGAAAACATATACCTCTCATTATGTATAAAACTTTTTCGAGGTGTACATTGATAAAACGTACACTTTATGGCGCGATTCTTACGATACATCTAAGCTTATACATCTTAATTTTTTTCCAGTGGAAATACCAACGAGAACCTCTAACTAAATATTCATGCTTGCTGGTGATCGAAAAGATGATACGCATGTATTAATTAAAACCTGTATGTTAGAAACATGCTTTATTTCTAAATGATGGCCAAGCAAATAGTCAACCAAAGTCTTTTAAGTTTTAATCATCTATTTCATTAAAGAGTATTATCTTCATAATACAATTATCAATAGTCATAATGGAATATAAGTTTGACGTATTCAAGGGTTACAAAATTTTTATTCAATGAAGACACTAAGTCTTTGATGACTTCTTTATCATTTGTAGTGTTTTAAATGTGTTGATGCTCTTATTATATATTTGTGCAATGAATATATTACATTCCACATTTTTATTAATCAATGATAACTCAGAAAATATGCAATTTTCTTAATTATTAAAATTTGCATACGAGTTATGTATTTAGAATTTAGACAATTCTAATTATCCTATCATACATTTCTTCATTCATGAAAATGAATAGGATTGAATCTCACTCTTTCTTATGAAAAGAGGACTAGGTTTATTCTCTTAGCAAAGTTGACTCTACCAGAAACCCTTACAGGTGTAGATCAATTTACCAATATAGGAATAACCTACGTTTATGGTTTAATATTGCATTAATACATTTAAAGAATTTTCAAAATTCAATTTTAGTATTTTCGATAATTAAACTTTTCAAGAAAATAAAATACCCAAGGTAGTATTCATAAAACCATAGAATTTTCTCGAAAACTAGGATCCAAATTATCATAGTTCCATTACATCAGTTGATCTGCTAGTAACGAAAGCATATAATAAGGTAATCTGTCGAACAATAATTGGCAAACAATTTTCAATTCCTAGATCATTATGGGATTTATATTTTCCAACGCTATTGCAAATATAAACATGTTTCATCCCATCTTATGCCTTAAGCCCGTTCTCACTTCCTACTCAACTTAAGTGTCTAACTTAAAGAACGCAAATATGTCCATGTAAGGTCCGACTTTACATAGAGATTTACTGTCCATCACAATCTCGCCAAGTCTTGTCATGACGTAAATTGCAACTTCAAGTGTTCATTTTAATTAGATGGCACATAACTTAATTTATAAAGGTACTAGTTTTGATTTTATGTGGTCAAATCAAATATGCACAAAGATGTCATGCATTCATCTTGTAGCATAAATTTAATAAAAAACTTTTTATTACCAATTCATAAAGATCAAATTATCAAAGTTTTGATTGAGGTATTGGGTTCACCAATCAAGGAATTTAACGTTAATTATCATCCATTATACCGTACTTTTGCATAAGTGTAAACACTTAGTGTTTCGGGTAATTACCACCGAAGTAGCGCATGAAATTAAAACTCATTCGCCCTTAAGCTGAGTTTGTACATTTATGGCTTACTAAGTAGCTCCAATCGAACTCACAGGGAGAGGACCGTGGCGCAAAAGCATAACCTTAGACATTTTTTCGATGTGATTGTGCGCACTTCTTTATTAACCCCTTTATAGTTCATTCTAGTGGGTGAGCCGTTCAGACCAGTTGTACCAAAATCACCAATCAATTAAACTATTGAAAACTTAGCTCTTCCAAAACAAATCAAATTTCACCATTGTTTAGTCCGTATAATTTTTCTATTCAAAATTACCCTTTGCTTAAAACTGTCTAACATAATAAACAAACAAGTAACAAATAAAAAATAAACTAATAAAAACAATGCGCACATAATAAACAATTTATACGTGTAAACAAGTAGCCACATGCAACTTATTCGATAAAACCCTATTAATAATCAATGTCTACGTTGAATTAATGTATATATTAATTAGGGCTTTCACTCTCCCAATTGAGAGTGAGCCACATACATAGAAGAATCGATTGCGTAAACCCATAATTAATAATATACCATATTGCACATAATTGATTCATTAATATATATAATTGGAGTCTTCCCCAATTCAAGATTTATCGTAAATAAAACATGTGATAAATATATCTTAACAATTAAACAAATATCAAAGCAACTATCCATGACAAACATGCATGTATAATCATGGATATATCATAACAATTATACAAATAGTCACAAGATCGCATATCAAATTCCATGACACATAACAAATTATTCATGAATTAATCACGTAACTAATATATTAATTATAGGTTTCGATAAGGTTAGCAAACAATTTTCAAAACCCTAAAAAAATTTGTGTGAGTCGAATTAAAAAAAATTGGGGTACGCCCCTAATTAAAAAAAATCAACCCAAAAAAAATTAAAACATAAACCCTAGATTAACTATATCAAACAACATACAATTATTTGTTTTATTACGCGTTTATGTAATTAATTACTCATTAAAACCAATGACTCGTGATGCCATTGTTGGAATTATATATCATGACAATCAAATAAATAATCACAAATCATCAAAGAACACATGCGGAAGCGTATATGATTTATTAACGAATAATTACTTAACATAAAAGAATATGCGTACCTTTTCTTGATTCTAGCCGAACAAGAATCAAATCCACAAACTAGCAATGGAAGAACCCTAATTTGATTTAATTAGGATTATGTGAATTACCCCTTACCGTTTTGTAATTCAATCCAAGAATAATAACAATATTGTGTTATTACCACGTTCTTGTACACACGTACTAAATCGAATTAAAGTAATGCTAGTTTTGATAAAACAAATAACTTTATGTGGAATAGTTTTGAGGATCGACACCCGAAGGAGGTGGCCGATCGGTTTGGACAAGAAAAACACACAAAATACTTTTTAGGTTTAGCTAATGAGCACAAGAGATAATTTACAAACACCCTAGGTTTTGTATATATACTCAAGCAAACTTGGTGAACAAGTTTGAGTTTGGGTTGGGTTGGGTTCCTTCTCCTCTTGGCCGATCGGTTCTAAGCATCCCAAGGGAATTTCGGAACCTTCCCAACTTTTGCAATTTAGTCATTTTCCAAATACATTTAACGCCCGTTAGTCCATTACATTAATTACTTAACGTCCGTTAGTTATTTCGTTTAATCAATAAATAAATATAACATTTATATTTAATTATTAACTTTTAATTCTCATACGTAAAGTGTGCAATCCGTGGTCTCGAGTTCGATCCTAACTCACGCCTACTAATTTATATCCATAAACTAACAACTCCCACTGGATATATCTTAATAGAGTGATCACATCGGTTAGCGTCTAGCAACACTTCGATGCCTCTAGTACAACTCGAGTAAGGCTCACGGAAAACCTTTTAATGATTTCTCATTATTATTATCCTTTGTTTCTAATACCACGTTAAATAAAGATATGGAATTATTATCCTTTTAATGATTCCAGCATGTAGTGGTAGCATTATTTCGATTGAAGTGTTTCTTCGACCATAGGTGGTCTTCGATCATGCATATACATGTTCCAAACACGCAATTGTTGGCCTTACTAAGAATGTTGTCACTTGAGCTCGGAGTGTTTGGAATTCGTGTCAATTGTATATCACCCTACTTTATCCCAACATCAATGGGAACATCTGTTTCCAAGAATCATCCGACTGCTTTTCTAACGCATACTCAAACCTTAAAGGAATGGTTCTTCAAGTAGACGATGTGGCCCATGCTACTCTTCCTTGCAATATTTAACTGCTTTTTTTCATGACTTGTGAACGTTTTTGGCTATGATCTTTTTGGCGATGAAGTTTTCATTCTCTTTAAACCAAGTTACATAATCGACATAACTACTCTCGTTCCGTTTAATCAATCTTTGATAAACTATACACCCGTTACACATTAATTCATGCCTTGTAACCTTTTTATGTACTTAATTTTATATAAAATCATAAACTTTACAAAACATGAAATATCGTTGAGATGCAAAAGGTACAACAAGAAAGGGATTCTCAAATTTATAGGACCTTTTGTTGAAAAAAAGTTCATACATTTTGGTAGCTAAAAATTAAGAAACGATACAAATGTTACTCCCGCTGATTGGCTATCATTATAACATTATATTGATAGTTAATAGCGAATGTAAACTTTACAATATTCCCAAACACGTATGATCTATATACAGTGTGGTATATAAAGAATTACTGATTCTTTTATCTAACCGATGTGGGACTCAAGTTGTCAATCTTTCATGAACCAAATCTTACAATCGAAGTTTATCATGCATCCACGTTACCCAGAAATAATATAGCATCATAGTCGATATACATGTTAGTACTATAACGCCTATTTGCACTTGAGTGTATTAGACAACTACATTTCTTTTCGACGTGGGCTTATTATAGCCTACATTTTTAATAACAACATTTGCATCTTTACTATTAATCATTTTAAAAGCTGTTTTATCTTACGAAGTTACTCCAGCCAAATTAATTAATATCGAGTTTTAATACGTATGACTTTGGATTTGAGGTGTATCGTTGAGTAATCACTCCTGCCAAATTAAACACAACGACACCTTGTCAAACGATATGGAAATTAACTCATTTAAACATATTTAAATGATGGCGAGGCTAAGTGAGATGAGCCAAATTAAGTCATTGTTTTTCTACATAAATAAATAAAAAAGTCAAAAATTCATATAAATTTAAGGGGAAATTTATTAAACGAACACTTTCTGCGTTGGATTTCGAGAATGAACCTCGCCTATATTTTTTCGAAAATGAACTTTTGGCACAGGCGTGGCTTGGCGTGGCGCCTCGCCACAGGCGTGGCTGATGCTTGGGCGCGGCGTGGCGTGGCACAGGCGTGTGACTGCCACAGGCGTGGCTCAGGCGTGGCCATGGGCGTGCGTTAGAACATTAGGTTTTGTGGCTATCTGCTGCATGGATTTAAGCTCGAAGCCTCTAATTTAATGCAGATGTTACTAAGAAATTTAATGCAGGATCAAGTTTTGTGGCTAACATATGGTGTAGGGGATAAGTAGTAACGAACACAATCGGATATGCTAAAGGCAGTTTTCAAGGTTTCCAACTTGTCAAATTTAGTCCCTCAATTTCCGAAAAATTAATTTTCCGAGGAATTTTTGACATAGCAACTTAGTGGACATAAAAATTTTCCGGTGACCGGCACTCGACCCTCAGCCATGTAGCCGCCTGGACCTCATGACAGGGCGCCCCCGACCCCGTTCAGGAGCTTCACCTAAATATCATAATAAATTCAAGTAGGGTGAGATTCTAGGCGACAAGCACCTTGGGGGAAATCTCAGGCGAATGGAAATGAATTTCACTTCTGAAATGTGTAAAGGATGAGCCTTGTAACTACAGACGAATGGTTGAAATTAATGATTTGGGATATGAGGGGTGATGAAAGAAAAGAAAAGAAAAGAAATATATAAAGAGATAAGGATATGATGAATGGTTGGTTGTGGTTGGCGTTGGCGTATAATGAAGATGAGGTATACTGTTGGTGAAAGAAAAGAAAATGGTCCTCATGATGTGACAATGACACTTTCTTGTTCATTTTTGTAAAACACTTAAAAAAGGTTTGTATTTGAAACATGAGTATTGAAAGAGATCATTTAGGTAAATACCTTTAAATTTAACTCCCATTCAGGACAGATTTGTTAGGCTTAACAAACTGACTCAAATAAGAGACAGCGTGATGCTATTCCATACATGTTAGATAAACATACATTGTGGTATATAAACAAGAATAGTTTCTTTTCTTTGATCTATGTGGGATTGAAAGTTGTCAACCTTTTCACAACGCATATCTTATATTTGTAGCAATGTCGTTCCATTTCATTAACTCGTATCTTGCATATAGACGCCAATACACGATGTCTCGTACATTCGGATGGCCCTCCATGAGCAACCACCATGCATGCTGTTAAACCATGTCTTACTTTGTCTTGCATCCTCGCTGAATCTGAATCATCTTCGTCTATACATTCCAACTTCATTGCGACATTTTCAGCCGTACCGTAGTTAAATTCTCAAGTTCCTAATTGGCGGTTATTCTTTATCTTACAGATTTTGACATAGTTTCATCTAAACAATTGTTGTAGTAAACATTATATCCTCAAATTTAATACGATATGACCTGATAGAAATTAAAGTTACAGTATTTAGTTAGCTATTTATTTGAACTTGTTTAAACTTGACTTGAGGTCATCATCTCTAGCCATGAGCTATGTATACATCTAACCACGCTCTCCAATCGCAAATGAAAAATAAAATGAAGGAGAATGTTTAACAACTTTTTTTGCTAGTCCAATATTTGAAGCTCTTCAAACCTTGTCACGTGATCGATAGAATGGCTCTCACAACTTGATCAATCTTTTGATAAACTTAGCTCATATTTCATAATAAAATCAAGTTCATTCGCGTAAAAAAAATAAAAATTCTGTTAAAGGTCATGTGGTTTTAGATAGCATTTGTTTAGTCCCATTGTTCAAGTTTTAATCTATTACGAGTACATTGATCACTTTTATAAGCAGATTATACAGCTTTCAAAGTTTATTAATTACTTGAGCCGCATAAAAAGACAATCAAATTTTATAAAGTAAAAGTTTATACATGATTAAAAAAAATTGGGAAATTATACAATTTTTACTAAGCTTGTTATACATGTGTGGTTATCATTAATTATGATACACACATCACAACAAGTTCGTAAACTTTGTATCAATCCAATTACACAACTTCTTCCACCTAGCCGATGTGGGATTCAGTTTTCATGAAACATATCTAACATTTTTTGAAGTCGATCATCACATCACCCCACACTCACGCTAACCACAATTTCATGAATACTAATATCTAAAACGACAATGTGATTTCACTACACTTGCATATAGATGTCAATACACGACGAGTGTTAGCTTGTGTGAGATAAACAAAAAGAACCCTAAACCATACTAAACATGCTATGTGAAGCATGCATACTAGTCTTTTCAATTTATATGCACACCCTCTTACCGTTGGAATTGTTTATAAGAGTCACCTCACAGTCACACGTTCGAGCTAGAAAGTTGAAAATACTAATATTTTGAACTACGACGTGATTTAATTCAACCTCGCGAGCTTGTTTGAGCATGTTTGTAATCACTGGCATATAACCGGTACTCATTGTTTTTTTACTTTTTTTGTTATGGTTTAAATGATGGATAAATCTTTTTATACTATAAAATATTTTACAATTTATCTGTCTAATGCTATTCGCGACTCTTTTCTACAACTCACAAAGCTTTTTTAAGAGTACAGTTAAGCAAAAGTTACGCCCTAATCAGATTTAGGAATCGGTGTATTGTTTAAGCTTTAAGATAATAACGGTGTATTGTTTAAGCTTTAAGATAATAAAACTTAACTTTTTTTTTTCTTAGTATTTGTCCAGTCACTCTGGTGCAAGTCTTAATCTACTTCCTATAATATTATAATCCTTTGTACGTTTATAGAAACTTATAACCTTATCAAATAACTTAAAATAATTGCTAACAGTAATATTGAGCAACACAAACAAAGGGATTCTCAAATTCTTAGTACTTTTTGTTAACTATGAAAAAGCGAAATTTTCCCAAATCAGACTTATCTTGTTGGGCCTAACAAGACACATCATGATATGGGGAAAACTTGATAAATACCAAATACGTGTTGTAAGCAAGTTTATAAATAGCTAGCGCGAGGCGTGACGTGGCGGCACAAAATATGGAAATATTTATATATTTATATCATATTTCTTATATATCAAGTTTACAAAAAGACGTGGCACAAGACGACGTGACGGTATGGCGCGACGGCATGTTAAAGTCTCACGCCTTTGTGAGGCCTTTGCGAACCTTTTAGAACCATGGTAGTAAGTAAATATTGTGGTAAATTAGCTAGTATTGTTTATATCCTTTTAACCATGTGGGACTGAAAGTTGAAGCATGTGTCACATACTCACATTTGAAGCTGTCATCAACATCATCCCACGCTCACTCAAACCACATATTAGAAACAATGTGATTTCACGTAACTGCCTTATAGAGTTATAGGTAATCATTTACATACAATACACGTACAACGAGTGTTACCTTGCGAGTTAACCACTGATCTACGAGTAGCATTGTTAAATTATCTAAAGCAATACATTACCGTCACCAAACTTGGCTTGGCAGGCAGTGACTTACCATCACCAAACGTGACCGGCTGAGGCTGCTATACAATATCCTTAACTCTAAAAGCTAGTAGTTAAACCTTTGCAGCCCTACTGTAAAAAATACACATTTATATTTTTCGCATGCACAGATAACACAGCCCGGGTTTGTAACAAAATGTAACCTTATTTTCTTGTAGTAGCTAGCAGAAGTCATAACGATAACATAGACCATTAACATAAAAGTAACAATACTTGAAATACGAACATTATGATATTAGATAGATAAGCAAAATAACCTACAACCTTCAAGGTTTAACTACTATCACATAACAGTCAAAATGCTTCTAAACCGTCATGCTAAATCACTAACACAATAACCCTAAACAAAGATTACATCTATGGAAGACACACACTATTGGATCACCATTTGACTTCACTTTACTCCTTACTCTTGATGCCTCTCTTCCTTTTCTTTCCTTGCTCTTCACTCCCTCCCTTCTTCTTCACATGAACATGAAGCATTTTGTCGTCTTTCATGTAATAAAACACACAAGTATCTCCAACTTCAACATTACCAGCCTCTATAAGAAAGACCACCCTTCTCGTAGGTAAGGTATTGGCAATGACTTGACTTCCCGGAAGTCAGTGCCAATACCATACGTAAAAAAAGGGTGGTCTTTCTTATAGAGGAAGTTGGAGATACGTGTGTATTTCATTACGTGAAAGACGACAAAATGCTTCATGTTCATGTGAAGAAAAAGGAATTGAAGCTCCGTCTCCTTGACACGTTAGGTGTTCGAGAGATCCGTTGAGTGAATAAAAAGCGACACGAATGATTGCATCTGTTGGGGGAGACCTTTGCCAAAAGACTATGACGTATGTACTTTTAAGAGCATTGTCTTTCACGAACTTCGACCATCCATCCATTAACTAAGAACTACTTTTGTGTTTTGTCGCCACCTTCTTCCAAGTACTTCTTAGCAAAATCAGATGGCATTGGCTGAAAAAAATATTGAGGAATAATTTTATTAAGAAACAAGTATATAGACAAAATATTATAAGACATCAAAAAATAAAAAACAACTACCAAAAACTGTTTCTCACACGTGAGGGTAAAAATGTTTGAAAACAAAAAGTGTTTTTTAAGTCTTGTATTGATTAGAAGCATTAATAAAAAGCTGGCAGGTCTGCCGTTGCGTGCATGGCACCTGCGTGTGATTATATTTTCCGGTAAGAATCTTTTTCGAAGACTTATTTTTCGGTGGCACGATTTTCAGCTGCATAATCCGTCTAGATTGGATAATGATAGGGCGTGGTTTTATATGGTATATGTTCCGGTGTGTAATATATGCTTAATCTTAGGTTAGAAATAGGATATTCAAACTATGATGAACTCCACAAATTACAAAAGTAAGCAACTTGCAAATGAAGAATTCTCAAGCGAAATAAATTATCCAGTGCGTTAACTTCTTCATAACATGCAATGTAATAATCTTTTCTTTTATTGAAGTAACAATAATCTTTCAATGATACTATTGGCAAATGGAGTAATCAATCATCAATTCGCAATTAATTCTATTAACAAAATTGTTGCAATTAATTATATTAACCAAACTGTTGCAATTAATTCCTTTCGGTTACTTAATTTTTAGGTTTGGAATTAGGTTCGGATTATGGGTGTGTTTTTATATGAGACATGTGCAGGTGTGTAATGCTTAATTTTAGGTTCGGTTTTAAGATCGGAGTTAGAAATAGGATATTCACCCATTATATAGTAGTATATATAGATTACCTTGTGTACACCTCTGAAACTCAAGAACATAGAGGAGATTATATCCATTTTGAAGATCATCAAAGAACTACACAGAAATCAAATCATAATAATCAGAACAATTTAAAGCAAGCAAAATGAACATAGTTCTGTAAATAAATGGAGATCTGAAACTACTAGTACTACATAATGAAAATTGTATACTAAATATCTGTGGGAAACGATGTACACTTTTATTAATAAATCAGATTACAAATAATAATAACAGAAAATAAATGACAGAAATTTAAATAACAGACAAAATGGAGTAGAAGGAGAAGAAAAACACTATTCAACAGAATTAAACGAAAGCAGTAAAGAAAATGGCACGAGACACGATTCCCATAAAACATACTCGCCATCTGTTTCTCAGGGTACAACGTACAAAGCTATTGTACACCCGATATGCAAATGTGTTATATTATAAACGTGATAAGCATATCTTTTATTTACACAAAAGATAGAAATATGCACCCCCTCTTGGAGTAAAACCAACTAAAAGATATTGATAGTCAATACCAAGATTTCCTTATAAACATGCTTTCATTTCCTTCTTTGGGCGATATGGGATACTCTCCCAAAACCAAATTTTTGTGTTTCAAGTGCCTCACTTTGAGACATGATATCTCATTCATTTCAATTCCATTTTCGACACATTTTAGCTCGTTGCGAAGCTCTCATCAAAGGAGAACGCAAAGCTACCAAGAAATATAAATATATATAACATCTACATATATGTGATAGTGTCAAAAAAAATTGCAAAAAATCATTTTGCAAAATATTTTTTCCAACAATATCTGCATGCATGATTATATGCACTTGAAGAGACCTTATAAAGATTATGTGGGTCGCTGTAAAAGAACAAGATTTGCTTTCTTTTAATGTTGCAGGTTTCCACTTGGGAAGAAGATGAGACTTTTGTTGTTCGCTTAGCATAAGAACAAAAGTAGATGTATCTTGTTTGGTGACTGCATTAGTTTTTTAGGAGCAAAAGTTTGTGTGGCGGATGGGTGTTATTTATTGAAGATGTATCAAGCCTTGTGTTGTTTAAAGATGTTTGAGATTGAAGAGGGGTGGATGAATGTTTATTTATTGAAGATGGTTATATGACAGAAAGGTGAAAGGATTCTCACTTGACTCAAGTTGAAATTAAATGACTAAATTATTTATGGAATGTGATCCTCTCAAGTTGAAATATACAACTTGACTCAAGTTGGATGATTGTGAGCTATTGAAATTTGATCTAATAGTTCAAATCAAAAGAAGTTTTTTGGATTTGAGTCATTGTATCAAATTCAATAACTCATAATGCCCCAACTTGAGTCAAGTTGTACCTCTTAACTTGACAGGATCCCATCCCATAATTTATAAGGGTGGATGATAAAGTGTAGTGTTTTTTTTTTTTTAATTAATTACCTAAACGATTCATTTAGCTACTGGTTTTACGAATGGTCTTCAATTTTTCAAGAATGAACTAAGTGTGTCTCAATCATCTTTAGTCTCTAACAACACATCTCACCTCAATATACCCCACCAACCATCACCATCACCGTCACCCGCTTTTTTTGATTGTTTTTGTACCAATTTATTTTCCATTGTCATGAATAAAATGACTAATTTCAATCAAATAACACTTTCAATTCCAATCTATTTTCAATCAAATAACCAATTGACCATAAGCAAATTTACATATATCCATACCAATTAACACTTTTAATAACCAGATTCAAGTTCCAATCTTTATAAACAGTTCCGGAGTACCACCAATTGAAATATTAAATGCGACTAAAATATAAAACGCAACTCATTTTAAAACACAATCGCGACCCAACTTATTGGTTTGTTAAAACACAAACGCATGATACGGCTACTAAGACTAGTATCTCTTCCTCTACGTGTACTTCTTCAACCAAGGTGGGTAACCCATTCTCTAAGGTGGGTAATGTGGTTGTTTCTGATTGCGACGACGATGAAGTTGTGGAATATCCTAACGACACTAATTATTTCGGTAGTGGATGGAAAGAGAGGGGTCTTTTAGAACAATGAAAAGATGGTACATGTGACTACAATGATTATGATGATGATTACTTTGATGATTGTGGTCTATCTGCATGTTCCAGCTTAAAAGTTCTTTATACATGACATTAGACTTGGATAGGTTGTTTTTCTTTGGTTAGCATAAAGGTTGATGTGTCTTAGTTTATGTTTGGTTTTGTTTTGGTTTTCTAGTTGTGTGTAACTAGTTGGATCATTTATAGCCTGTCATGAATGATATAAGGGATGTTCAAGCGATTGTTTGAGGTTAATGTGGCATTTCAGCCACATTCTTTTGTACTTAACTATTTTTCGGAGTAATATATTTTACCGGATGAATGTCCTTTACCAAAAAAAAAAAAAAACAACCGAATCAACAATTGCCTTCTCAAATTCAATTTGGGTTGAGTTATTGCCACCCCCCCCATTTGGTTATTAAGACCCCCCTTTTTTGTTTTTTTTTTTTTTTTTATTTTTTTTATTTTTATAATTTTGTTTATATCAAAAGCTATAAACCCGAAAATACTGAATCAGAATATAAAGTTTAATAAGCCAAACGCTTAAAACTGGCTGAAATACTGAATGAAACCGACAAAAATCACACAGACGGAAAATGAAGGGGACAAGGGACAAGGGCAAGGTAGTAGAGGAGGTTGCAGATAGAGGCCCTTCAATTTATAACTTTCGTCCCCCGCCCAAACCACAATCCCATGATTAAAAATATGAAATCTAAAATCACGTACGAAACTACTTGTCTGACACAATTTTGTTACAAAATTATTGAACACCTAAAACAATTAAATATAAATTAGCCTTCATATGCCTTCAATACTTAGCAAAACGGGATTTACTTTTCAGTGGCATTTTCAGTCGCGTTTTACTAGTTTACGTCGCAATTTGTGTGAAATTTTGTTAGGTCGCGATTTCATTGGTCACGTTTTACTAGTTTATTAAATAGGTCGCGATTTGTGTCTAAATGGGTCGCGATTTCATTGGGTCGCGTTTTAGTAAGTCGCGATTTACTTTGTTAAATAAAGATTTGGTCGGGTTTTACTATAAGTCGCGTTTTACTTTTGTAAATGGGTCGCGTTTTTAAGTTTTTAATATGGAAATAAGTCGCGTTTTTTAAAAATTCTGTCAGTTGAAGGTCGCAACAGACACACGTGTAGGGTGGTTTTTTTTTTTCAAATTAATCTAACAGATGATATTGAAAAGTTCATTTTGTTAAAATTTTATGCGACGTCTTATTTCGTAAATAAGTAGTGGATATAGTCCGTTTAAAAAAATTTATCTTTATTTTAAGATGAATGACTCGTACATACTAGTAATAAGAGTCGATATATGAGGATTTTAATGGAGTTGTGTGGGTTCTTAATGAGTATTAAATAGAGTTGTGTCTTTTTATCTTATAAATACCATATTCATTTCTCTATTTTATACACAAAGTTAACCTACTTTTCTTTTATACTTCTTATATTAATTACAATGTCTAATTAGAAAACTCCTAAAACCAAAACCGCAAAATTCCGAATTTAAGATAGCATTCCGCATTTTTAACACCGGATCCGTTTAATCAATCTTTGATAAACTATACAACCATTATATATAATTAGATCAACTTCACTCGCGTAAAATATATGGATTAAATTTCATGCAAAAGAATACTCTGTAAGATCATGCCTTGTAACTTTTTTATGTATTTCTTTTTATATAAAATCATAAACTTAACAAATCACGAAATATCCTTGAGATGCAAAAGGTTAAGCAAGAAAGGGATTCTCAAGTTCATAGGACTTCTTGTTAAAAAAAAGTTCATACATTTTGTTAATCAAAAAGTCATGAATTTATACAAATTTTTACCGTATGCTTAATTTGATGTTATTAAAGAATAACAACATAAATCAAGATATGGGAAAACCTCATAGTAATCCAGACACATATATTCTGTGAACATTGTGGTATATAATCTATCATAGTTCTTTTCTTTTACCCATGTGGGAATTGAAAGTTGAAGCATGTCTTACGTTTGAAGTTAATTCTTGAAACAATTTGTCATTACGCTTCACTGGATCATAGGTAATTACTTGCAAACAACACACGACGAGTGAGTTAACCATTAGTCTTCGAAGCACCGCTAAATTACATTATCTACAAGTAAAACTTCACCTTTCTTCCTAGCTACAACGACAGGTTCCTCCTCTAGTAATATTTAGCTTCAATTCTCAAATATAGGGACTGTCCTTGTTAAAACATTTTTTTACGTTTTTTTGTTTTTAAAAAAATGTTAAGATTCATATAAATTTACCTAACAATTTCAAGGGATAAAGTTAAAAAAGAAAAAAGAAGGCCGTGCGTCCCTTAATGAAGTAGGTCTTCTATAAAAACACAGTAGAATCACTCTTTCAAACCATAAACTTCACTCATTATAAATAAACTAGTTTAAAAGTACAGTACAAAAGAACAAAGCAACTAGAAATTTGAATATAGACTGGATGGTGAGTTCTATGGTGAACACCAGTTAAGTTTGAACTCATAGAAGCCATGAGGAGTCGTTGTATAAAGCAAACTTGAAGAAGCACTTGTTAGCGCTACCCATCTTCCATCGATAGGACTTCTTATTTCACAATTTTCCATCACCCCTTTTAAGATAAGGTTCAACAAGTAGTTGGCGACTTTGAGCCGTAATTCATCATTTGTCTTTGCGTACATGGGATGGCAAATAGAAAAAACTGCATCAAGGAGTGGTGAAACATTATCATTTGAATCTTCTTGTAAAACAAGTTCTTCAACATTTGTAGCAGGATATGAGACGATTGTTTTCACACCATCAATGTTGAAAGGCACCGAAACCCCAAATATAAAACTCCTAGTTTCAATGTTGAACTTGCTTGATAATTTGAGTGCTTCCCTCATCTTAAGAAAGAACCATTCTTTGATAAAAAGATTTTGAATCTTGCTAAATTGCGTCACATAATCAATATAAATATTCCCGGATCAATCTTTGATAAAAAGATACGCCCGACATACATAACTAGATCAAATTATTTGGGTAAAGATTCCGCAATAAATTCACTCAAGATAGTGCTATAAAAAGTCACGCCTTGTAACCTTTTTACATGTTTTATCTTTCATAAAATAATAAATTTTGTGACTTCTCGTTAGTATACGTTTTCTTAATTATGAAAAAGTAAGTATACGTTTTCTTAATTATGAAAAAGTAAGTATTCGTATAAACTTTTCCCCGTTTCTTGTTATGGCTGTCAAAGCCTAACAACCAATACATGAATAGGAGAAAATTCAATACTAACACACAAACATGTGATCAATGTATATTGTGGTATATAACCTAGCATAGATTCTTTTCTTTTAACTATGTGGGATTCAAGGTTGTCTAAGATTTTCATGAAACATATCTTACATTTGAAGTTGATCATCAACGTCATCCCACACTCACAACAAAGTCATCTTGTTCGCCCGCCTCCATGAGCGACCACAATGCTATCGAACCATTTGTTGATTTGTTTTCATTATCGAACCATTTGTTGATTTGTCTTTCATAATCGAACATAAAAGCCAACTTTGGTCCTATTAACATCTTTGTTAAATCTGAACCATCTTCATCCCGTCTATCCATTCCATCTTCATTCCTCCCATAGTGAATTTTTATGTTCCTTATTGATAGTCAATTTTTTATCTTATGATTTTCCGGATAGTATTATCTAAACGTGTATTAGCTAGCTACATTCTTGCCGATGTGGGGTTAAAACCTACATTTTTCATCCCGAGGTATTAAGGTGCATAGGTGTAATAACGACACACGACACATGCATCTTTTACTATTGTAATCTAAATTATTTATGCTAATTTTAGTGGTTTTTATCTTTAGAAGTTACTAGATGTCTAGATAGATGATATCAAGTTTGAATATCTGTGACTTTGGATTTTAGATCATTCTTTTTCGAGAAGTCACTTACGCAACACAACGATATCATTTCAAACAATATGGAAATCGAATAGTTTAAAGAGATAAAGGCAGATCAATAGTTGGTCAAGTGAAATGGGTCTAATTATTCTTTGTTCGGTACTAGTTACGCCCTAATCGGATTTAGGAATCCAGTATATTGTTTTAAGTTTTGACATAAAATAACAAAACTTTATTGTATTATTATTTAAAAATTATTAATTTTCAGCTACATAAGGAATCATACATTTTGTTAACTATGAAAAAGTCCAGAATATATATGAATTTTCCTCGGGACAGGATTTATGCTTGTTAGGGCCTAACAAGACATGTCATGACACGAGAAAACTTTATACTAATCCAAACACATTTTGTTAGTAAACATTGTGGTATATGAGCTAATATAGGTTCTTTCCTTTACCTATGTGGGACTGAAAAGTGTAGCATGTGTTACATTTGAAGTTGGTCGTTAACGTCACCGTATAGTTGCTCACATTGATCGAACTTGAATCATTTTGTTAATGAGGCTGAAACGTTAATGATTAATTTTTAAAGGGTCAAACTAAAACAAAATCTTAGCACTAATTTATTAAACAAATTACAAAAGGACAAAAATGTTCGGAGGGGCCATGGCTCTCCCTAGCCCTCAAGAAGATCCGTCCTTGCTTGCTCAAACCACAAGTTGATAATACTAATATTTGAAACATTGTGATTACACTTGGCTACTTTATAGGTAATCACTTGCATACAATACACTACAATTGTTAGGTTGCAAAGTTAACCATTGTTCTACGAGAATGAGACGGTGCTAAATTATCTAAAAGCAAAACATCACCTTTCTTCCAAGAAACAAATTCCTCCTTTGGGAAATTAAAGCTATCGTACACAACATGAACATGGGCACGAAGCTACTTACTTTACCAAACGTGACCGGTTGAAGTTGAAACACAACATTCTCCAGTTCACCATGCCCTCCACGAGCAACCACCATGCTACTGAACCATGCCTTGCTTTTCATCATCTCTAAAAGCTGGTAGTTAAACCTTTGCACCCCGGCATGTACTTAAATTTTCATGTTCTTAATTAGTTGTATATCTATTTATCTAATTCTTTTGACATTGTTTTATTAGAATGTTTGTGTAGTAACATTACCTATTAAATACGACCCGATTAAAATTTAACTATACTTATCTAGTATTTTGATTAACCTATAATTAGCTATGAATTTTAAGATTTGCAGGGGTTTTTAAGAAATCTACTACTTAAGCTATTTAAGAGTGGATTCAATGTCGTGATGAGCCCAATGGGCTAAAACTTTCATGTGGGCCATGTTTAACTGCTCTTCATCTTTTTAGTTTTGTTTAGATGGTGATACTCCAATGTTTATTTGTATAAATACTAAATATCTTTGTGTACGTATAGATTAGTTAATTCATATAATATTTTGCTATAAATTTAATGAAGAGAATAAAAAATCACACTTTAACATAATAAAGAACAAAACTTGTGAAACAAATGGATTTTCTAAATTTTGTAACTGGAACGTTAGGACTCCTTGTTAGAAAGAGTTCGTGGATTTCAATAATTATGAGGAAAAAAATCAAGATTTGATATGAAATTTTCCCGTTCCGATTCATTGTTAAATTCAACAAGTAACCGCAAGATACGAGAAAACTTGATATTAAGCTAGCATATTTTGTGTTGTTTTATCTATGTGGGATGCAAAGCTACCAAGGTTTCCATGAAGCATATTGTACATCTAAAGTTGATCATCAACGTCATCCAACACACACACAAACCACATAATGTTATTAATATTACTATTTGAAACATCAAGGTGATTCCATTTGACTAGCCATGTGTAATCACTTGCATATAGACGCCAATACACGACGAGCGTTAGATTGCAAGTTGACACCTTGTCTAAGAAAATGAATTAAGCACTGGTAAATTATCTACAAGGTATAGCGGCTTATTCCTCCAAGATCTTGATGCAATCATACACCACTTGAGCAGGCAATGGCTTACCATCACCGGTTTAGATTCAAGTGCAAAGTTTTTGTTTAACTCATAATACTTGTTTCAAATTTATATATAATCGATGTTAAGTAATAGTTATGCCCTGATCTGATATAGGATGTCCTAACATGCAAAAACAGAACTCTAGCTATTGTTGTAGATAGTGTTTTTCCAGTCACTCTCGTGCAAGTTTTAATCTCTTGGTATTGATCATTTTTCTGTTTCTCCAAGATTTTACTAGTTTCTAATGCCTAGTTGAACAACTTTTGAAGTTTTTAAAGGAAAAGTTTGGACTCCTTGTGAAAAAGTATACATTTTGTTAACTATAAAAAATTTAAGAAGTCGTAAAAACTTTCGCATTATACCAAGAGGATGGTACTTAGAATGATGATAGACTCCTCCAACATCCATAATATGGGGACCCGTGATATAACGCGAAGCTTTATAGTAATCCAAATCATGTATAGACATGTACATTGTGGTATATAAGCGATCTCTTCTTTTATTTAAGGGATAAGTGTTTCTAAATGTATCCAATTTACCCTGTTTTACTAAGTTGTGTATCAAAAAATTAATCCTCCTAAACAATGCAAACAACTTACTAATCATACTATTATATACATATTTTATCATTTGTTTAGAGTTATTTACATAAATCGTCCTTGTGGTTAGGACCAAATTGCAACGGAAGTCCTTACTTTCAGTTAAAATTATTTGCATGAATCGTCCTTGTGGTTAGACTGGTCAACGGTTCGGTCAATGCCACGTGTCACCACCTGAGTGGTGCCACGTGTCGGGTCGGGTCGGGCAATAGACCAAATCGGGCCGGTCAATGGGCCGGGTCGGGTTGCCACGTGGACGAATGAGATGGTGCCACGTGGCGATGGTAATATAAACCAACATTTGGCTCGCTGATTCGAACCCTCGTGGTTTGGGTGGGAAGCAAGCTCGCCCAACCGGGCTAAGCATAGCTTCACTTATATCTTCCTAAATTTAATATATAACCCTTTCTAAATTTAATAGCGAAATTCAAAATTATTAAAGGTTCGATTTAGTTTTGAACTTATCAATTTAAGGAGTTATATGGATCGTAAAAATAAATAAATATCGTCGAACTCGTTTTTGTGCTCTTTCAATGGTATGCTCGGGAATTTTTCGATTTCAACGAACCTCGAAAATGCGAAACAAAGAAAAACGATGATTTTCGCATTTTCGAGGTTCTAACGAAGTCGAAAAATTCCCGAGCATACCATTGGAAAGATCACGAAAAAACGAGCCCGACGGTATATTTATTTATTTTTTACAATCCATATAACCCTTAAATTGATAGCCAAAACTAAATTGAACCTTTCTTATTAATGAATTGGGCTAAATAACTATTAAGGGTTATGTATTAGATTTTGAGTAATATTAATGAAGCTATGCTTAGCCCAGATGGGCAAAGCTTTGCTTCCAACACAACCCACCAGGGTTCGAATCCTGGGCCAACCAAAAACTTGTATATTATACCAACGCCACGTGGCACCACCTCATTGGTCCACGTGGCAACCCGACCCGTTTATGACCCGACCCGATGACACGTGGCACCACTCAGGTGGTGACACGTGGCGTTGACCGAATGTTGACCAGCCTAACCACAAGGACGATTTATTTAAATTACTTTAAGGACTGTGATTGCAATTTGATCCTTGCCACAAGGACGATTTACGTAAATATCTCTTAACAAATGTTAAATTATGTATATAATAGTATGATTAGTAAGTTGTTTGCATTGTTTAGGAGGATTAATTTGTTGATACACAACTTAGTAAAACGTGGTAACTTGGATACATTTAGAAACACTTATCCCTTTATTTAACCAATGTCAGTTAAGGTTTTCATGAAACATAACTTGCATAGTTGATCATAAAAGTCACCTTACACAAAATGTTATTAATACTAATATTTGAAACATCAATGTGATTCTGCTTAACTTGCCAATGTACGCCGAGTGTTAGCTTGTGAGGTAATTATCGGTCTACGAGAATGAAGCACCGCTAGGATTATCTATAAGCAAAACATCACCTTTCTTCCAAGGTATAAATATAGTGACACATTCCTCCTCCAAGATCTTAATGCGCTTGCACACCACGTGACACACAACACTTACCATCGTCAACGTGACGGTTCTCGCTCAAACATTAGGTTAACATGTTTGAACGACCCTCCATGAGCAACCACCATGATGTTGAACCATGTATCACCTTTCTTCCAAGGTATACATATGGTGACCAGTGGCGGATCCAGGAATTCGGAGGAGGGTATGCACATTTTTTTCAATGGCATTATTAATAAATTTGGTTCACGTTAGGTTTTTCTGGGTCGGGTTTTACGGGTCGGATTTTTCCGGCGCATATAAGTCGGTTAGTTAGATTATAGTATTTTAACTAAAATTGGTTTGGTTTAAAAGTAAAGCTCGTTTCATTCTTGTAATAATGTATAGTATTAAATTCTTGTATAGTGTGACCTATTTAAGCATAAGTAAACTAATTCTCACACTGCAAGTACATAAAGAAGGTAAACTAAAGCTATCCAAGTGCTAAAGATATAAACTATTGGGATATACTATTAATACCCCAGTGGGTCACATCACACTGGAATATTCTCTTCGTCCCCACTTTTTCAAGACAACACGCTTTTGTCGGTTTATGTTCAGTATTTACGACGCTTTTAAACGTTGACTTATTAAACTTTATATTTACTGTTCCGCATTTTCAGGTTTATAGCTTTTTGATATAAAAAAAAAACAAAAAAAACAAAAAATACAGGGGGGGTACATCTAAAATTATAGCCACCGTATAAATAACCCCACCCAAACTATTTAGAAAATCTTAAAACAATAGACTTTACTTCATGCCATGTACGAGGAAAGAAAAAGAAAATATATAGACTGATATCCATATATTAGTATACTACTTATATACGGAGTATGCTATAGTAAATAGTGGATTGGGCCTTTTGGAAAAAATTGGGCCACTTAATCCATTTAACCCACATCTAAAAACCTAGTGCATGACTGCATCCTTCTTCTTCCTCATTAACTGCCGCTTATTACCGGTCTTCATCTACTTTTTTTTTCTTTTCTCTTTTCAACAAAGGTAAGTTAGACTAGGGTATGCACTCAAAATTTCCTTGAGTTTTACAAGGTGTGCACTCACAAAGTTTTAGTGTATTTTTTCGTCACTTTTGAAGAAAAGCAAAAATTTTTACACTACTAAGAATTTATGCAGGGTATGCACGTGCATACCCTACCTTCAATGTAGATCCGCCCCTGATAGTGACTCATTCCTCCTCCAAGATCTTGATGGAGTCGCACAACACGTGACGCAAAATGGCTTACCATCATCAAACATGACCGGTTCTAGTTCAACCATTATATTATCTCGTTCTCCTGACCCCCATGAGCAACCACCATGTTGTTGAACCATGTCTTACATTGCCTTGTAGTATCATCAACTCTAAAAGCCGGATTTGGTCGCATTAAATATTCGCTGAATACACACCATCTCCATTTATCCATTTCAACCTTCATTGCAACATTTGCAGCTGCGCCGTAGTTAAAATTTTCATGATAAGCAACCCAAACATATATCATAGAGAAAAGAATAAATACATAAGCCATTGCGTGTTGAAAAGCAATATGTTAATCCGGTGGAGCCTCATTCACAGTATAAAAATTTGTGTCCTAAGTGCACCATGCCTATATGATACATGGGAAGAAAACCCGATGCTTTAGCAACGTCGTTAAAATCATAAGGAGAATCAACAGGTTAGCCTCGAAAGAATATAGCCCCGTTTTTTTTTAAGAAGTACCTCTAGCCATGTTCTATGAGATTATCACTTTTGTAATGCGTAGCAGATCACTATTCACACCAGTGGGAGAAAGTACATCCGGGGAAAACGTGATTGTTGAATAACATATAGACTTTCATACATGTACGAATTTATTGATGATCAACCTTAGGAAATCATATCGCCACATTGAGTTTGCATTTAGCCATAGCTTGTTGATGCTTGTTTTTTAAACTGGTTTCGAAGTGTTAGCTGTTACAAACTTAAAATCAAAGGAAATTAGGCCTCGAGGTGATGTTTCATGTTATTGCATGGACATATGTTGTTTGGTTTGCTCATTGTATTCCACGGCATGCATAATGCATTCCATTTATGGCTTGTCATACAAAGGAAATTAAAAACCCAAGACCGGCTTAGACAATGGGATGTAAGTCCTTCAACTGACTTAAACCTGTCTAGGTGCTCTCTATGTGAATTGTTTATGGACTCGCACGATCATATATTTTGAATGAATGGTTATGATTGGTTTATTTGTTCTATGACAAATATGAGTTCCATATGGATCTCAACTCTATGCAAATATACAAGTTTTAATGGGTATATATGCAATTGCCACTAATATAAAAGTTGTTTCTATAAATTTTCATCATCGATCAAGGCCTTACCAGCTTGACCTAATAGAATGGGCACCTTTTCAACCCGAAAGCTTCTTCCTGAATTTCTCTATAGATGTTATATATCTTCTTACTTATTATCTTAATGTCACATGTCAATCACCTAATAGTAGATGAAAAAGATAGTTTATCTCTACTATTTATAAAGAGTTTATTTCTTTTCTTGAAATTTTGAATCTTAAAACTTAAATTAATGTAGTTTGTCTAAATCATCTCTAAATAACCCTTAAACATTACAACTTTTCAAAAACTTGCCAACTTAAATTTATGTTTTTTTTATTAATTAATTCTAAACTTCACAACATTCCAAATACACACACTATATTAATTTTATAAAACACACGTTTTGTATTTCGGAAAACACATATTTTGTTTCAAGAGTCGAACCAGAATCACGATTTCGCAAGTATAATTATTTACCGCTATACACCGTCACTGTGTACGGATATTTAGAGTATCATTTCTTTAAAGGAGTCGCATTGAGTAAAGTGGATACATACGCATAAATTAAGAGGCTGAAACTTTTGGGACATTCCTTTAAGAGGAAGTATGGCTTGGAGTTGGCGTAAATTGCTTCAAGTGCGTCCTTTGATCCGAAGATTTTTCTGGTATAAAATTGGTAATAGGCTTATTGCATCGGCTTGGTTTGATAACTGGTGTGATTATAGTCCTTTGGTGAACTCTCTTTCGGCTAGATAAATTCATAATGTTGGTTTTCAAAATGAAGGCGAAAGTAGATGATATTTTTTTAAATGATGTATGGGCTTGGCCTTCTGAATGGGGTTAGAAATTTCCTAATATTATTGTTCCTAGTATTGATTTTAATATTCCTGACGCTCATGTGTGGCGGGATAGGAATGGGGAATTTAAAGACTATTTGGTAGGGAATGCTTGGTGTGATATTCGACCTAGAGGTACGGAAGTTGCATGGTCTAGGATTGTTTGGTTTGCATACTGCATCCCACGGCATGCTTTTCTTCTCTGGTTAGTTTTCATACGTAAACTGAAAACTCAGGATAGGATTAGACATCATGATACTCATGGTTCATATTCTGTAATACCATTGATTTGTCCATTGTGTGAGCTTAAACCGTATTCACACAAACATCTATTCTTCGAGTGTGTGTTTTCTTCGCAAGTATGGGCATGTGTAAAGACAAAAGCTGGTCTTCATCAGACTTCGTCCTCATGGGATTTGATTGTTAATGGGAAGCTTGCTATGGCTAATAGTCGTTCCGTGTAGCACCAATGGTTTTGGCGGCCTCGGCGTATTACATCTGGTAATGAAGGAACTCAAGATTATTTCAAAAAACGAAGCATTCAAAAGAGCAGCTAATTGATGTTATCTTGGCTACTGTTCGTCTTAAGCTGTTATCGTTCCACTTTAAGAAGTCAACACAGGTGAAAGATTTTATGGATGACTGGATATTACCTCGATCTCTTGTTCTCAACAATGTAGGTCGCATGAGTTAATATATATCTAGGCGTCTTTGGTTTGTAATGTTTAGATCTTTTTTTGTTTAGAGTTGTGCTGAGAGTGGCATGTCACTCTTTGTCCTTGGTTAGTTGCACAAATTGTGCATGTGTCTCTCTAGCTGATTTGGTGCTTTTTCATATCGCGTGATCTTATTATGAGTTATATAGGGTAAAATCCCTTTACCTAATAAAAACTTAAAAGAAAAGAGTAACTTGTCAGTTAAGGGTAAAACTGTCATTATGTAAAAGGTAAAAGAGATAAAGGAGTAATGATATACTTTCTTAAACTATATGTTTTTTTTGTTTGATGACATTTATTTTTAAATGAAGAGAGTAATATCTAAGCTACCGGATTATAAACTTTTGTTGGTTAAAATTTAAAAAGTTAAGAAGTCGCATTAAAAAGGTCTTAAGTTCTAGGCCAAAGAAACCTTTGTCCAAGATAAGTGAAAGCTTCATACTAACCCAACAACATGTAATGTAGGTATATTGTGGTATATTAGGCTAACATAGTTTCCTTTTCGATCCGATGTGGGAGACAAAGTTGGGTTTCATCAAATAATAATAAGGTGTCTATAGATTTACTCAAACTCATGCATTTGCACTATTTCTAATGAGATACCATGCTAATTTTAGTCAGTTTGCTTTTAATCTTCCATGATAATTGGATTCAAAGATCCTTCATTCATGAAGTATTTCATTTAAGTTATTACCAAGAAAATATTATTGTTTGATTACATCATTTACAAATCTAAGAATAATTTGTGCACTATAAAATATGACACTCAATGGTGCTAGGAACATAATACCAAGATACAACACGCTTAAAACACAACATACAATGCACACAAATCATGTTCTTTGAGCTTTGAGCCTCGTTTTAAACATGAAGCCCGCCACATCCTTTGAGCCTATCTACAAATATTTTTACACTTTATAGACCAAAAGAACCCAAAATAATATTTCCTATATCACAACATATTGTATGAGGCATACATCTTAAAGTGCAATTCTTTTAATGCACCCCTTTTACGCTTGAAGTTGATTATAAGCGTTACCGAAAGTTGAGCCAAATTTTGCAAATACTAATGATTCAAACAACAATGCGATTGAATTTGAACTCACTAGCTCGTTTGTAATCACTTTGATTCCAGACACGATTATAATAAAAATATATGGCAAGATTAAACATTACGGTGCATGGCCAATCTAGAGTAAGACTACAATGTGATCGCACTTGACTTGCATATAGACGCCAATACACGACTCTTGTTGACTTGCGTGTTAACGATTAACCGTTAGTCAACGTGAATCAAGCACTGCTAAACTACCTAAGATAATATTGATTTATAATACACACGACTCTGGATTTGAGATATATCTTTGAGTAGTCACTCTGTCAAATTGAACACAACGACATCATTTCATATGATATGGAAGTCGACTCATTTAAAGATATTCAAACGATGGCGGATTAAATGGGATGGGCTTAATAACTCTTTTCCATCTTGTTGAGGGAGATTTGAAGTAAATGCAAGTCGATTTCTTTGTTTCTTGAATGACTAACATGAAGTTTAGCATAGTTATAACTTATAAGTTAAGAATTTTACATATCTAGCTTTTATAAAGCTTACAAATATTTCTAACACCCTAGTTGGATTTAGAAATTCCATTGATAAACGTTTTAGCATAACAACATAACTTTATTACTTTAGATAATTATATATTCTTTTAACACCTTCATTGTAACTCGCTCTGGTGGGATTGGGTATTGTTGTTATTGTATATATATTCCAACATTCTTAGCTAATAACTAATATTAGCTACATAAATATAGGGATTCTCCTTGTTAAGAAAAGTTTTTACTTTAAAAATAAATAAATAGATAAATAAATAAATTAGAATTCATATAAATTTACCCCTTATTTAATAGGTAGTGGTTGTGCTTAACAACTAACACTTGAATCATAGACAACTTGATAGTGTTCCAAACATGTAAGTCTTGCACACGTCGTGGTATATAAACAAGAATAGTTTAATTTCTTTGATCTATGTGGGATTAAAAGCAGACAACCTTTTCACAACGCATATCTTACATTTGTAGCGTTGTCTAGCTTGTATCTTGCATATAGATGCCAATACACGATGTGTGATCGAGTTAACCATTGGTAGAACATCACCTCATAATTATTCATTCAAGGTATAGCCGCGCATTCATCTTCTAGGATTTTGATGCAATCGTAAACCACTTGACGAGGCAATGGCTTAACGTCACCAAACGTGACTAGCTCGCCATTCGGCTCAACCACAATATTATCTCATTCGTCTGCCTCCCATGAGCAACCACCATCACTATGAACTTGTCATGCGTTGAGAAGGTTGTAGTTGTAAAATTTATTATTTGTCCATATATGTCGCTAAATATTGTAGTTGCAAAATCTCAAAGTGTGAGTTGTTACAATCAAATAATATGTAGCAGGTGCACCACCTATTTAATAATAAAACATTTTTAGCTAATTCTAAAGGAGGTATAGTATTTGAAGCTCGTTAAACCAAGTCGCATATTCGATAGATCTAATCCCATTCAATCTCTTTAATAAAGGATACTCCCATTGTACATAATTTTATCAATTTATTCAAGAAAACATTAGGAATTGAACGTCATATCTTTCATCTTTCATAAAACCATAAATTATACTACTAATATCCAGCTACATAAACAAATGGACTTTCAAAGTTTGGAACGAGAAAGTTAGAAATCCTTGTTAGAAAAAGTTTATAGATTTGAGCTTGGCAATCTCTTTAATAAAGGATACTCCCATTGTACATAATTTTATCAATTTATTCAAGAAAACATTAGGAATTGAACGTCATATCTTTCATCTTTTCATAAAACCATAAATTATACTACTAATATCCAGCTACATAAACAAATGGACTTTCAAAGTTTGGAACGAGAAAGTTAGAAATCCTTGTTAGAAAAAGTTTATAGATTTGGTTAACTTTTTAAACTGTGAAGAATTGATACAAAGCAATATCTTATATCGATTATTGTTGTTAAGCATTACAACAAACATCAAGATGGGAGATTGCCAAGCTCACATCCCTCTCATATAACGTCCATATCTTATATTGATTTGGTTAACTTTTTAAACTGTGAAGAATTGATACAAAGCAGTATCTTATATCGATTATTGTTGTTAAGCATTACAACAAACATCAAGATGGGAGATTGCCAAGCTCACATCCCTCTCATATAACGTCCATATACATTGTGGTATATAACCTAGAAAAGTTTGTTTTCTTTTTACTATGTGGGTTTCCAAGTTGTCAAGGTTTTCAAGAAACATATCTTACATTGAAGGTACCCAACACTCATTTCTGATCTACCACTGTCAATGTTATTCAAGAAACATATCTTAGATAGTTTGATAGCAAACCAGAAAATGTTATTGATACTAATATAGGAAAACAATGTGGTTCCACTTTATTTGCATATATAAACCCCAATACGCGACGATTGTTAGCTTGCGAGTTAACTATTTGTGATCTACCACTGTCAAACTATCTATAAGTGAAACATCGCCTTTCTTCCAAGGTATAGCGACTCATTTCTTCTCCAAGATCTTGATGCAATTGTCACTTGTTTGAGCAAATAATGGCTTGCCATCACTAAACGTGATCGGTTCTAGTTCAAACACAATGATATCTCATTCGCCTCACCCTCCATGAGCAACAACCTTGGTGTTGAGCCATGTCTTACTTTTTCAAACCGGATTTGGTCATATTAGAATCTTTACTTAATCCGAACCATCTTCATTTATCCATTCCAACTTCATTGTAACATTTGCATTCTCCCATAGTTAAATTTTCATGTTCCTAACATAATCTTTTATCTTATAATAAGTTAGTGTTATGCGTGAACTACTCAGCTTATATGGTGGACCTTTTTCAGATATGAAGTTCGTGTCAAGTTCTCTTTCAGGTTTTAAAATTGAATTCCAATTATGGATGTACGGTGAACAAAGCCATCTTTGAAGGTGGGCCGGGTGGGCGATCGTCAGAGCCTCAAAAAGTTTAGGCGCCCAAAAATTTGTCCGATAACAAATTATATACACATGTGTAAACATACTTTTCCTTTGTCTTGCATTATCGATCAAATCTAAAAGCCAGCTTTGCTCATATTGGAATCTCCACTGAATCCAAACAATCTTCATTTATCCATTCCAACTTCTTTACAACAAATGCGGCCTTACAATAGCTAAATATTCATGTTTCTACTTATTTAGACTTTTAGAGTGCCACCCACAAACTGAAGTTCTATAGCATGTTTTTGTTTTAATCATAGTATTTATTTCAAATGTATATATAATCGAAGTTCAATGACGCCAAATCGGATAGGAACTCCAGTACTGTTGTACTTTTTAACATAAAAAAGGACCTTATTGTTTTAGTTAATATCTGAAATATTGTGACTACACATTAGT
Organism: Chrysanthemum lavandulifolium; assembly: GCA_022545495.1. Taxonomy (NCBI): domain Eukaryota; kingdom Viridiplantae; phylum Streptophyta; class Magnoliopsida; order Asterales; family Asteraceae; genus Chrysanthemum; species Chrysanthemum lavandulifolium. The sequence goes on from CM040244.1 coordinate 273,308,908, forward strand.
GCCTTATAGGTAATCACTTACATACAATACCGAGAACGAATCGGTGCTAAATTAACTAAAAGCAAAACATCACCTTTCTTCCTCGATGAACTTGATGCAATCGTACACATCATGGGTAGGCAGTGTGACTTACTATATATCATCAAACGTGACCAGTTGAAGTTGAAATACGACATATCTTCCCCTGTTTACCAGACCCTCCACGAGCAAGCACCATGCTATTGAACCCTTTCTTGCTTTTCCATATCTCTATAAGCTAGTAGTTAAACCTTTGCAACCTTGCTTTTGTTAATATCTCATACTCTTAATTAGTACAAAGTATTTCAGTTTATCTAATACTTTTGACATAAAAAAATGGTTAAGGTATTTGAAGCTCGATAAGCCAAGTCACATAATCGACATAACTACTCTTGTTCAGTTCGATCAATCTTTGATAATGGATATTTTTTACTTACACAAACAAATGGACATGATTTTTATATTTTTAACGGGAAAGTTAAGGGTTTGTTTGTTTCATTAAGATGTTTTGGATGCGAATCATTCTGCATCTTACTTGGTAAGAGGTGGGTAAAAGGTCTAAATCTGAGCGAAATAATGTTGTTTGTTTTGTATAATTGTCCGAATGATTTTAAGTGCTCGTTTTGCAATTTTTATTAAACCAACGCAATGCGATAATAAATAACATATGTAAATATGAAACAAGACTTTTTATCATAAATATAACATAGTTAATAAACAATCAAATATATTATATTAAGTTTACAAAAGCGAGTAAGAGCGCGAAGACAAGTCTCCACCTCTTCTTGAGTAAGATGTTATCGTCTAACCTGGTGCTTACTCAAAAGAAAAACAAACAAGAAAAACGTCGCCACCTCTTACTGGTAAGAGTAAGAGGCCTAGTAAGACTTTTTTTAAAAAAACAAACACACCCTTATTATTTTAGATAATTATATACTCTTTAACATTCTTAACTGACAACTAATATTTAGCTACATAAATAAAGGGACTCTCCTTGTTAAGGAAAGTTTTTACGTCATTCTAAGTTAAAAAAAGTTTAAGAATTCAGGGAAGGGATCCGGTAGGAAGAAAAACTAAAATGAGAAGAATAAGAAGGATTTTTAGCCACACATTTCAAATAGGAGGGAGAATTTTAAGGGGAGATGCATCTATTTTTGTAGATGCATCTGAAATATGTGGTTGTGGTTTCTTCTTATCCTTCTCATTTTAATATTACTTCTTATTTGATCCTAACTCGACTTAGAGACATTTTGATACCATTCCAAACATATGCAACCCTGCCATAGTTAAATTTCCACGTTCCTAATCAGTAATTAGTTTCATCTAAAGTTTGTAGTCGGAACATTATATGCAAATTACGTAGTTGTTTACTTAGTGAATCTTTTTTCAGCTATGATCTCGTCATGGATTGAGAAGGTAAAGTGCCACCCAGTGTTCACCCTTTTCGTCAACTATTAATAAGTCAAGAATTCATATAAATATTCCAATGCGTACATATATGGGCTGTTCAGCATGTTAAAGCTCACAACCCATACACGGATATACCGGAACACTTGATATTAATCCAAACACGTATGATTCATCTACATTGTAATATAATAGATACAATAGTTTCTTTTCTTTAGCCAATGTCACATTTAAAGTTGTCAAGGTACGTCTTCATGAAGCACGTCTTACATTTGAACTTGATCATCAAGGTCACCCACACTCACACAAACCACAAATTGTTAGAGTACAAAATTTGAAATAGCAACGTAATCCGCTTCACTAGTTGTAGGCAATTACTTGCATATCTACACCGTACCAATACACAAGGAGTTAACCACTTAGTTATTTAGGGAGTATTAATTTGCAATGAATTGAAAAGGTTGGCTGCCATTAAACCATGCTCTTGAATACGTATGACTTTGGATTTGAGATGTATCTTTGAGTAACTAACATGAAGTTTCACATAGTCGATAAGTCAAGAAGTTTGACGTATCTAGCTTTTATACAGCTTACGAAGCATTCTAAAGCCCTAATCAGATTTAGAAGTTTCATTGATGTAATTTTTTGACATAAATAAAACTAACTTTATTATTTTAGGTAATTATATTTTGGGTAAAGGGTTTTTACCCTGATAAAATATATTAATAAAAAATATTAGTTCAGGCAAAATGGCAAAACATCAAATTGACTTGTACAGACACACACACCACTTGTGCTTCTCGTCATACTAAAACGAAATTGACATGCCAATCTCAAACATACCTCTAAAACCTAGCCGAATTCAAAAATAAAACAATAAACATGTTACAAATCTATTTGACTAGGCAAAATAGTAGATATATTCTTTACCAACGATCGGGGAAGCTTCCAAACATCTAGGACTCTCTCGACTCGTTTAGTTTTCTTGAAATGAAACATTAAGAGTTTGAGCCGTATAGTAGATAAATTCACTTCGGTTACTTGTTCGTGAGTTCTTTTCCTTTGCTTAAATAATCTTCCCATTCCTCTAAATAAAAAAGTCTAAGAATTCATATAATGTTATCTCCATTTGAAATGAGGTTGCTAGGCTTAAAAAGCCCACTCGAATTAGAGACATCTTGATACCATTCTAAACACGCATAGTATACACAAATTGTGATATATAAACAAGAATAGTTCCTTTACTTTGATCTATGTGGGATTGAGAGCAGTCAACCTTTGTCACAATGTGTATCTTACATTTTAGCAATTTCATTGCATTTCATTAGCTCGTATCTTACATGTTGACGCCAATACAAGGCGTGTGTGATTGAGTTGACCATTGGTAAAACATCACCTTTTAATTGCCATGTTCCTAGTTATTTAGAGTTCCACCCACAACCCGTTGAAAAACCTTATTTCAATGTTTAATTCTCTAAAAGTGCAATTCTTTCTACTCTGGTCCCCTTTTTACAATTGAAGTTGATTATAAGCGTCACCCGACAATGCAATTGAATTTGACCTCACTAGCTCGTTCGTAATCACTTTGATTCCAGATTACGTATTATAATCAAAATACATGGCACCATTAGACGTTATGGTGCACGGCCAATCCAGAGTAAGACTAAAATAAGTTTCCCATTTTCTAAGTCCGGATGTTCAAGATTTGGCAATACTTCAACCGAGTTAATTTTTTTCAAATCTCTTTATGTACGGTTATTTGTAAAAGTATATCAAAATTAAGAAAAAAATGAAGATGATGTTTTAAAAAGTGTTAATTGAATTTTTGGTCGTGGTTTGGCAAAATTGTAGGTTTGATCTCAAAACTTTGAAAGTCGGTGATAGTTTTATTTTGAAGTTTGGATTGCATTTTGGTCCTTGAATAAAGTTAAATGACGAAATACCCTTTGTCTTTTTCAGAAAAAGACAAGGGTAATTTGGTCATTTCTCACAAAAATGATCAAAAATGCAACCCAAACTTCAAAATGAGGACTATGAGTGCACTTTCAAAGCTTTAAGGACCAAACCTGCAATTTGGCCAAACCACAAGGATCAAAAATGCACCTAACTCTTTAAAAAAAGAATTAAGACTTTCATATTTAGCAAATGAAAAAGAACATTTAACATTTTTGTAGCTAGTCCAATATTTGAAGCTCTTTAAACCAAGTCACATGATCGATGTAACGACCCTCATTCAAGTTGATCAATCAATATTTGATAAACTATTAGCCCATACTAATTAAGAAAATCAAGTTCATTCGTAAAAAAAAAAAAAAAAAAAAAAAAAAAAAAAAAAAAAAAGTAACTTAAAAATAGTTCATATGGTTTTATAATCGGTTCAATTTTTAATCTAATACATTGATCTTTTTCATATTTTTTGGGTAACAAGATTCTTTACACCGATAAATATATTATTTCAAAAATATTTAAGACATGGGATGTTATTGAATCTCACATCTCATATAATAAAACAAACACACCAATTGTATTTCAAACCAAACCTAATACAAACTAATAAAACTACTAGCTTACATTTGACTCACAAAGACAAGTATCATTTAATTTGACCACAAAATTAATTTCATACATCACCGCAAAAATTAGAGAAACTTCGTCTTTATCATCATCATACTCATCAAAACCAATGTTATATTTGATCCTTTTATGTTTTTATCGACAAAGGCAACTTTCAAAATTTGTTAATTACTTCAGCTACATATTTATATAAAAAATAATAATAAATAATTAAAGAATTTGAATCTTATAAAGGATAAGTTTATACATTTTGTTAAAACTTTAGAATTTATACAAACTTCCTCTGAAATCATATAGATGATTGTTACACTTAACAGTCATCATATATGCTAGAGAAACTTTATACTAATCGAAATATGTTCATTTGGTCTGCCTTTTGGTATATAAAGTGCCACAACTTCTTCTATCAGCAGATGTGGGACTTTGTTTTCATGAAACATATCTAACATTACAATTTTACTGATACATACTAATTTTTTAAACAACACTGTGATTTCACTTCACTTGCATATATACGCCAATAAACGAAGAGTGTTACACAACCAGCTTATAACAAGACTAGATTATGTTATAAGCGTGATTGAAGAAGTTAAGAAAAATGTTTGTTATGTTCACACTTTGAGTCTTAGGTCATATTTTACCTAGTGTTAAGATCGACTTGCTCGTCATCATCTAGTGCAGATGAATTGAAGGAGAATGTACTTATCACCCTTTTTAGCTAGATGGTTTAAATGAAGAAAGAAGGTGGTAGTGGTCGCCGATAGATGGTTTAAATGAAGAAGATGGTGGTAGAGTGATCATTTGACTGAAGAAAAAGAAGTATAGTAACTATAGTAACAGAGAGAACATATGGTGGTACAATGATCTTTAACTTTGATTGAGATTTTAAAATATTAGTTAAAAAATTCAATAATCTAACGTTCATTGAGATTTTAAACTACAAAAATTTTGATTATTCAAGCGGTTAACTGTACAGTTTTGCTATTAGTGGATAAAACATCGATATTTCGTATCCACGTATATGTGTTTTATTGAATCCGACCTGACCCAAAAAATGAATATTGATTTAGTTATTATGGAACCATCTTAGTTTAAGTTCTAGGTCCAACAATGACTAAGGCCATGCTTGGTAGGGGGTTATAAAGGGTAAGGAATGAGAAAGGTAACGAAAAAATATGTTTGGTAGAGGATAATGCAATGGCCCATTACCCAATAAATTAGAGGGAATGCATTTATTTCCCTTTCCCTTTTCCCACCATTATCATTGTCTTTCCCTTTCCTTAGTTTGAACCAAGCACACCCTTAGTTACATTATCACGTAACAGTTTAATAGGGGCATTTTTGGAGGCATCCTTTAGTCACTCGCCCAACTCAAGACCGACCACGAGCACATATATATTCAATGGACTCTTTGACTAACGAAATGATAAGGCCCAATATTAGAGTAACAACAATAACCATATTGTGTATTGGTTAGAACTTGAGGTAAAAAAATCGTTTGTGCCACATATGTCTAAAAAACCTAGATCCGCCGCTGAGTTGAAGCTCGTTATACCGTGTTACATGCTCGCCACAACTACTCCGGTTCAGTTTGGTCAATCTTTGATAATGATGACGTATAGTCTGGAGTCGGGTCATGAACCCGACTACAGTCCGATACTTTCAGGCCCAGCACGACTTGGGCCAATATCAATAAAGGATTGGACTCACGAAAGCCCAAGCCCAAATCTATTTACGGAATGGATATAGATATCTTCTAAAACAAGAAGATAATCATTCCCAACCGACTTAGGCGGGATACGCCGAAGGTTGGGGAACACGGAACCAACAAGGATTCCGTGCATATATAAAGGGAATAATACCCCTCGTTTAAGGTACGATCTCATAACCCTAAACTCTTTAAACCCTAAACCGATTACTTACTCTCACGCCGGAGGATAATCGTGGGAGACAATCCCACGGTAAGCCTAACGGTGTTTCTTGTCTCTTAGTGCGCGGGTCTCAGCGGAATTCTCAATTGGTACAAGAACCGAGCTCCAAATCGAACGTCCATCTTTTGTATCAACAAGTGGCGCCTTCGTGGACCCTACACTAAGAATCGACACTAGAATGACAAAACACGCAATCGCCGATCGCAATCGATCTCATGGGAAGAAGTCACAGAGCGGACTAACCCCTAAGCGGATCATTGGGACAACCAATTGCTAAAAGTAAGGGGTCGGTCAAGACTTGATCTTCCTCTCGTGAACCGCACTCGGGAATAACCCAAGTCACTACAACCCCACGAGTGGAGTAGACCCACCGCGTGCTCGGAAACAACCCGTCTTTACTACTCCTTCCAATCGGTGCGGCCCGACGACAAAGGTACCGAGGCACCAAGTCGGGATAAGGGTGCAAAGAAGAAAACAAACGCACTCACTCTCGAGGAGTCGCGCTGCATTAGCACCGTAAGCTTTCGTATCCCAAAACTACGAGCATTGGCCGCCTCATGCAAGAGGAAGAGAAGAATAGATCGTATGGAACACAAGGCCCGACTCAATTTCGATTCGAGTACGATACTTCTCCACCGCGCAACCCGAAGGAAAGCGCAGAGGAACCGGTCATAGAACCCCAGATTTAATGTAATTGGGAAGAGAGTCGAGGTGATGAGACATCTCACCGCAACACTTAAGTGACGATGACGATGATAGAAGAACGGCGTGCGGTGTCACGCCGATCGGGTAGCCGTAGAGTACGTGATAGACCGGGCGGAAATATTCCCCAGTGAAAGCCCTTCGATCCGGACTATGAGTCGATTCGAGGAAGGCGGCGCAAGCGCCGTAAGAAGGTAAATTCATCTTGACAACTCCTCGGACAACGAGGATAGTGATACAGGCATTGGAAATCCGTAGCACGCGATAGCCAAGAGGAAGACATGTCTCTCCCATGGCGCCGTCGAGAAAGTGGATCGTTCACCGACGCATTAGTGATTTCTCGAAAACAAGAGAAGGCGCATGCCCGCAAATGTTAAAACATATGATGGGACGGTGATCCCGACGATCACCTAAAATTTTTGAATCACCGAACCATCGAAAACCGCCACAACCGGTTTGGTGCCATATGTTTAATTCCACGGCGGTGGGAAGCGCGGGAATCGGTTCAACAAACTCCCACGAAGAAGCGTGAATGGTTTTGAAGAGTTGAGAAAGGCGTTCGCCTAAATTTTACTCAACGCAAAAGTGTGCTAAAATCTGTCGAACTCGCCAGGTAAAAGCGAACTGGGAGAATCCACGAGCGCGTTCATGGAACGCTTCAAAGACGAGTGCATGCGGTTAAAGCATGCCCGAAGTCTTAAAGATCTCGGGTTTCATGAACGGGATTAATAACCCGAACTCATCAAGAGATTGAACGACAAGATCCCCGAGACCTTCGATGAGCTCATGAAGCGCTCGGTCTTTTGTCCAGGAGAGAAGCGCATGGATAGCAAAAAGAACCATTCCGATTACGGTCACAGAACAACACGGAGACAATCCAATGACCGAGGTAATAACCGTAATAGGAGCTATCGCAGCCGGAGGAGCGGCGAGATAGGGATAATGACAGTATACTCCCCGATCAAAACCCCAAAGGAAATACTCAGCAGAAGGAGCGAATTTCCCAAGACCGCCGCAGATCGCACACCGTAAGATAAGCGCCTTTGGGAATGGATCTGTGACTACCATGCACAAAAAGGTCACACCACTAACGAGTGTGTCCACCGCGCCAACTCATCGACAAGATGGTCAAAGGGGCGGTGGACCACTTAGTTAAAACATTAAAGAGGAAGAGATAAGCAAAAGAACGAAAGCAAGAGGAGACACCCAGGAGAAGGCCGACACAATCTATATGATACAGACGTGGCAATAACCACCGTATGAAGGTCGACCAAGAGTTTTCCGAAGAAGTGAAATCTCTTTCCCTACTTTGACGGGCGGACAACGCAGTCGAGCCCCTTACTATTGAAATTAGTGCGGTGGTCATGACATACACCGCATGTACATCGATGGTGGGGCATCGGCAAATATTATGTATGAGCATTGCTTTAAAAGACTACGACACGAAATACGTAGTCGGTTACATCTGTCATCAGCAGCACTCACCGGTTTTACAGGTGAGAAGATATAACCTATGGGCCAACTACGATCGCTAGTCGGCGTGGCAACGCAGAGCACTCTACAACAACTGGATGAATTTCATGGTGATCAAATCCCTTCATCATATAATGGCATTATTGGGAGACCCGGATATCGACCATGCGCGCGGCAATCCGTCAACAGCACGGGATGCTTAAATTCCATTGAAGGGGCATTGTCACTCTTTACAATGCCACGGTACCAAACAGAGAATGTAACACGCTTACATGCGAAATGGAACCAATCCCAAGCGGTCGCGGCCAAAATCCCCAACTTTAAGGTCGCATTCACCCGAATATCCGGACGAGGAGATAACCATTGGAGGTCATTGTCGGACAACCAAAAGCGGTGTGTCGCGCTCCTACAAAAGAACGTAGATATTTTCGCATGGGAGCCCAAACACATGATGGCGTATCACGCCGATCACGAGCATAAACTTAGAATCCGACAAGGATACTTACCGATACGTCGAAGAAGCGTGGCGAGCTCCGCAGAGGCGCAGCAATTCTAGCAGAGGTACGAAATTAGTTAAAGCGGGAATTATGTGAAGTCTATTACCACGACCGGCTTTCTAATCCAAAGAATGGTCAAAAAAGCGGCGGTGGTGGCGAATGTGTAGACTTCACCGACCTTAATAAAGCATGCCCACGGATCGCTATCCGCTACTGAGATAGATTGGAAGATAGAGTCCTTGTGTGGATACCCATTGAAGTGTTTCCTCGACGCGCAGGGGATATCACCAGATACAAATGGCCCCGGAAGACGAGGAAAAGACAACAGTTCCACACAAGCCAAGGCGTTCTTGTTACACAAAATGCCGGTTTGGCTTGAAGAATCGCGTGCCACCTATCGTGGTTGGTAGACAATGCATTCAAAACAGTAGGCCGCAACTCGAAGTCTATGTGGATGACCGGTCATTAAAAGCCATCTTGAAAAGGAACCGTGCGCGACATAGAAGAAACATTCAAAACTCTGCGAGATTAACATGAAGCTCAATCTAAGAAATGCACCTTCTAGGCATCAAGGCATGTTCTTAGGGTACTTGATAGAACCCGATGGCATAAAACCGTGTCCAGAAAGACAAAGGCGGTAATTGAGCTTCCTCACCACGCACGAAGGAAGTCCAATCCTCAACGGAAAACTAGCCGGCCTCAACAGTTCCTATCTAAATCGCCAGAAAAGTCATCGCCTCTTTTCAAAACACTCGAAGTGTATAAAAAGGGTGACTTTCGTGGACAACGGAGGCGGAAGAAGCTTTCACCACACTCAAACAAAGATCTAGCAACGCTCCAACACTCGTGGCACCCGACTGTGGGAAGAGTCGATCATGTATCCACAAGAACTCACGGGCGATCGGTAGCGGTGCTACTAACAGATAGGGACTCGGTGCAAACCCTATCTATTTTGTCAAGAAAGCTCTCAAGAAGACGGAGATGAACTATAGCGCCATGGAAAAATTGGTCTTGGCATTAGTGTTTGCCGCCAAGCGATCGCTACGGCATTTCCAAGCGCACTGCGATAGCGGTAATTACGATCAAGCCATCAGCGGATCATCTCCAAACCCGACGTCGGGGCGACTCGAAGTGGAGTGTGTTGCTAGTGAACATAACATCTCTTACGTGCCACGTCTTTGCAATAAAAGGACAAATTCGGCGGACTTCATCATCGAGAAGCCGACATCGACGAGGTACCTACACCAAGCGAAAAAGCACTACAAGATCCATGGATCCTGCTTACGATGGGTCCTCGTGCGTGGATGGCTCAGAGCCGGCCTTATTCTCACAAACCCGGAGGAATGGAATTCACTTACGCACCTGCGTTTGAATTTACCTCGACAAACAACGAGGCGAATATGAAGCCACGATCATTGGACTACGCATTGCGGCTCGAATGGGTGTACGTAACTTGGAAGCAAATGTGGACTCTCGACTAGTGGCCAACCATGTGTTGGGTGAATACGTGGCCAAAGAAGAAAACATGATTCAGTATCTTGAGAAGACTAAAGACCTGATCAAAGGCTTTGACAGATTTACTATCAAGCAAGTCCCTAGAGGAGAAAATCGCAGCGGATGCCCTGAGCAAGATAGCCTCGACAAGCTTCGCACACTTATCAAAGCAAGTGCTGGTGGAAACACTGAAAAGCAAGTCGATAGCGGAGATGGAAGTTTCCGCAATCATAGAGGAGGATGGTCCTACATGGATGACCCCAATTGCAAATTTCTTAAGCAAAGGGACATTACCCCAAGAACAGACAGAAGCTCGCCGAATACGGCGCACAGCGCAGAAATTCGAATTGCGCGACAACATACTGTATCGACGTTCTTTCCTCCAGCCATGGCTTCGATGCGTAGGCCCCGTACAAGCAAATTATGTGTTGCGAGAAATCCATGAGGGTTCATGTAGCATGCACGCAGGACCACGGTCTGTTGTAGCACGCGCCATGCGATCGGGATACTATCGGCAACCATGCATAAGGATGCGCGGGATTTGATAAGGAAGTGCAATGACCGCCAAGTCCACGCACCTGCATCGCGCGAAACCACAGCATGAGTTAACACCAATCACGGCGCCATGGCCATTCTACAAAGCAGCAATTCTCAATTGGTACAAGAACCGGAGCTCCAAATCAGGAACGTCCATCTTTTGTATCAACAGATAAACTATACACCAATTAAAGCGAGCTCGATTTTTATAGATTGTACATATGTATGTTCACCAATGTTAGTTTTAGGTTGTACATGATTGTTTTAGATTCCGGTTTTGCATTTCTAGTCCTCGATCCTTTTTTCACCGGTCCAACAGCCGCATTGAGGTTTGATATGGTTACGGATACGGTCCATTTTCGTTACCCCGTAAAATCCCGGTTAACCGTATCCAAATTTCTATGGTAACAACTAGTATATCCGGTTGCATAAAGAAAGAGACTCTAATTTTGTAATGTAAAGTTTGGACTCATTATTAAAAAAAACGGCTAACAACCACACCAGAAATAAGATGATACTAATCCTAACACATATAATCTAAATACATTGTGGTATATTAGCCAAGATAGTTTCTTTCCTATTACCTATGTGGGGCAAGATCGATTGTCTAAGATAGCATTTGTTTAGTCATCTTTGGTGTAAGTTTTAATCTATCATATCGATCCTTTATATATACATGTTAACTCTAAAATTGCTAGTTACTATAAAGTCATTTGGCATAAACTTGGAGACAGGCGTCAACTTCAAAGATGGTTTGATCATTGGTGTAACTATAGCCCTCTTATGGATTCGTTAACGCTAGAGCTATCTCAACAATGGGTTTATCTCTTGAGACTAAGGTTGCGGACCGGTTTTAATGATTCTCGGACGTGGCCTATTGAATGGGAAACAAGGTACCCAAACATTTATCACTCTACTTGTTCCTACTTTAAATTTTAATAAAGATCAATTGGTGTGGAAGGATCGTCTAGGTAGGGATAAGGAGTTCTCTGTTAGAGTTGTTTGGGAGGATATTCGTCCCCGTGGTAATGAAATGACGTGGACCTATGTGGTTTGGTTTGGCCACTGTATCCCCCGCCATGCTTTTCATCTTTGGTTGGTTATTCTAAAGAAGTTGAAGACTCAAGATAGGCTTAGACAATGGGATGTTAGTCCCTCGACCGACTTAAACTTGGAAAGATGCCCGTTGTGCGAAGTGGTACCAGATTCACACCACCATTTGTTTTTCAACTGCTCGTATTCGTTACAAGTGTGGACCAATGTGAAGAATAAAGCTGATTTGCAAGACATGCCGACTTCGTTGGACCAAATTGTTGATTGGTTAATCCCGATTGCGAAAAAGCGGTCTGCTCAAAGTGTTATTGCAAAACTCGTTTTTGCGGCTTCTGCATATTTTATTTGGCAAGAAAGGAATGAGAGGTTATTTAAGAATAAGAAGAGATCCCGTGAGCGACTAAGCGAGGTGATTGTATCTACAATTGTCTTAAACTCCTCACATTTCATTTCAAGAAGACTTCACGTATTGATAGAGTTCTTCTTTGTTTGAAGTCAGCCGATTCGTTAATCAAGAATAGGGTAACGTAATGTGTTGATGAAACCTAGTTGAGTCATGGTTTGTAATGTTATCTTTTGTCCTCGGCTAGGTTTTCTTGTAGAGTATTGAGATTGGCATGTCAATCTCTTGGTTTGTTGTTAGAAGCACTAGTGGTGCGTGTATTTTTCTTCAAGTCAATTTGGTGCTCTGCCAATTTTCCTGAACTTTATTGTGTGATTAATATATTTTACCAGGGTAAAACCCTTTTACCAAAAAAAAAAGTAGTCAAAATGCGGCATCTCTAATGATTATCAATTCAATTCACATATTAAAAGCTACGAAACTCATATTACCTCATTCGTTCATGATGTTACTGAACCCTGTTCATCATCTTCAGACCCTTGTCTCAAGTTGCATCGCTCGACAATCTTAGTCATAAAATCCTCAAGGCTAAGCTGCCAAGCAGAAGTATACACAAGCTATTAACCAAAAAGCAAAGTCAATAACCTAACGGTTTCTATAAACAAGAAGTATACAGAAGCTATTAACCAAAAAGCAAAGTCAATAACCTAACGGTTTCTATAAACAGAAAGAATATTGTGAAAGTTCATTTGTTTTTAGATAGCATTTGTATAATTGTTTGGTCATGTTGGTTTAAGTTTTAGTCTATTTTATTGATCATTTTTGTAAGCAGATTATACAACTTTTAAATTTATTAATTACTTCAGCTGGCATAAAGAAAGAGAAGATCAAATTTTATAAAGTACAAGTTTATAGATTATGTTAACTATATAAAATAGATTTGAGAATTTATACAAATTTTACCAGAATCTAGAATTGATGCTTGATCACTACTTATCATGCAAACTTTATGCTAATCCAAACCTGAACATGTTATCTACCTTTTGGTATATAATCTGCGACAACTTCTTCTATCTAGCCGATGTGGGACACAGTTTTCATGGAAACATATCTTACATTTGAAATTGATCATCACATCACCCCACAACGAGAATGAAACACTGCTATAAACTAAGATAGATAATACGGAGTATCGATTTTTAATACGCACGACTTTGAAATTGATCATCACATCACCCCCACAACGAGAATGAAACACTGATATAAACTATCTAAGATAGATAATACGGAGTATCGATTTTTAATACGCACGACTTTGGATCTGAGATATATCTTGAGTAGTCACTCCTGCCAGATTAAACAAAACCACATATTTCAAACGATATGGAAAGTGACTCATTCAAACATATTCAAATGATGGTTGGCTAGGTTAAGTGAGATGAGCCTAATAATTTGAGGAGTAAACTACACTGTTCGTCCTTGTGGTTTAGTTGACCGACCGAAACCTTCTTCCTTCGACAAAAAAAAACGCACCATCCGCCCAAGTGCGAAACGTTATGTATCGTTGGTCCTTCACTCTAACAGATCTTCACTAACGCCGTTAATTGTCGCATGTGATACCCGTGAGGGTATTTTAGTCCTTTTACCCTTTACTTTTAACTTTATCTTCTTATTTTAATTAACTTCATTTCCAACCATCACCGCACATCAACATCTCCAACAATCTTTATCTTCTTTATATATTCATCTTCATCACCACCATTATCACCTTCACAATCCCCAAAATCAACACCTAAGAACATTGTACCAAAACCCACAAATCCCAATCACCTACCACCATCATGTTTACATAGATCTAACATAACCAACAACATTGCTCCATCAACCGACCACCGTGCGTTCATGCTACCACTGCCATCCCATACCGCCATACAACTGTCACCGCCATCACTAGAGCCACCACGTCGCCACCACCATCATCTACACACAACATAACCCACCACACCACCACATCTTGACGATAAAACCCATTTGTAGGTACAAATGTTAAAATATACTAAAGTGATAAAACCCACTTCAATGTCAACAACAATGGCGATTTTCACCCAGATCCGTGACCGAGTCTTGCGTCTCACACAAACCCAAATGTTAGGGGATTTTTCGTTTAGTGAAAATATGTTGAAGTTGTTGACGTAATGGTGATGATTTCGAGTTGTTGATGACGTCATCGATAGTAAAGCTGTTAATGTTAAGTGATTTGATCATTATAATAATCTAAATGTTGAAGCTGATGACGTCATGATTCAAAATGTCCGGCGTTTCATTGTTAATAATGTTTTACTAGCTAAATTTGAATATCTATGGCGGTTCTTTTTGTTATAATCAAGTTGATGGTCGATGACGGCATCGATTTAGAATTAGTTTATATTGAGTAGTTTAATACTAGATCGTATTGTGTACTTGAGAATTTGTTGATTTTTAGAGGTTTTTGTATACATTACAATAGTGGTGTATGGTTTTGAATTGGGTATTTTGATTTGATTTGATTGTGATTTCATAAAAGATTGTGAACAGAAAAAGATAGTGGTTGACTATTGGGTGGTGTAGTTGGAGATGACGATGAATATAAAGAGAAGATGAAATTAAAAATGAAAGGAAAAGACCAAAATACCCTTATGTGGATACCATCTTTTGCCACGTAACGAAATTTACTAAGCGTCGTTAGAGTGAAGGACCAATGGTGCATAACGTTTCCCACTTAAGGACGGATGGTGCATTTTTTTCGGTCAAAGAACGAAACTAGTCGGTCAACGCAAACCACAAAGACGAACGGTGTAGTTTACTCTAATTTGAGGGGAAATTTGAAGTCAATGCAACTCTATTTCTTTGTTTTTTGAATGACTAACATTAACTTTAGCAAAGTGGATAAGTCATGAAGTTTGACGTATCTAGCTTTTATACGGCTTACAAAGCTTTCTAACGCCCTAATCGGATTTAGAAGTTCCATTGATTTAAATTTTAACATAAAAAAACATAATTTTATCATTTTAGATAAATAAAGGGACTCTCCTTGTTAAGAAAAGTTTTTTTGTTTTCCTAAATTAATAAAAGAAAAAGTAAGGATTCATATAAATTTACCTCCGATTCAAGACGAAGCTGTTGAGCTTGATAGCTTGAACACAAATCAGAGACAACTTGGTATAATTCCAAACAAGCAAGTCTCACATACATTGTGGTATATAAACAAAAATAGTTTCTTTCCTTTGATCTATGTGAGATTGAAACCAGTCAACCTTTTCACCTTTTCACAATGCATATCTTACATTTGTAGCGATGCCATTCCATTTCATTAGCTTGCATATCTTGCATATAGACGCCGATACACAGTTTGTGTGATCTAGTTGACCATTGATAGAACATCACCTTGTAACTTATTCAAGGTATAGCCACACACTCCTCTTGGATCTTGATGCCAATTGTAAACCACTTGACAGGCAGTGGCTTAACATCACCAAACGTGACTAGTTCAACCGTCATCAGCTATGAACTTGTAATGCATTAAGAAATAAGAAGGTTGAATGTCACCCACTGCCTGCTGGTAACATCGAATCATAAACTACCATGAGCAGTGTATCCATTAAAAATATTCTTCGAATCGCACAACAACGTTAGGGTGATTCAGCTTAATCCGCTCGCACGTGCGATTACTCAATGAAGTGCGTTAAAGAATGAGTTTTAGTTTGATGATTAACCCAATGGGCTAAAACTTCACCCGGGCCATGTTTAAGCACTCATGTAATCTAAGTATCAAACTATATAGTAGGGATGTTGATCAGTTCGGTTATCGGGTTATACATTTTATTCGGTTCGGTTAAAAAAATATTCTGGGTAAAACCAAAAACCAAACTGAACCGAATTCAAATTTGATTCAACCGAACCGAATAACCAAAAATTGAACTCCTATAACCGAAGACCGACCCGAATAACCCGAATTACATAATTTTAATTATTTTTTCATTTACTTATATATATTTTTAGCGCAATTTTTTTTCAAGCTTAAATATTAATAATGTTATATTTATACTAAGAAATAGTTTCAGTAATTTTTTTCTTTATATAAATACATAGAAAAAATATAAATTATTTGAATTCGGTTTTCGGTTTTCATTGCCAAAACCATATCAAAACCGATAACCGAATATTTAGTTCGGTTCAATTCGGTTTTGACAAATTTGGTTTGATTACGAATTCGGTTCATTTTTTTCGGTTCGTACGGTTTCGGTTTTTGGTTACTGTGGATATTACCCGATCTGTGAACACCCTTACTATATAATACACTATGGTGCTCGACCATTTGAGAATAAGACTAGGTTAGGTTTTCATATTTATAAAAGAATTTAGGATAAACCGACTGTTTATCATGTTTACCTTTTATATGAGTAAATAAATAGCAAAACACACGACTTAGTGAAACACTATGACTCGACCGCCATATATTTGTGTGAATGAACAGCGAATAAGAGAACGTTAAAACATTCTTAGATAAGTCTAATGAAAATTTTGAAGCTAAACCGCGTTACATAATCGATATAAATATTTCCAGATCAATCTTGATAAAGAAACATGCCCAGTAACCTTTTTGGATGCACTATGGAATTGGGGCTTTTAGCCACAACTTTTTTGGTTTTAGAGACGAGAATGTCGTTGCAAAAGACTTTTAACTGCAACTTTCTCGGTTTTAGAGATGACATGCTGTCGTCACTAAAAAATCTGATTTTAGTAGTGATGTTGAGTTACTTCATGCTTTATCAATAAACAACCACTCAGCTCTGGCGCCGTCAAAGACATTAAGTTCAAAGGTTTGATAATTAGTAAATGAGTAAACAAATAATACCTTAATTATGACATAAAGTTAACCTTTTACATCCAACCATAAACTTCACTCATTATATAAATAAAAATGTTGAAACAGTAAATAACCAAACAATACAATTGAAGATAAACAGATTGGAGGGTGAATTCTATGGTGAACACCAGCTAAGTTTGAACTCATAGAAGCCACGAGGAGTCGTTGTATCAAGAAAACTTAAAGAAGAACTTGTAGCAGGATACGCGACGATTGTTTTCACAGCATCGATGTTGAAAGGCACTGAAACCCCACGTACATGTGAAACTCCTCATTTCAATGTTAAACTTGCTTGATAATTTGAGTGCCTCCCTCATCTTAAGAAAGAACCATTCATTGATGGAAATACCCAATGCGAGAGATAGCTCAATTTGCTCGGGAGGAGTAGTTGTAAACAAGAGATGAGGGGCTGCAAAGCTTGCGCGCTTGTAAGTAAGTAAATTAGGAGCATAAACTTGTACCTTGATTTCCTCGACGAGTGAAAAAGATAACATCTACTTCCGCAACGTAAGACATGTGATATCCTAGATCTCCACACTAGACCATTTGATTTCAAGGTTCAACTCCTCTAGAAAGGGGAAGTCAGATTTGATCATATTGGAAAATGCATCATCTAAGTACACATTATGTAATTCTAACACAATCAAGCTCCTATCCCACATTAACGTGGTTGTGTTATATAGGAGCGAGAGTAGAGATGGGACATGATCAATTTCCAAAATATTAACCCAACCACCACAACTTAGACATACTATAACCTCACGAAGATAACGGAGGTTATTTACCTTGATTTCATCGAAGTCTGGGGTTACGTCGAGGATGATCTGTTCAAGTAACTTATTCTTAGATATTAATTGATTAAGCACATATTGAGTTATGTACACACGAGACAACTCTAGTACTCGTAGGTTGGTGCATCGGATGGCAGGATTGTAACTAATGTCAAGTGAATGAATATTCTTATGGGGGTTTATAAATTCCAAACATAACGTGTTGAGATTTTCATTTGAGAATATCTCATCAGGCAAATTAAATGATGTACCCAAGATTGTGAGGCGAAGATCTTTGAGAGAAGTTTTAGAAGAAGAAGTTGCTTGCATAATCAATTTTCAAGCAACACGATAAGCGGTGTGAATGCTCAAATGAAGATCAAGGCTTGTGATAGGTAAGTTGTGTTGGCCTACGAGAACAAAGCGGTGCTAAATTATCTAAAAGCAAAACATCACCTTCTTCCAAGGTACAAATTCATCCTCGATGAACTTGATATAAATCGTACACATCATCATGGGTAGGTGGCGACTTACTATCACAAATTGTGATCGGTTGAAGTTGAAACACAAGATTCTCCCATTCACCAGGCCCTCCACGAGCAAGCAACATGCTATTGAACCCTTTCTTGCTTTTCAACTGTTTATCTAATACTTTCGACATGGTTTCATCTAAACGGTTAAGGTATTTGAAGCTCGTAAAGCCGAATCACATAATCGACATAACTATCCCATTCAGTTCAATCAATTTTTAATAAATGATATGCCATTAAGCCAAGTCACATAATCGGCATAACTACGTACTCTTGTTCAATTCAGCCAACTTTTGATACAGTTAATTATACATAATTAGATCAATTAGTTTTATGTAAACATTAGGACTTGGGGCGTCATATGTTCTACTTATATCTAGTTACATAATATATCTAGTTACATAAACAAATGGACTCTCAAACTTTGTAACCGGAAAGTTAGGACTCCTTGCTAAAAAAATGTTTATACGTTTTGTCAACTAGAAAAGTAAAGAATTGATATAAACTTCTCTGACATAGCAGACTTACTTGTTAGTCCTAACAAGGAACGTAGTATATCAGAAAACTTGATACTAATCCACACGCATATAATGTATATACATTGTGGTATATTAGGTAGCATAGTTTGTCTTCTTTTAACTATGTTGGATTAATAGCTTTTAACTATTAGAATCCTCACTGAATGTGACACACTTTCATCGAATCCAAAACATCTTCGTCTATCAATTCTAACTTCATTCCCACCTTGGCAGCCCTCCCATAGTGAAATTTCAGGTTCCTAATCACCAAACGTGGCTTGGCAACGACTTACCATCACAAAATGTGACTAGTTGAGGCTCAAATACAAAATTCTCTCACTATCTCTAAAAGCTAGTAGTTAAACATTTTCATACTTGATATCCAAAAGGCTTATGATACGGTGAGCTGGAAATTTTTGAACGACATTCTTATTGGGTTTGGTTTTCATGAGAAGATGATAAAGTGGATTATGGCATGTGTAACTAGCACATCTTTTTCTATCAACGTTAATGGTGATTTGCACAGATATTTTAAAGGTAAATGGGGTCTTCGGCAAGGTGATCCTATGTCGCCTTATCTTTTTACGTTGGTTATGGAAATATTAACTCGCATGTTAAAGCGCAGGATTCGTGAAGATGGTGCTTTTGAGTATCATAACAAATGCGACAAACAAAAAATAGTTAATATTTGTTTTGATGACGATCTTATCTTACTTGTTCGAGGGGAAGTTCATTCAGCTAGGATCTTATTGGATGCTTTTGAAGAGTCTAAGGATGCTTCGGGGTTAGTTCCAAGTATTCCTAAAAATACCGTTTTCTTTTGTAACGTGCTTCCTCAAGTAAAAAATTCTATTCTCAATCTCATGCCATTTGAAGAAGGCACTCTCCCTATCAAGTATTTAGGTGTTCCTCTTATTTTCTACAAGACTTCTTCATAAGGATTGTAAATTCCTTGTTGAGAGTGTTCAGAAAAGAATTAGAGACCGGAAGAACAAGTGGCTTTCATTTGCGGGTGGGCTTCAGCTAGTCATTTATGTCCTTTCTTCTATGCATGTTTACTGGGCGTCTGTTTTTATTCTCCCGGCTGGTATTATTTATGATATTGAGCAACTTATGTGTGGCTTTTTGTGGTGTCAAGGGTATATGAAGCAGGGTAAAGCTAAGGTTGCGTGGGAGGATGTTTGCCTTCCCAAAACCGAAGGGGGTCTTGGAATTCGTAATCTAGAATCGTTTAATGTGGCTCTCATGACATCTCATGTTTGGAAGATTTTAACTAATAAACAAACGCTGTGGGTCCATTGGATACATGCGTACAAGCTCAAAAGTAGAAGTTTTGGGGAGTGAGTATGGGTTCAAACATTAGTTGGGGATGGCAGAAATTATTGAGTATTCGACACATTATTAGACCATTTTTTTGGCATAAAATTGGTGATGGTACGAAAGCCTCCGCTTGGTTTGATCAATGGGCTGATATTGGGCCGCTAATATCTCATATTACCTGTAGAGCTATCAACACTGGAGGGTTTTCCATTCAAGATAAATTGGTCGATATTGTGCATGATAACGCATGGAGGTGGCCTAATACATGGTTAGTTCGTTTCTTCGCTATCCATCGCTCAAGTTCCTATATTGCATAATAATCAAGAGGATGTCTTACTTGAAGTCCTATGATGGCTTGTTTAAAGACTTTCTTGTCGAGATATATGGCATGCTATTCGTGATCGTGGCCCGAAGTGGCATGGCATTCATTTGTTTGGTCTACTTATGGAATTCCAAGGCATTCTATTCACGTATGGCTTATTATGAGGAAACGCTAAAGACTCAAGATCGCCTGAGGCAATGGGACGTTGGCAGTGATGTCGACTTAAAGCTCCTTCTTTGCCCGTTATGTTAGCTTCAACCCGACACCCATGAGCATCTATTTTTCGAATGTTATTTTGCGGCTAATGTGTGGAAAGGTGTGCTTCAAGCGGCTGAACTGCCTGACGTACCACCAGTTTGGAGTGATATCATGGATTGGATAATACCCATGGAAAAAAAGAACAATGTTACTAGCATTGTAGGTAGACTTATAGTGGTTGCGACAGCTTATTATGTATGGCAAGAGCGGATTCATATTTTATGTTCGAACTCATATTTTATGTTTCAATATACTTCACCGGGTACAAACCCTTTACCAAAAATAAATAAATAAAATAAAATAAACTAAACGTTTTCATACTTTGTGACATATTTTCATTAACCGGTAAAGGTATTTACAGCTGGTTAAGCTGAGTAACTTTAATCTACATAACTACTCCCGTTCTATTTGGGACATGGAGTGTCATATAATTTAGTCATATCTATATTTACATAAACAAATGGACATGAGTTTTTTAACGGGAAGTTAAGACTCCTTTTATCAACATAAAGAATATAGATTTTGTTAAATATGAAAAAGTGAAGAATTCATCCAACGTTAAAAGATGAAATAACCTGATACTAATGGTAAATGGTTCATATACATTGTGGTACATAAGCTAGCATAGATTCTTTTCTTGTACCCATGTGGGATTCATAGTTGTCATTTAAGGTTTTCATGAAACATATGTTACATTTGATGTTACCCCACACTCCTACAAACCAGAAAATGTTCTTCATACAAATATATGGAAAAACAATGTGGTTCCTCGTCACTTACATATATAGACCCCAATCCACGACGAGCGTTAGCTTGCGAGTTAACCATTATTGGTCTAGCACTGTTAAACTATCTAGAAGCGAAACATAACCTTTCTTCCAGGGTATAGCAACTCATTTCTCCTCCAAGATCTTGATGCATTCGTCACTTGAGTATGCAGCGGCTTACCATCAACAAATATGAACGGTTTTGGTTCAAACACAATAATATCTCGTTTGCAAGTCCCTCCATGAGCAACAACCTTGTTGTCCAACCATGTCGAACTTTGTGAAACCAGCTTTGGTCATATTAGAATCTTGAGTGAATGCAAACCATCTTTCGTTTATCCATTCCAGCTTCTTTACAGCATTTGTAGCCTTCCATAGTTAAATTTCATGTTCCTAATTAATAAATAGTCTTTTATTTTATAAAATAGATTTTAAGATTGTTTCATCTAAACGTTTTTAGTCAATTTATACTTGACTTCTAATGTTCTAACAGTCTAATGTTAAGTATGAACTACTTCAACGTAATAAAGAACACAAGTTATGAAACAAATGGATTCATAAATTTTGCAACACCAAAAGTTAGGACTTCTTGTTAGAATGAGTTTGTGAATTTCAATAATTACGAGAAAAAAAAATCAAGAGTTCATATAAATTTTTCTCTATAGCTTGAAAACATGCATTGTATTGTTTAATTTGTTACTAACAATACAGCCTCAAGATAAGAGAAAACTTGATATTACCCCAAATTTGTATGATCCATATGCATTCTGGTATATAAGCTAGCACAGTTTATTTTGTTTTATCTATACGGGATTCAAAGCATTCATGGTTTGCATGAAGCATATCGTACATCTGAAGTTGATCATCAACATCATCCAACATAAACACAAACCACAAAATGTTATTAATATTACTATTTGAAAAACCAATGTGATTCCATTTGACTTGCCGTGTATAATCACTTGCATATAGACGCAAATAGGGATGAGCACAGTACGAGTCTTGTACCAATACCGTCATCAATTAGTGACCGATTTTTCCCGAGCATAAATTAGTGGTACCAAGATCACCGAATCGGATTCGGATACCGGTGCACAAATCGGGTTTCCCGGTTTTCGAATTTACCGATTTGGTACCGGTCCGTGCAATTAGTGGTCCGAAATTTTTTCACCTTATTTCGTAGTCCCGTGCGTGCATCAGTATATTGAGAATCGATGCGGTTCGGTCAATTCGATGCGGTTCGGTTCGGTTTCGGGTCGAAATGCTCATCCCTAGACGCAAATACATGACGAGTGTTAGATTACGAGTTGACCCTTTGTCATAGAAAATGAATTAAGCACTGCCAAATTATCTATAAGGTATAGCGACTCATTCCTCTAAGATCTTGATGCAATCAATAAAAAGATCAAATTAAGCACTTGAGAGGGCAATGGCAATGTGACCGGTTCAGGTTCAACTGCAACCACCATGCTATTGAACCATGTTTTGGTTTGTTTTACATTATCAATCCGAAGGCTAGCTTTGGTCTCACTAAATCAAACCATCTTCATTCATCCATTGAAACATCATTCCAACAGCCCTAACATAGTTAAATGATTCCTTGTTGTGGGTGTATTACTGTATTATCCCAACAACGACTTCATTTAAATTAATATGGAAATGGACTACTTTGAAGAGATAGATACATGTAGCTGGTTGATTGGGATGGCCGACACGCTGTCTTAACATGATTGAGTTAGGGAAATAGATATAATAATGGTTGAAAAAACGTAATTATCGAAAAACTTGTAGTATTTAGAAGTGAATGTCTAATCAGGTCTTAAGAAGCGTTGGTTAAGATTTGTTTTTTTTTTATTTTTAATAACTGTTTATGTGGGTCCCCGTCTAAATATGCAATGTTGTGTCAACTACAACGACCATTTACGTAATTAAAACCATAAAAGACAAATCTTAACCAATGCCCTTAGGGCATTGGTTAGACATTCCCTATTTAGAATAGGGGTGAGTATCAGGCCAATAACAACCCGACCCGACCCGAAATCGATCCATTTCGAAACCAAGTTTTGGGAAAACCTAAACCGAATACCGAACCGAAATTACTCGGTTTTATTCGGTTTGGTTCGAAATACCGACCAGACCCGAACCGACCCATCCCATCCCAAAACCGAATTTCGAAAAAACCCTAAACCGAGAACCGAACCGAGTATGATCGGTTCAGTTTCGGTTCACTCGGTTTCGGTCGATTTTTCGAGACGAGTCGGTTTCGGTCAATGTTGCTCACCCCTAGAAAGCAATAAGGAGGGAAATGAGGAATGTGACGACACTTGTTAATGGAGTTGACACATTTATTTGTCTTTTTCTTTTTTATGTTCAAAATGAAAACGTGGATTTTATTTGTATCACACAAATAAATCGAGATGTGGGAAAATTGTACCCGCCGTTATGTGTCGAAGTAATTTTTTGTGGGTTGTTGCAGTTGTCCTTCAGCCTTAGGAATAAGCCTTCCAGACACCTGCTAAGATGAACGACGCGTTAGTCTCGCCCCGGGTGTCATCCCAGGACCCGACTCCGGCATAAGAGTAAGTATGTGTTTTACCGAAAGGTATAGTATAAATGTATGTGTGTGAGAGAAAATGATACCTTATTTCCCAATACTGTATGCGTATATATACTACACGATGTCACCGTCGGTCCTCAGTCTCGTGCTTCATGGGGTCGTTGGCGATATCGAGTCGACATCGCCCCGACATCGCCCCAGGGTCATGTCCGACATCCACGGGATGAGACAAAGTGTATCGAGCTAAATGCCAAAATCTTGTCGGTCGGCGTGTCCTTCGGACGGATGACTGTCATTGTACCTTCGGCTTGGATTGTTGCCTTAAGTATCGGTCCCCAGTTAAGAGTATCGGTCCCTTCGGTTAAGAGTATCGGTCCGCCGGTGTTGAGTATCGGTCCATTCGGTTAAGAGTATTAGTCCTTCGGTGTTAGGCGAAGGCATATCGTCGTCATGTCCCCAAGTATCATGTTACTTGTATTTGACAAGTGACGTGATACTATATATAGTTGTCGATTAGCTTCATTCGGAGTAACCCGGCGAGTTCTGGGTTTATGGGCCTCGTTTTGGGCTCTGGGCCCGGGCCCATGGGGTGAAAACGAGTTAAATTAATATATACCGTTTTTCATGGGATCGTGCCACGTGGCAGATGGTACCCATTGACGGTTCAGATTCAGCCGCGTCGTTCTCTGTCATGATGGGACGTTTCGCGTCCACTTTCTTTGCCTATATAAGGAGCTTTTTCTTCATTTGTAATTTTTACTTTTTACCTTCAACTCTTTCGTCTTCCGCTTGACATAAACCTTCGGCGAGTTCAGGTGAGTTTTATCCCGCTATTCCTTCGTTGTTTCCGTTGCATCTTGTCAATATCTCATGGCTTCTAGCTCATGGACCCTCAAACATCCGCCCTAAGGCTGATATGCATGTGTACTCCTCGCTGCTCTCAGAGGGGGAGCTCGAGCAAATCATCAATGATTACGGCATACCGATCGATCTAAACCCTCGTCTGCCCCCTGCGGAGTTTACCATGAATAACCTCCCTCCTGATGCCATTGGCTGTCTGAACAAGATTATGCGTTTCCGTGTCCGGGTTCCCTTTTCTACTTTTCTCTTGAGGGTGATTCGGCACTTCCAAGTTCACATTTCCCAATTGGTGCCTATCGGATTGAGCAGTTGGTCATGTTTGAGATTTATTGCCGAGCACGGAAATTGAGCCCAGTGAATTTGTTTGGTCTTCTATACTTTAAATAAGCGAGGGCATTGGTTTTCCTTCGGTGAAGAACCGGGAGGCCCGTCCGCATTTTAAGGAAACATGCTCTAGTCTCAAGAATTGGAAGGATTGTTTTTCTTGATTGACCGGAGGCGCTTCGGATGCAATGCCTTGAGGCATCCGGACTCAACGTATCGGATCCTCTTCCTGCTAGCGGTTTTGAGGAGGCCGATGTTAGGAGGTTATGCGAAGGAGTGGTGGAGCTCCGGCCGGTACACTCCGGTCTTCTGTATGAGGTTGGGTTGACAAAGATTTGGAAGCATTCTGGGTTCCGTGTGGAGTTCAAGGATATTGACAAGAATGGTAATGCAACCACCTAAGTTCGTTTTGCTTGCTTCTTTTTTTTTTGTACATACATATATATGTATCATCCTCTCTCCCGTCTTTTTTATGTGGCATCTTCCTTTTTTTTTGTAGTCATAACTATGTCTCAGTATCTTCGTCTGAGGTCGGAGCAGGGGTCCCGGTTGGGAAAGGGGCGTAGGTTGGCTGAAGGGAGAAATACCTCGATGTGACGAACCTTTGAGAACCGACCAACCGATTCTGAAAGTGGCGGGGTTCGAGAATTGTGGAGAAAGCCGATGCGGAGTTTTAAAAGCTAAGGAAAAAAGAGGAAGCAAGTGGAACGAAGGCACTGGGGTCCTTCGTCATTGTTGAAAAGGAGACGGAGGAGTCTCCTGTCGAGGTGTTGTCTAGCCTAGAGGATTCCCAGGACGCTCATTCGGCTTCTCCCGTGAGCACCGTGAGGCCCGAGGACAATGTGGGTGATGTCCTGCAAGGAGATGGAGGTGTCGGGAGGGTCTCTTGGGAGGGGCTCATTCGGCTAAGGAGCCCGTCACCGCCATCGTCCAAGGTATTATCTTAGTTATTATATGTTGCCATCGTTATTGTTGAGTGGGTCCTGATTTCGTTCTTCGCAGAAACTGGGGCTGGGGGTTCGGGGTTGCATGCGGAGGAGACGATCCAACACCGAACGGGGCCTACGTGGAAAAGAATTAAAAATATTAAAATTTTAATTTAAAAAAAAATTAATTTTTTTTCAAAAATTCGTTTAAAAAAAAAAAAAAAAAAAACTTTTTTTTTAAATCGAAAAAAAAAAAAAAACCTTTACGTTTTTCAAATAATCGTTTAATGAGTTAGTCACTCCGTTAATAATAGTTTTCACCGTTTTGTCCGTTTTATCCGTTTCGTTCGTTTTTATCCGTTTCCCCTTTTTTCGTTTTCGTCCGTTTTCATTCGTTTTTAAAGTTTTGTCCGTTTTCTTACGTTTATCCGTTTTCTTATGTTTTGTCCGTTTCTTTACGTTTTATCGGTTTCATTCGTTTTCTTACATTATTCTTATATTTTTCCGCTTTTCTTACGTTTTGCTTGTTTTTCGTACATTTTTCGGTTTCATCATTTTTCGTACATTAGTACAAAAGCGAAAAGAAAACGGACAAAATGTAAGAAAATCTAAAAAAAGAAAAAACATATGAAAACCGATAAAATCGCATAAAAACGGACAAACGTAAGAATAACGGACAAAATCTAAGAAAATGTAAGAAAATCTAAAAAGAAAAAGCAGATGAAAACCGATAAAAATCGTCTTTAAAACAGGCAAAACGTAAGAAAACGGACAAAAATCTAAAAATAATGTAAGAAAACGGAAAAAACGGATGAAAACCGATAAAAGCGTAAGAAAGCGGACAAAACATAAGAAAAGCGGATAAAACGTGAGAAAATGGACAAAACTTTAAAAACGAATGAAAGCGGACGAAAAAAAAAAACGGAAGCGGATAAAAAGCGAACAAAACGGATAAAAGCGGACAAAACGGGTGAAAACTATTATTAACGGAGGACTAACCTATTAAACTATTATTTGAAAAAACGTAAAGGTTTTTTCGATTTAAAAAAGCGTAAAGTTTTTTTTTTTTTTTTTTTTTTTTTTTTTTTAAGCGTTAATTTTTGAAAAAAATTATTTTTTTTCGAAATTAATTTTTTTTCCACGTAGGCAAGCCATATGACTTGGCAAGCGTCACACAAACCCAAGTGACCGGGCAAACCACGTAGATTGGAGAAAGTACAACTCTGTATCGACACGTAAAAAAAAGACACTACCTGTGGGGTTGAAAAAAAGTCTGGTCTATATCGAACATTTGAGAAAGACGTGGTATTTAATAAACTTAAACCCAATAAACTTCTAGTCTTTTCAATCTAAATGCAGACCCCTCTTACATTTGGAGTTTTTTTAATAAACGTCACCCCACAATCACACGATCGAGCTAGAAAGTTGAAAATGCTAGTATTTGAAACTACGATGTGATTTATTTCAACCTCATGATCTTGTTTGAGCTTGTTTGTAATCAGTGGCATATAGCTGCCTGCACATGACAAGTGCAAGCTTGTGAGTTCAAAACTTGTTTTGAAAATGTTATATGTTATGATCAACGTATATGGTACACTTTGACTCTTAGGTCATATTTCACCTAGTGTTAAGATCGACTTGCTCGTCATCATATATAGTGCAGATGAATGGAAGGAAAATGTTAACACCTTTTTAGTTAGACTAAAGGAGGTATTTGAAGCTCGTTATACCATGTTACATAATGGATATAGCTACTCCCTTCTAGTTTGTTCAATCTTTGATAAAGTATTAGCCCGTATGCGCGTTCTACATAATTAGATCCACTTCATTTGTGTAAAGAGTATGAAATAAGTTCATTCAAAAGAATTAGTTTAAAAGATCATGCCTCGTAACCTTTTTAAATGTTTTATAAAATCATGAACTTAACAAAACAATAATCGTAACAACTAAGAAAAGGAGAAGAATACTTAGTCTTGTAATCTCATCAACACCGATCATTACTCTTCAAAATCTTAAGCAGTGTTGCAAAAAAAGGTCTACAAGGCCGATTAGATGCTATTGGGCCACCGACCTTTCAAATTTATGTAAATCGTTCAAACAAATCGGTCAAGCATGGTCAACGGCGATTAACGATGGTCAAACTTGCCGAAAACATGGAAATCTTACCAGAAATAACCTAAACGCGCCGTAAATTAGTTATAATCACTGTTTATATCTATTACAAGATGTTTTTCATGGAAAATCTTGACGAAAATATCAACACTTGCCGTAAATACTTAAAATTGGCAAACATGCCAATACAATTAATTACCGATTCGCTATTTTTGCAACCCTGAACAAATGTAATCACTTATAGTCGCTGTTTATATCTATTACAAGATGTTTTTAAGGAAAATATTTTTGGAAATACCCAAAACTACCCAGAAATACCCAAAACTTGCCAAAAATGCCAGTCCGATTAATCATTGATTAATCCCGTCTAAACTGATTACAAGCTACTGAGGGGTCGACCACCACCACTGATTCGCGATTTTGCTACCTTGATCTTAAGACTTATTGCCTTTTGCAGCCCTCTTATAGTTAAGTTTTCGTGTTCTTAATTAGTAGGTAGTGAAATTTACTATCTAGTAATATTTAACTGTTTTTTTCAGGACTTGTGAACGTTTTTTGGCTATGATCTTTTTTGGCGATGAAGTTTTCATTCTCTTTAAACCAAGTTACATAATCGACATAAATACTCTCGTTCCGTTAAATTAATCTTTGATAAACTATACACCCGTTACACATTAATTCATGCCTTGTAACCTTTTTATGTACTTAATTTTATATAAAATCTTAAACTTTACAAAACATGAAATATCGTTGAGATGCATAAGGTACAACAAGAAAGGGATTCTCAAATTTATAGACCTTTTGTTGAAAAAAAGTTCATACATTTTGGTAGCTAAAAATTAAGAAACGATGCAAAAGGTACAACAAGAAAGGGATTCTCAAATTTATAGGACCTTTTGTTGAAAAAAAGTTCATACATTTTGGTAGCTAAAAATTAAGAAACGATGCAAAAGGTACAACAAGAAAGGGATTCTCAAATTTATAGGACCTTTTGTTGAAAAAAAGTTCATACATTTTGGTAGCTAAAAATTAAGAAACGATACAAATGTTACTCCCGTTGATTGGCTATCATTATAACATTATAATGATAGTTAATAGCGAAACTAAACTTTACAGAATTCTCAAATACATTTATCATTATAACATTATAATGATAGTTAATAGCGAAACTAAACTTTACAGTATTCCCAAATACATTTTGGTAGCTAAAAATTAAGAAACAATACAAATGTTACTGCCGTTGACTGTGTTATAATGATAGTTAATAGCGAAAGTAAACTTTACAGTATTCCAAAACACGTATGACGTATATACAATATGGTATATAAAGAATTACTGTTTCTTTCATCAAACCGATGTGGGACTCAAGTTGTCAATCTTTCATGAACCAAATCTTACAATCGAAGTTGATCATGCATCCACGTTACCCCACATTCACACAAACCACAATTTTAATGATACTAATATATGAAGTAACAATATGTTTACATTTCACTAGCCGTGCGTATTCACATACATATAGACGCTAATACATGATGAGCGTTAGCTTGCGAGTTTACTATTAGTCTGAAAATGAAGCACTGTTAAATTATCTATAGTATAGCTACACATTCCTCTTCTAGGATCTTGATGCAATTGTACACAACATAACTAGGCATCATCTTACCATCACCAAACGTGACCGGTACATCAAACCATGATCTTTTTCAATCACACAACAAAGTCAAGTATTTGATTTAGTCCTCGGCTCCCCACTCATTGAAGCTTGTTTTGTTAACTGATTTCATAATGTTAGTTGTTACAATCAAATTAATTATGAGGTGTAACATGGTGCACTACCAAATTGATAATAAGACTATAAATATCTTAACTTCTGATGGTATACCCTTGAAAACAATATAGCTTGGTGGTTTATGATTTGTTCCACACAATGATAGCAGATACCCAGAAATAATATAGCGTCATAGTCGATATACATGTTAGTACTATAACGTCCATTTGCACTTTAGTGTATTAGACAACTACATTTCTTTTCGACGTGGGCTTATTATAGCCTACATTTTTAATAACAACATTTGCATCTTCACTATTAATCATTTTAAAAGCTGTTTTATCTTACGAAGTTACTCCAGCCAAATTAATTAATATCGAGGTTTAATACGTATGACTTTGGATTTGAGGTGTATCCTTGAGTAATCACTCCTGCCAAATTAAACACAACGACACCTTGTCAAACGATATGGAAATTAACTCATTTAAACATATTTAAATGATGGCGAGGCTAAGTGAGATGAGCCAAATTAACTCATTGTTTTTCTACATAAATAAATAAAGAAAGTCAAAAATTCATATAAATTTAACTCCCATTCAGGACAGATTTGTTAGGCTTAACAAACTAACTGACTCAAATAAGAGACAGCGTGATCCTATTCCAAACGTGTATGTTCTACATACATTGTGGTATATAAACAAGAATAGTTTCTTTTCTTTGATCTATGTGGGATTGAAAGTTGTCAACCTTTTCACAACGCATATCTTACATTTGTAGCAATGTCATTCCATTTCATTAGCTCGTATCTTGCATATAGACGCCAATACACGATGTGTGTTATCGAATTGACCATTACTAAAACATCATCTTTTAATTTACTCAAGGTATAGCCACACATTCCTCCTTTAGAATCTTGATGCAATCGTAAACCACTTGACATGCAATGGCTTAACATCACCAAACTCGACCAGTTCTGGTTCACTCACAATGTTATCTCATACGTTCGGATGGCCCTCCATGACAACCACCATGCATGCTGTTAAACCATGTCTTACTTTGTCTTGCATCCTCGCTGAATCTGAATCATCTTCGTCTATACATTCCAACTTCATTGCGACATTTTCAGCCGTACCGTAGTTAAATTCTCAAGTTCCTAATTGGCGGTTAATCTTTATCTTACAGATTTTGACATAGTTTCATCTAAACAATTGTTGTAGTAAACATTATATCCTCAAATTTAATACGATATGACCTGATAGAAATAGTATTTAGTTAGCTATTTATTTAAACTTGACTTGAGATCGTCATCTCTAGCCATGAGCCATGTATACATCTAACCACGCTCTCCAATCGCAAATGAAAAATAAAATGAAGGAGAATGTTTAACAACTTTTTTTTGCTAGTCCAATATTTGAAGCTCTTCAAACCTTGTCACGTGATCGATATAATAGCTCTCACAACTTGATCAATCTTTTGATAAACTTAGCTCATATTTCATAATAAAATCAAGTTCATTCGCGTAAAAAAAAAATCAAAATTCTGTTAAAGGTCATGTGATTTTAGATAGCATTTGTTTAGTCCCATTGGTTCAAGTTTTAATCTATTACGAGTACATTGATCACTCAGATTATACAGCTTTCAAAGTTTATTAATTACTTGAGCTGCATAAAAAGACAATCAAATTTTATAAAGTAAAAGTTTATACATGAAAAAAAAAATTAAGAAATTATACAATTTTTACACACCTTGTTTCAATATGTCTATCATAACTTGTTTTGATGTGGTTATAATTAATTATGATACACACATCACAATAAGGGTCGTAAACTTTGTATCAATCCACTTACACACCTTTCATCTGCCTTTTGGTATATAAACTGCCACAACTTCTTCCACCTAGCCGATGTGGGATATAGTTTTCATGAAACATATCTAACATTTTTTGAAGTCGATCATCACATCACCCACACTCACGCTAACCACAATTTCATGAATAATAATATCTAAGACAACAATATGATTTCACTACACTTGCCAATACACGACGAGTGTTAGCTTGTGTGAGATAAACAAAAAGAACCCTAAACCATACTAAACATGCTATGTGAAGCATGCATATAACATGCTAGTCTTTTCAATCTATATGCACACCCTCTTACAGTTGGAATTGTTTATAAGAGTCACCTCACAGTCACACGATCGAGCTAGAAAGTTGAAAATACTAGTATTTAATATTTGAACTACGACGTGATTTAATTCAACCTCCCGAGCTTGTTTGAGCATGTTTGTAATCACTGGCATATAACCGGGGTACTCATTGTTTCTTTACTATTTATCTGTCTAATGCTATTCACGACTCTTTTCTACAACTGACAAAGCTTTTTTAAGAGTCCAATTAAACAAAAGTTACGCCCTAATCGGATTTAGGAATCGGTGTATTGTTTAAGCTTTAAGATAATAATAAAACATAACTTTTTTTTCTTAGTATTTGTCCAGTCACTCTAGTGCAAGTCTTAATCTACTCCCTATAATATATTAATCCTTTGTACGTTTATAGAAACGTATAACCTTATCAAATAACTTAAAATAATTGCTAACAATAATATTGAGCAACACAAACATAGGGATTCTCAAATTCTTAGTACTTTTTGTTAAAAAAAGGGATTCACACATTTTGTTAATTATGAAAAAGTGAAATTTTCCCAAATCAGACTTATCTTGTTGGGCCTAACAAGACACATCATGATATGGGGAAAACCTGTTAATTTGCCAAATACGTAAACTTTGTGGTATATTACCTAGTATTTTTTGTATCCTTTTAACCA
Source organism: Chrysanthemum lavandulifolium (assembly GCA_022545495.1). Classification (NCBI taxonomy): domain Eukaryota; kingdom Viridiplantae; phylum Streptophyta; class Magnoliopsida; order Asterales; family Asteraceae; genus Chrysanthemum; species Chrysanthemum lavandulifolium. Next base: position 273,341,704 of record CM040244.1, read on the forward strand.
TGTGGGACTGGAAAGTTGAAGCATGTGTCACATACTCACATTCGAAGTTGATCATATTAGCCGTTGATTTTGTTACCTTTCCAATAAAGTTACATGCCAAATCGGCCACTGGTTGAGTAGCCCGTAGGTGCGCAATTTTGGGAGTTAACTTGGGCCCATGAAAAGTAACAAACTGTACTTGCAAATGGACACGTGACACATTTTGGATAGAGCTGCGGAGTTTAGTAGTTACGCATGACCATTTTAGATATTGGGTTTAAAAATGACCATGATATAACCTATCTATGATTATGATATTTTACAAATATATTAGTTGATTTACAATTGGTAATAATTATTTATTTATCATAATGTGGCTCTTAATGATATGAAGTATTGATGGGAACGTTAACTAATTATGGATTATATTATGTATTATAATCTTAACTTTATTTGAAGTTGATCCCTACCTAAACTCTCTTATAAATAAGAGATTAAGTTTTTCCATAAGATACACCAAAAACAATACAATTCCATCACCAACGAGAGAGGATTAGGTAGAAAAACAAACCTCTACCGGATCTTTTTCATCACAAGTTTTCTATGGCTTTCACGTGCATCTCTCGAATCAAGGAAGGTTTACTTTATGTTTATGTTTAGAACTTTATATTATGATTAACATGAATATTGGGATTAAATTAATACCCTTATGTCACGTTTTTTTATAAACTCGATATATATAAAAAATAGAGTAAATTACACCGTTCGTCCTTGTGGTTTGCGTTGACCGCAGGAGTTCGTCATTTGACTAAAAAAGTTGCACCGTCCATCCTTAAGTGGCAAACGTTATGCGCCATTAGTCCCTCCCTCTAACGGAGCCCACTAACGGTCGTTAAGTCTTGTTAACCTGAGGGTATAATCGTCATTTCAACACAATAAGTACGAACGGTGTAGTTTACACTTTTTGTCCGTTTTTTTACGTTTTCGTCTGTTTTCTTACTTTTTCGTCCATTTTCTTACTTTTAACTCTGTTTTTTTACGTTTTCGTCCGTTTTCTTACGTTTTCCGCTTTTTACGTTTTTTACGTTTTTGCTTTTTACGTTTCGTCCGCTTTCATAACCAAACTACATCATGTAATCATCAAACAAGCATCATAAAGGAAACAAGGAAGATTGGGTTGAACCTTCGATAAATCGATATATAAATCGAAAAGGTTAACTAACGATTACAGACTTCGACCTATATATCTAGATGAATCGGTGCCTTCATACCAAAGAGACACACCGATTCATTGAAAGTAAAAGTCACACCCTTTCAACAATAACTACCTACAACCGAAATTAACTAACTATTTCGGTTGGTAACTTTATGCTTGACATACTAGGACCCTAAGCTTATAAACTTTACATAGACGACTCTAAATACATATACTAATTACACTAACTTTGCGTTTATAACATTATTGGTCCAACATTTTAGCCATGACTTTTTTGGTTTTAGAGATGACATGTTGTCATCACTAAAAAGTCGATTTTTAGTAGTGATGTTGAGTTACTTCATGTTTATCGATAAACAACCACTCAGCTCAGGCCGTCAAAGGCATTAAGTTCATATATAGGTATACTTGTGTATTTTCTCTTCAGTTTGATTATTATACTTTCTTTTTGTTGTATCAAATGGGTTAAAGTTAAAAAAGAAAAAAGAAAGCCATGCATCCCTTAATGAAGTAGGTCTTCTATAAAAACATAGTAGAATCACTCTTTCAACAAACTAATGAATGAGTAAACAAATAATGCCTTAATTATGACACATAAAACCTTTTACATCAAACCATAAACTTCACTCACTATATATAAACAAGTTGAATACAATGGGGCTTGTGGTCTCGTGGTACAAGCTTAAGTAGTTAAGCGAGCCAGTGAGAGTAATGATCGGGTGACCTCACCGAAGTCCTCACTTATGGACCATAAGCTCACTGATACTTAGACAATGAAGAGGAGAGCACAGAAGTCATTAGTCACAGAGTTCGAATCCAAGCCGCCCCGGTTTTCATCCGACCGTTACTCCAACGATAATTATCGTGTGGAGGCGGACGGTTTCGGCGGACGCCGTTATTAATCCCACTACGCCAAAGATGGATCCGGTTAAGAAAACATTGTGCAGGTGCGTGGTGGATGAGGCTCTTGTTAGGGCGGTCATGACTCTAATCCAAAAAATGAAAGTCACCGTTCAAAAAATATATATATAAACAAGTTGAAAAGTACAGTACCAAAAAACAAAGCAACCAGAAATTTGAATACACAATTGAAGATAAACAGATTGGATGGTGAGTTCTATGGTGAACACCAGCTAAGTTTGAACTCATAGAAGCCATGAGGAGTCGTTGTATAAAGCAAACTTCTAGAAGAACTTGTTAGCGCTACCCATCTTCCATCCATAGGACTTCTTATTTCACTATTTTCCATCACCCCCTTTAAGATTAGCTTCAAGAAGTAGTTGGCGACTTTGAGCCGTAATACATCATTCGTTTTTGCGTATATGGGATGGCAAATAGAAAAAACTGCATCAAGGATTAGTGAGTTCTCCCAAAAGACATTTATATTTGAAGGTCCTTGTAAAAGAAGTTCTTCAACATTTGTAGCAGGATACGCAACGATCGTTTTCACACCATCAATGTTGAAAGGCACCGAAACCCCATATATAAAACTCCTAATTTCAATGTTGAACTTGCTTGATAATTTGAGTGCTTCCATCATCTTAAGAAAGAACCATTCTTTGATAAAAAGATTTTGAATCTTGCTAAATTAAGATTTTGAATTTTTAGATAAGTCTAAGTTAAGATTTTGAATCTTGCTAAATTAAGATTTTGAATTTTTAGATAAGTCTAAGTTAAGATTTTGAATCTTGCTAAATTGCGTCACATAATCAATATAAATATTCCCGGATCAATCTTTGATAAAAAGATACGCCCGACATACATAACTAGATCAAATTATTTGTGTAAAGATTCCGCAATCAATTCACTCAAAATAGTGCTATAAAAAGTCACGCATTGAAAATTGCTAAATTACGTCACATAATCAATATAAGAGCATTCTCATCGGTAACTCAAGTTATCCTTTAACACCAGTCACGTCAGCGCCACATCAGCTTTAACATTTCACCTTAACATCCCCAAAAAACACCCACAACAATAACACCCACAACTAAAGTTGATTTTTTTTTTTTTTTTTTTTTTTTTTTAGCCTTTAACGGCCGTTGCCCATTTAACGCCTCCTTTTTCGTCATTAACGCTGCGTCTCCAACGGGTATAACGGCTTCAACGCTGTTAAAAGCTCTATAACGCCGTTATGGCGTTAGGAATGTAACTGCTCTAAATATTCCCGGATCAATCTTTTATAAAAAGATACGCCTGACATACATAACTAGATCAAATTATTCGTGTAAAGATTCCGCAATAAATTCACTCAAGATAGTGCTATAAAAAGTCACGCCTTGTAACCTTTTTACATGATTTATCTTTCATAAAATAATAAATTTTGTGACTTCTTGTTAGTATACGTTTTCTTAAGTGTAACCTTTTTACATGATTTATCTTTCATAAAATAATAAATTTTGTGACTTCTTGTTAGTATACGTTTTCTTAAGTGTAACCTTTTTACATGATTTATCTTTCATAAAATAATAAATTTTGTGACTTCTTGTTAGTATACGTTTTCTTAAGTATGAAAAAGTAAGTATTCGTATAAACTTTTCCCCGATTCAACTAATGGTCGTCAAAGCCTAACAACCAATACTTGAATAGGAGAAAATTCAATACTAACACGCAAACATGTGATGATTGTATATTGTGGTATATAAGCTATTATAGAATCTTTTCTTTTAACTATGTGGGATTCAAGGTTGTCTAAAGTTTTCATGAAACATATCTTACATTTGAAGTTGATCATCAACGTCATCCTACACTCACAGCAAAGTCATCTTGTTCGTCTGCCCTCCATGAGCAACCACAATGCTATCGAACCATTTGTTGATTTGTCTTTCATTATCGAACCATTTGTTGATTTGTCTTTCATAATCGAACATAAAAGCCAACTTTGGTCCAATTAATATCTTCGTTAAATCCGAACCATCTGCATCCCGTCTATCCATTCCATCTTCATTCCTCCCATAGTGAATTTTCATGTTCCTTATTAATAGTCAATTTTTTATCTTATGATTTTTAGGATAGTATTATCCACTGTTCTAAAAGGCTCGCAAAGGCCCCGCAAAGGCCTCGCAAAGGCGTGAGGCTTGGTCATGCCGCCACGCCGCCTTATGGCACATGTTTTTGTAAACTCGATATATATGAGTTCTGATATAAATATATAAATATTTTCATACTTTGTGTCGCCTTATGTTACGCCTTATAAACGCAAAAGCTTCGCCTTAGCCGCAAAGGCGTAAGACTTGGCTATGCCGCCTCGCCACGCCTCACGCTATTTATAACCTTGGTATTATCTAAACTTGCTTATGTGGGGTTAAAACCTACATTTTTCATCCCGAGGTATTAAGGTGCATAGGTGTAATAACGACACAGGACACATGCATCTTTACTATTGTAATCTAAATTACTTATGCTAATTTTAGTGGTTTTTATCTTTAGAAGTTAGGGAAAATGATAAAAAAGAAAAGGCATCGAAGTTGCCACATTTTTCTTTTCTGGGCATCAAACTTTTTTTTCCTATAGTAGCACTAAACTTGCTTAATTTTCTTTTGTGACACAAAATCACACTCATAGTGTAATTAACCTTCTTAATCCCACTAAACCCGTTTTAAGTGTGATTTTGTGTCACAAAGGAAAATTAAGCAAGTTTAATCTTATCAGGAAAAATCAGTTGCCACCTTTTCCTTTTCGGGCATCGAACTTTTTTCCTAGAAAAAATTATGCGTTTGGTCCCTGTGGTTTGCTCATATTACAAGTTTAGTCCCTAAGTCGTTTTAATTACAGAGATATACTATTTTGAAGCCTTGCACTCATTTAGTCCCTATTTTGGATGGGCGTTAGTGCAAATAGGGACTAAATGAGTGCAAGGTTTCAAAAATAGGTATCTCTGTGTAATTAAAACGACTTAAGGACTAAACTTGTAGTATGAGCAAACCACGAGGACCAAACGTGTAATTTTTCTTTTCCTATAGTAGACTAAACTTGCTTAATTTTCCTTTTGTGACACAAAATCACACTTAAGTGTGATTAAGAAGGTTAATTACACTATAAGTGTGATTTTGTGTCACAAAAGAAAATTAGGCAAGTTTAGTGCTACTATAGAAAAAAAAGTTCGATGCCCGAAAAAGGAAAAGCAAGAACTTGACGCTTTTTTATCATTTTCCTAGAAGTTACTAGATGTCTAGATAGATGATATCAAGTTTGAATATCTGTGACTTTGGATTTTAGATCTTTCTTTCAGAAGTCACTCCCGCAACACAACGACATCATTTCAAACAATATGGAAATCGAATAGCTTAAAGAGATAAAGGCAGATCAATAGTTGGTTAAGTGGAATGGGTCTAATTATTCTTTGTTCGGAACTAGTTACGCCCTAATCGGATTTACGAATCCAGTATATTGTTTTAAGTTTTGACATAAAAGAGGGAAACTTTATCTATACTACTTTATAATGCATTTAGGCCTTCTAAAATTAGAAGGCTTAAAAATTAAGCCTTCTAATTTTAGAAGGCTTAAAATTAAGATAAGGAGCTCTAATCATGAGATGACATGTGTCCTTCTTAACAAACCCAAGCCTAACTTCTAACAAACCCAAGCCTAACTCCTAACCACCAAAAATTAAGATAAGGAGCTCAATTATAAAAGGACATGTCACTTCTCAACTAAAATTCATCTTTATTTTCAAATTAAAATATATTTTTATCTACTTATTTATATTATAATCTAATTTCACCATATTTTCTAAAATTTTATCTTTCTTTAATTCAACATCCATTTTAATATATTTTTATGAGTTTTTAGTTTTATATTTTAGCGGGTTTATTTTATTTTAATTCAAATTTTACAACTTTAACCTTTATTTTATTTATTCCAATCATATTATAATTATCGGTACCATGCCACATGCATCACATGGGTACCCTTCTAGTTGTATTATTATGTACAAATTATTACTGATATTCAGCTACTTAAAGAAAGGAACTCTCAAATTTTTAGGAGTTATAAAAAAATTCATACATTTTATTAAATGTTAACTACGAAAAAGTCAAGAATTTATATGAATTTTCCTCATGACAGGATTCATGCTTGTTAGGCGTAACAAGGCATGCCATGACACAAGAAAACTTTACACTAATCTAAAATATTTAGCCAGTATAGGTTCTTTCCTTTACCAATGTGGGACTGAAAAGTGTAGCATGTGTGTTACATTTGAAGTAGGTCATTAACGTCACCGTATAGTTGCTCACATTGACGGAACTTGAACCATTTTATTAGTGAGGCCGAAACATTAATGATTAATTTTTAAAGGGTCAAACTAAAACAAAATCTTAGCACTAATTTATTAAACAAAATACAAAAAGGACAAATATGTTCGGAGGGACCATGGCCCTCCCAAGCCCTCAAGATGGTTCGTCCTTGCTTGCTCAAACCACAAGTTGATAGTACTAATATTTGAAAATTTGTGATCACACTTCACTGCCTTATAGGTAATCACTTGCATACAATACAACAATTGTTAGGTTGCAAAGTTAACCATTGTTCTACGAGAATGAGACGGTGCTAAATTATCTAAAAGCAAAACATCACCTTTCTTCCAAGAAACAAATTCCTCCTTTGGGAAATTAAAGCTATCGTACACAACATGAACATGGGCAGGAAGCTACTTACTTTACCAAACGTGACCGGTTGAAGTTGAAACACAACATTCTCCAGTTCACCATGCCCTCCACGAGCAACCACCATGTGTAATCACTTACATATAGACGCCAATACGAGCGTTAGATTGCAAGTTGACACCTTGTCTAAGAATATGAATTAAGCACTGGTAAATTATCTACAAGGTATAGCGGCTTATTCCTCCAAGATCTTAATGCAATCATACACCACTTGAGCTGGCAATGGCTTACCATCAAGTGGGCCATGTTTAACTGCTCTTAATCTTTTTAGTTTTGTTTAGATGGTGATACTCCAATGTTTATTTGTATAAATACTAAATATCTTTGTGTACGTATAGATCAGTTAATTCATATAAGATTTTGCTATAAATTTAATGAAGAGAATAAAAAATCACACTTTAACATAATAAAAAACAAAACTTATGAAACAAATGGATTTTCTAAATTTTGTAACAGGAAAGTTAGGACTCCTTGTTAGAAAGAGTTCGTGGATTTCAATAATTATGAGGAAAAAAATCAAGACTTCATATGAAATTTTCCCAACATTGAGATCAATTGTCAAATTCAACAAGTAAGCACAAGATATGAGAAAACTTGATATTAGACCAAATTTGTATGTTTAAATGCATTCTAGTATATAAGCTAGCATATTTTCTGTTGTTTTATCTATGTGGGATGCAAAGCTATCTAGGTTTCCATGAAGCATATCGTACACCTAAAGTTGATCATCAACGTCATCCAACACACGCACACAAACCATAGAATGTTATTAATATTACTATTTGAAACATCAAGGTGATTCCATTTTACTAGCCATGTGTAATCGATCACTTGCATATAGACGCCAATACACGACGAGCGTTAGATTGCAAGTTGACACCTTGTCTAGCAATATGAATTAAGCACTGGTAAATTATCTACAAGGTATAGCGGCTTATTCCTCCAAGATCTTAATGCAATCATACACCACTTGAGCGGGCAATGGCTTACCATCAAAGTCTGACCGATTTAGATTCAAGTGCAAAGTTATTTTGTTTGCCTAGCCCTCGCCCTCTGTGAGCAACCACCTTGCTTTTGAACCAAGTGTTGCTTTGTCTTGCATTATCAAATCTCAAAGCAGGTTTCAGTTTCAGCAAATCCGAACCAATCTTTATGCATCTTAACTTCATTACAACATTTGCAGCCCAGCCATAGCTAAATGATCCCTTTACGTGGGTGTACGATCCCAACAACGACATCATTTAAAACACTATGGAAATGGACTAATGTGAAGAGATAGATACTGTTTCAATGGCTAATTAATTGGGATGGGTCTAATAGTTCTTTGTTGGGTGCTTATTAGAAAAATTGAAGTGAATGCAACTCGATTTGTTGTTTTCTTGACTGGTTGAAATGAAGTGAATAAGGTTTAATGCTTCCACTAAAATAAGAGGAATTATATCACAACGACACAACCTGAAGTACTTGCATATAAATTTTTGTTCGTCACTTGTTGAAGCTTGTTTAGTTAAACTGATTTCAGTGGTATAGAGTATAGTTGTTTCAATCAAATTAGTATGTCATTTTCTGTACTTTAAGCATGCACCTTGAGTAAGCCGAGCCCCAAGAAATATGAAGTCCTATAGCACATTTTTGTTTACTCATAATAGTTATGCACTGATCTGATATAGGATGTCCTAACATGCAAAAACAGAACTCTAGCTATTGTTGTAGATAGTGTTTTTCCAGTCACTCTCGTGCAAGTTTTAATCTCTTGTATTGATCATTTTTCTGTTTCTCTAGACATAGTATTACTTAACTCCAAGATTTTACTAGTTTCTAATACCTAGTTGAATAACTTTTGAAGTTTGTAAAGGAAAAGTTTGGACTCCTTGTGAAAAAGTAAACATTTTGTTAACTATAAAAATTTTAAGAAGTCGTACATTAAATCTTCAGTGATTACGAACCATCTCCATCTATCCATTCCAGCTTCATCGCATTAAATCTTACTTTGTCTTGCATTATCGTTCAACTTTAAAAGCCAACTTTGGTTATGTTTAGAATCTTCAATGAATCCAAACAATCTTCATTTATCCATTCCAACTTCGTTACAACTCACAAATGCACAATAGCTAAATATTCAAATTTCTAGGTAATCTGCAGGAAGAATGGTGGTTATGTAGCAGCCTTATTTCAAACTGAAGTTCTATAGCATGTTTTTGTTTAAATCGTAATATTTATTTCAAATGTATAATACTCGAAGTTCAATGACGCCAAATCGGATAGGAACTCCAGTGTTGTACCTTTTAACATAAAAAATGACCTTATTGTTTAAGTTAATATCTGAAATATTGTGATTACACTTCAGTTCCTTATAAGTAATCACTTGCATACAAATATACAATACACGACAAGTGTTAGGTTGCGAAGTTAACCATTGGCCTACGAGAACAGAGCAGTGCTAAATTATCCAAAAGCAAAACACCACCTTTCTTTCAAGGTACAAATTCATCCTCGGTGAACTTGATGCAAATCGGACACATCATGGGTAGGCAGCGACTTACTATCACCAAACGTGGCCGGTTGAAGTTTTAACACAACATTCTCCCATTCACCAGGCCCTCCACGAGCAAGAAACATGCTATTGAACCCTTTCTTGCTTTTCCTTAATTCTAAAAGCTAATAGTTATGCTTTCATCCTCATTATTAGTAGTATATCTGATTATCTAATACTTTTGACATGGTTTCATCTAAACGGTTAAGGTATTTGAAGCTCGTTAAGCCGAATAACATAATCGACATAACTATCCCCTTCAATTCGAGCAATCTTTAATAAATGATACGCCATTAAGCCAAGTCACATAATCGATATAACTACTCTCATTCAATTCAGACAATTTTTTATTTAGTTAATTATACATAATTAGATCAATTAACTGTAAACATCAGAACTTGGAACATCATATGTTTTACTCATATCTAGTCACATAAACAAATCAACTCTCGAATTTGTAACGGGGAAGTTAGACTCCTTGCTAAAAAAAAGTTAATACATTTTGTTAACTAAAAAAGCGAAGAATTAAAGTTAGACTCCTTGCTAGAAAAAGTCAATATGTTTTGTTAACTAAAAAAGCGAAGAATTAATATAAACTTCTCTGAAGTACCATCACAGGTTGTTAGGACTAACTAACAACAAGCATCAGTATATCAGAAAACTTGATACTAATCTACACACATATGGTGCATGTACATTGTGGTATATTAGGTAGCATATTTTGTCTTCTTTTAACTATGTGGGATTCATAGCTTTTAACTATTAGAATCCTCATTGAATGTGACACATTTTTATCGAATCCAAAACATCTTCATCTATCAATTCTAACTTCATTCCCACCTTGGCAGCCCTGTCATAGTGAAATTCCAGGTTCCTAATCAGTAGTTAACCCCCTATCTTATGATTTTCGAGGTATATAGTTTTATCTAAATGTGTGTTTTAGTGACATTATCACCATCACTAAACGCGGCTTGGCAACGACTTACCATCACAAAACGTGACTAGTTGAGGCTCAAATACAAAATTCCTTATCTCTAAAATCTAGTAGTTAAACCTTTGCATACTTTGTGACATATTTTCATTAACCGGTAAATTGGTATTTACAGCTTGTTAAGTTGAGTCACTTTAATCTGCATAACTACTCTCGTTCTATGTGATCAATCTTTGATAAATGATATACCCGAAAGCTGAGTCACAAGATCAATATAATTACTCTTGTTCAATTCAAATATTTGATACAAATAATTATACATAATTAAATCAGTTTATTTTTCTGTAAACATTAGGACATGGAGCGTCATATAATTTAGTCATTTCTATAGTTACATAAAACAAATGGACATGAATTGTTTTAACGGGAAGTTCAGACTCCTTTTATCAAAAAAAAAAAATATATAGATTTTGTTAAATGTGAAAAAGTGAAGAATTCATCCAACGGTTAAAAGATGAAATAACTTGATACTAATGGTAATACACATGGTTCATATACATTGTGGTACATAAGCTAGCATAGATTCTTTTCTTGTACCCATGTGGGATTCATAGTTGTCATTTAAGGTTTTCATAAAACATAGAGCAATAAGCGCTGAAAATGTCTTTCAGCTTATCTTCGATTTCATCTGGTCTTTACTTATTTTTTCCTAATTTAGTGTACCAAACTTTTTTTAGTTGCAATGTTAGGCGATTTATAGGTTACAAGTTACCACCACCATACTTCATCTTCTCCAACCAATTTCGTGCCAACTTCCGCTAGTTTTCTTAATCACATTTTTTCACTTATAGTGTTCATAAACTTTTTAATCACATATTTTCATTTTTTTAATGATTTCACGCCTTTGTTTGATCTGCTGCTAAAACATCCAAACACCAAAGTGAATAAGTATATAAAGATTGAAATGAAACATGAGCGAGTACTACGAACCACTATTATATTAATTTACCAAGAATCGTCTAGAATAACAAAGGCTAATCTTCAAAGGAAGCCACTCTATGAGGATATTGATCATACCATTGGCGAATACAATATCCCCAATGAATCCACCATCCACGTTAAATCGATACAAGGAAGGTGTTGGAGTAGCCAAGATATGTTTTGATGTAGCTCGGTTTGTTACTTGTTGTCTACAAGTACGTGGAATCAATTGGATGGTCGTGTTGACTCATTGACTTAGTTATAGTGCTTATTCGATTATGTATACTAGTTGGGATTTATTTGTTTTCAATCTTTGAATAATCATGTTATGTTAGGTCACAAAAGCCAAAACTATCACTCACTATCTTGGATCCTTGCGATTTGGACTATAAAAGTATCAGGCTTTTATTGTGCTATTCAAACTTGTTTGAGTCTATTTCCTTTTATAAATCACAAGAGGACATTAGTGAAAAATGATATAGTCTTGATATCTAGTGTTATTGATCTATGGCTCAAACTGCATCCCAATTAGAGTGAACAAAAAGTTTATGAACTCTATGAGTGAAAAAATGTGATTAAAAAAAACTAGCTGGACGTTGGCCTGAAATTGGTTGGAGAAGATGAAGTATGGTGGTGGTAACTTGGTAACCTATAAATCGTCTAACATTGCAACTAAAAAAAAGTTTGGTACATTAAATTGGGAAAAAATAAGTGGAGTACCTTAGATTGAAATTGGGTATAAGTTGAGTACATTTTTGTGCCATTTGCCCTAAAACATATATAGAATTTGATTTTACCCCACACTCACACAAACCTAAAAATGTTATTCATACTTAGCTTATACATGGATCTAAATATATCTTAAGTAGTCACTCCCGCCAGATTAAACACAACCACATATTTCAAACGATATGGAAAGTGACTCATTCAAACATATTGAAATGGTGGTTGGCTGGGTTAAGTGAGATGAGCCTAATAATTTGAGGGGAAATTTGAAGTCAATGCGATTTGTAAAAATCACATGTGATTTGTAAAAATCACATGTGATTTGTTAAAATCACATGTGATTTGATTTTTACGAATCACATGTGATTTTTCTGGGCAAAATTAAAAAAAAATATCGAAAGTATATAACAAGGCATATCTATAGAAAGATAATTTAATTCTCGTCACGATGGTGTATTTTTTGTAGCTTGAATATTTACCGTTTGCAAGATATGTTGTTTTAAAAAAAATGGTGGAAAATGATTTTTTATTAATTTAGATAGAAAATGGATGGCTATGATTGGTTCATTTGTTCTATGACAAATATGAGTTCCATATGGATCTCAACTCTATGCAAATATACAAGTTTTAATGGGTATATATGCAATTGCCACTAATATAAAAGTTGTTTCTAGAAATTTTCATCATCGATCAAGGCCTTACCAGCTTGACCTAATAGAATGGGCACCTTTTCAACCCGAAAGCTTCTTCCTGAATTTCTCTATAAATGTTATATATCTTCTTACTTATTATCTTACTGTCACATGTCAATCATCTAATAGTAGATGAAAAAGATAGTTTATCTCTACTATTTATAAAGAGTTTATTTCTTTTCTTGAAATTTTGAATCTTAAAACTTAAATTAATGTAGTTTGTCTAAATCATCTCTAAATAACCCTTAAACTTTACAACTTTTCAAAAACTTGCCAACTTAAATTTATGTTTTTTTTTTATTAATTAATTCTAAACTTCACAACATTCCAAATACACACACTATATTAATTTTATAAAACACACGTTTTGTATTTCGGAAAACACATATTTTGTTTCAAGGGTCGAACCAGAATCACGATTTCGCAAGTATAATTATTTACCGCTATACACCGTCACTGTGTACGGATATTTAGAGTATCATTTCTTTAAAAGAGTCTCTTTGGGTAAAGTGGATACATACGCATAAATTAAGAGGCCGGAACTTTTGGGACATTCCTTTAAGAGGAAGTATGGCTTGGAGTTGGCGTAAATTGCTTCAAGTGCGTCCTTTGATCGGAAGATTTTTCTGGTATAAAATTGGTAATAGGCTTATTGCATCGGCTTGGTTTGATAACTGGTGTGATTATAGTCCTTTGGTGAACTCTATTTCGGCTAGATAAATTCATAATGCTGGTTTTCAAAATGGAGGCGAAAGTAGATGATATTTTTTTAAATGATGTATGGGCTTGGCCTTCTGAATGGGGTTAGAAATTTCCTAATATTATTGTTCCTAGTATTGATTTTAAAGACTATTTTGTAGGGAATGCTTGGTGTGATATTCGACCTAGAGGTACGGAAGTTGCATGGTCTAGGATTGTTTGGTTTGCATACTGCATCCCACGGCATGCTTTTCTTCTCTGGTTAGTTTTCATACGTAAACTAAAAACTCATGATAGGATTAGACATTATGATACTCATGGTTCATATTCTGTAATACCGTTGATTTGTCCATTGTGTGAGCTTAAACCGGATTCACACAAACATCTATTCTTCGAGTGTGTGTTTTCTTCGCAAGTATGGGCATGTGTAAAGACAAAAGCTGGTCTTCATCAGACTTCGTCCTCATGGGATTTGATTGTTAATGGGATGCTTGCTATGGCTAATAGTCGTTCCGTGTAGCAGCAATGGTTTTGGCGGCCTCGACGTATTACATCTGGCAATGAAGGAACTTAAGATTATTTCAAAAAAGGAAGCGTTCAAAAGAGCAGCTAATTGATGTTATCTTGGCTAGTGTTCGTCTTAAGCTGTTATCGTTCCACTTTAAGAAGTCAACACAGGTGAAAGATTTTATGGATGACTCGATATTACCTCGATCTCTTGTTCTCAACAATGTAGGTCGCATGAGTTAATATATATCTAGGCGTCTTTGGTTTGTAATGTTTAGATCCTTTTTTGTTTAGAGTTGTGCTGAGAGTGGCATGTCACTCTTTGTCCTTGGTTAGTTGCACAAATTGTGCATGTGTCTCTATAGCTGATTTGGTGCTTTTTCATGTCGCGTGATCTTATTATGAGTTATATCATTTTTCCCGGTAAAATCCCTTTACCCAATAAAAACTTAAAAGAAAAGAGTAACTTATCAGTTAAGGGTAAAACTGTCATTATGTAAAAGGTAAAAGAGATAAAGCAGTAATGATATACTTTCTTAAACTATATGTTTTTTTTTGTTTTTTTTTGAACAAACATACTTATATAGAAACATTGAAAAGTTAGGAACAGTACACATCACTCCTCGCTAGCGAGGTAAGTTCAAACGGAAAACAAACATCCCAACTAAAAGGAAAAGTGGAAGAAGATGCTAAACGAGCAGCACAATGAGCAACTTGATTGTTGTCTCGACTAGTCCACGAGAATGACAAGTGCATGTTCTTCGACCAGAAACGAATATCAGCAACAAGAGCAGCAATGCTCCATGGTGGGACATTTTCTGTAGATGAAAGGGAAATAGCTACCTTTGGGTACCAGTCACGACATGATGCAAGATGACACGCCGAGTATATTGCTAAAACTTCGGCATGAAGTGGAGATAAAGCATGACAAGGCGTACCGTATACGTGTAATATGGAACCGGAAGAATCACGTCCCACGATAGCAGTAGCAGCTGTAGAATTTTTAAAGGCAGCATCACAATTAATCTTCACCAAAGAGCCATTGGGGGAATCCATCGCGGAGAAGACTGTGAGTTTGACCTGTTACAACCTGCTGCTTGTTTACTAACCACAAACCTATGGAATTCGAGAATTTGAGCATTAACAGAGGCCACAGTGCAATGGGGAGAAACAGCTACATGTTCGTAAACAAAGGAATTTCGAGCTTTCCAAATTGACCAGCAAATAGTCGCCACAATAGACAATATGCGAGATACCTCTTTAGATGAATGAGAATAATAAATAAAGCTCTGTATGCGAAGATAAATGTTGGTACCTGAGGGTATAGACCGCAAACTTAGTGAGGAACCGAACCAGATTGGGCGAGTCCAGGCACATTCAAAAAGTAAAGGCTCGATCGTTTCCACACACGATTGGCATATCGGGCAAGTAGGACTAGGCGAGCATTTTCTGATGAAGAGATTATCCATTGTGGCAACAGAATTAGAGACAGCTTTCCAGAGAAATAGCCTAACTTTTGGTTGCACAGGAATATTCCACAATTTCATCCAAAACTTAGAAGATTGATTAGAGCTCGATTCGAGTTTGAATATCCGTTTTCCTCCATAAAAGGGCTTGTTTATAACCGATTTAAGCGTGTATTGGCCTTTACATTCAAAGTGCCACAAGCTTATCAGAGAACCACTTTGAGATATAGGTATTTTGATAATGGATTGAACTTCCGTGCTTGAAACATGTCGACACGACTTCCTAACATCCCATTTACCATTTTGGATGAAATCAGCTACGCTACTGGAATTTGTAAAGGGGCCAATAGGAGAGCAAACATAAAATTCTGCGTTATAGGGAACCCATTTTTGAGTCCAAAAGGATATCTGATTCCCATTACCGACATGCCATCTAACACCTTGTAGTAAAAGGTCACGACCATGGAGCAAACTAGTCCAAAGCCATGATGGCGAGACCACGCTTTGCTACAAGAAAGTTAGAGTTCGGAAATAGAGGCCTTTAAGAATTTTTCCCAAACGCACTGGGTTCATAAGAAGTCTCCAACCTTGCTTTGAGAAGAGCTGTGTTAAATGCTTCTAAATCACGAAAACCAAGACCCCCGTCAACTTTTGGCTCAGATAGTTTCTCCCGGTTTTCCAGTGAATATGACGTGTATGTGGATCACCGCCCCAGAAAAAACGTCGAACATATGCCATCAGCTTATTTAAGAAGCCCTTAGGAAGAAGATAACATTGCATCGCATAAACCGGGATAGCTTGAATAACGGACTTGATCAGTTAAAATGAAGAGAGTAATATCTAAGCTACCGGAGTACTTGTTAACAAAAGTTTATAACTTTTGTTGGTTAAAAGTCCCGGGAACAAAAGTTTATAACTTTTGTTGGTTAAAATTTAAAAAGTTAAGAAGTCGCATTAACTTTTCACTTGTAAAGGAAAAAAGGTCTTAAATGCTTCTAAATCATGAAAACCAAGACCCCCGTCAACTTTTGGCTCAGATAGTTTCTCCCAGTTTTTCCAGTGAATATGACGTGTATGTGGATCACCGCCCCAGAAAAAACGTCGAACATATGCCATCAGCTTATTTAAGAAGCCCTTAGGAAGAAGATAACATTGCATCGCATAAACCGGGATGGCTTGAATAACGGACTTGATCAGTTAAAATGAAGAGAGTAATATCTAAGCTACCGGAGTACTTGTTAACAAAAGTTTATAACTTTTGTTGGTTAAAAGTCCCGGGAACAAAAGTTTATAACTTTTGTTGGTTAAAATTTAAAAAGTTAAGAAGTCGCATTAACTTTTCACTTGTAAAGGAAAAAAGGTCTTAAGTTCTGGGCCAAAGAAACCTTTGTCCACGATAAGTGAAAGCTTCATACTAACCCAACAACATGTAATGTAGGTATATTGTGGTATATTAGGCTAACATAGTTTCCTTTTCTATCCGATGTGGGAGACAAAGTTGGGTTTCATCAAATAATAATAAGGTATCTATAGATTTACTCAAACTCATGCATTTGCACTATTTCTAATGAGATACCATGCTAATTTTAGTCGGTTTGCTTTTAATCTTCCATGATAATTGTATTCAAAGATCCTTCATTCATGAAGTATTTCATTTAAGTTATTACCAGCAAAATATTATTGTTTGATTACATCATTTACAAATCTAAGAATAATTTGTGCACTATAAAATATGACACTCAATGGTGCTAGGAACATAATACCAAGATACAACACAGTTAAAACACAACATACAATGCACACAAATCATGTTCTTTGAGCTTTGAGCCTCGTTTTAAACATGAAGCCCGCCACATCCTTTGAGCCTATCTACAAACATTTTTACACTTTATAGACCAAAAAGTACCCACAATAATATTTCCTATATCACAACATATTGTATGAGGCATACATCTTAAAGTGCAATTCTTTTTAATCTGTACCCCCTTTTACAGTTAAAGTTGATTATAAGCGTCACCCGAAAGTTGAGCCAAATTTTTGCAAATGCTAATGATTCAAACAACAATGCGATTGAATTTCACCTCACTAGCTCGTTTGTAATCACTTTGATTTCAGAATACGTATTATAATCAAAATATATGGCACCATTAGACGTTATGGTGCACAGCCAATCTAGATTAAGACTACAATGTGATCGCACTTGACTTGCATATAGACGCCAATACACGACTCATGTTAACATGTGTATTAACCGTTAGTCAACGTGAATGAAGCACTGCTAAACTACCTAAGATAGATAATATTGATTTATAATACACACGACTTTGGATTTGAGATATATCTTTGAGCAGTCACTCCCGCCAAATTGAAATCAACGACATCATTTCATATGATATGGAAGTCGACTCATTCAAAGATATTCAAACGATGGCCGGATTAAATGGGATGGGCTTAATAACTCTTTTTCCATACCGTTGAGGGGAGATTTGAAGTAAATGCAAGTCGATTTCTTTGTTTCTTGAATGACTAACATGAAGTTTAGCATAGTTATAACTTATAAGTTAAGAATTTTACGTATCTAGCTTTTATACAGCTTACAAAGCTTTCTAACACCCTAGTTGGATTTAGAAATTCCATTGATAAAAGTTTTAGCATAACAACATAACTTTATTACTTTAGATAATTATATACTCTTTTAACACCTCCATCATAACTCGCTCTGGCGGGATTGGGTATTGCTGTTATTGTATATATATTCTAACATTCTTCGCTAATAACTAATATTAGCTACATAAATATAGGGATTCTCCTTGTTAAGAAAAGTTTTTACTTAAAAATAAATAAATAAATAAATAAATCAGAATTCATATAAACTTACCCCTTATTCAATAGGTAGTGGTTGTGCTTAACAACTAACACTTGAATTAGAGACAACTTGATAGTGTTCCAAACATGTAAGTCTTGCACACGTCGTGGTATATAAACAAGAATAGTTTCTTTTCTTTGATCTATGTGGGATTAAAAGCAGACAACCTTTTCACAACGCATATCTTACATTTGTAGCATTGTCTAGCTTGTATCTTGCATATAGATGCCAATACACGATGTGTGTGATCGAGTTAACCATTGGTAGAACATCACCTCATAATTATTTATTCAAGGTATAGCCGCGCATTCATCTTCTAGGATTTTGATGCAATCGTAAACCACTTGACAGAGGCAATGGCTTAACGTCACCAAACGTGACTGGCTCTGCCATTCTGGCTTAACCACAATATTATCTCGTTCGTCTGGCCCTCCCATGAGCAACCACCATGAGCTATGAACTTGTCATGCATTGAGAAGGTTGTAGTTGTAAAATTTATTATTTGTCCATATATGTCGCTAAATATTGTAGTTGCAAAATCTCAAAGTGTGAGTTGTTACAATCAAATAATATGTAGCAGGTGCACCACCCATTTAATAATAAAACATTTTTAGCAAATTCGAAAGGAGGTATAGTATTTGAAACTCGTTAAACCAAGTCACATATTCGATAGATCTAATCCCATTCAATCTCTATAATAAAGGATACGCCCATTGTACATAATTTTATCAATTTATTCAAGAAAACATTAGGAATTGAACGTCATATCTTTCATCTTTCATAAAACCATAAATTATACTACTAATATCCAGCTACATAAACAAATGGACTTTCAAAGTTTGGAACGAGAAAGTTAGAAATCCTTGTTAGAAAAAGTTTATAGATTTGGTTAACTTTTTAAAATGTGAAGAATTGATACAAAGCAATATCTTATATCGATTATTGTTGTTAAGCATTACGACAAACATCAGGAGATTGCCAAGCTCACATTCCTCGTGTATAATATCCAGCTACATAAACAAATGGACTTTCAAAAGAATTGATACAAAGCAATATCTTATATCGATTATTGTTGTTAAGCATTACGACAAACATCAGGAGATTGCCAAGCTCACATTCCTCTCGTATAATATCCAGCTACATAAACAAATGGACTTTCAAAGGAATTGATACAAAGTAATATCTTATATCGATTATTGTTGTTAAGCATTACGACAAACATCAGGAGATTGCCAAGCTCACATTCCTCTTGTATAATATCCAGCTACATAAACAAATGGACTTTCAAAGTTTGGAACGAGAAAGTTAGAAATCCTTGTTAGAAAAAGTTTATAGATTTGGTTAACTTTTTAAAATGTGAAGAATTGATACAAAGTAATATCTTATATCGATTATTGTTGTTAAGCATTACGACAAACATCAGGAGATTGCCAAGCTCACATTCCTCTCGTATAATATCCAGCTACATAAACAAATGGACTTTCAAAGTTTGGAACGAGAAAGTTAGAAATCCTTGTTAGAAAAAGTTTATAGATTTGGTTAACTTTTTAAAATGTGAAGAATTGATACAAAGCAATATCTTATATCGATTATTGTTGTTAAGCATTACAACAAACATCAAGCTCACGTTCTTCTCATATAATGTCCATATACATTGTGGTATATAACCTATAAAAGTTTGTTTTCTTTTTACTATGTGGGTTTCCAAGTTGTCAAGGTTTTCAAGAAACATATCTTACATTGAAGGTACCCAACACTCAAGCAAACCAGAAAATGTTATTGATACTAATATAGGGAAAACAATGTGGTTCCACTTTATTTGCATATATAGACCCCAATACGCGACGATTGTTAGCTTGCGAGTCAACCATTTCTGATCTACCACTGTCAAACTATCTATAAGTGAAACATCGCCTTTCTTCCAAAGTATAGCGACTCATTTCTTCTCCAAGATCTTGATGCAATTGTCACTTGCTTGAGCAAATAATGGCTTGCCATCACTAAACGTGATCGGTTCTAGTTCAAACACAATGATATCTCATTCGCCTCACCCTCCATGAGCAACAACCTTGGTGTTGAACCATGTCTTACTTTGTCAAACCGGATTTGGTCATATTAGAATCTTTACTGAATCCGTACCATATTCATTTATCCATTCCAACTTCATTGTAACATTTGCATTCTCCCATAGTTAAATTTTCATGTTCCTAACATAATCTTTTATCTTATAATAAGTTAGTGTTATGTGTGAACTACTCAGCTAATTATATAGTGGACCTTTTTCAGATATGAAGTTCGTGTCAAGTTCTCTTTCAGGTTTTAAAATTGAGTTCCAATTATGGATGTACGGTGGACAAAGCCGTCTTTGAAGGTGGGCCGGGTGGGCGATCGTCAGAGCCTCAAAAAGTTTAGGCGCCCCAAAATTTGTTCGATAACAAATTATATACACATGTGTAAACATACTTTTATTGAAACAAAAAACAATTAGAGGAGAAAATATCTTACATATGTTATATGTTGAATTGAATGTTTAAATCATTAGTTTGCATTATATGTTATAAAATGGGAGCACTTATTTTATAACTATAGTTTTTGAAGGCCTCATTTTCAATATTCGCCCAGGGCCCTCAAAACCTGGGGGATGGCTCTGACGGTGGTTAACTAGTTATATTGAAATCTTAGTTCAATGTTTAATTCTCTAATATTGTTCTTTCAATCGCGCAACAAAATCTGGGTGATCCTGTTTAAACCGCTCATAGAACATATGGCTTGTGTGATTACTCACTGGAGTTATTATAATGTGTTTGCCTTTGAAATAGGAACAAAACAATCTAAGAATGGGTTTCAGTTTGATGATTAAACCAATGGCTAAGCACTCGCTGTAATCAGAGTATCAAACTATATGATACACTATGGTGCACAACGAATTGATAAAAATACTATAGGTTAGGTTTTCATTTTCATAGAAGAATTTAGGATAAACCATCTGTATATCATGTTTACCTTTTTACGAGTAAATAAATAGAAAAAAAAAAACACGACTTGATAAAACATTAGGATTTTAACGCCATAGTGTGCGAGTGAAAGAGAATAAGAGAATGTTAACAACATTTTTAGATAAGCCTAAATGAAAATTTTGAAGCTCGCTAAATCGCGTCACATAAATCGATAAAAATATTCAGGGACAATCTTTAATAAAGAATACACCCGACATACATAATTAGATCAAATTATTCGTATAAAGGTTCTGCAACAAATTCACGGAAGATAGTGTTGTAAAAGGTCACGCCTTGTAATCTTTTTGTTTGTTTTATCTTTCATAAAGTAATAAATTTTACTACTACAATATTTAGCGACATAGACAAACGGACTCTAAAATTTGGTGACGGGAAAAGGTGAAAGTTAGGACTCTTTGTTAGTATACGTTTCTTAAGTATGAAAAAGTGAGTATTCGTATAAACTTTCCTCCCGTCTTTTAATAGGAGAAAATTTGATACTAAAACACAAACGTGTGATCCATGTATATTGTGGTATATAAGCTAGCATAGATTCTTTCATTTTAACTAGGTGGGATTCAAGGTTGTCTAAGGTTTTCATAAAACATATCTTACATTTGAAGTTGATCATCAACGTCACCTCACACTCACAACAAAGTCATCTCATTCGTCGGCCCTCTGTTAGCAACTACAATGCTATTGAACCATGTGTTGATTTGTCTTTCGTGATCAGACATAAAAACCGACTTTGGTCCCATTAGAATCTTCGCTAATACCAAACCATCTTCATCCTTCTTCATTCATTCCCATAGTGAAATTACATGTACTTATTAATAGTCAATCTTTTATCTTATGATTTACAAGATAGTTTTATCTAAACGTGTGTTTTAGTATGTCAAATAGAAACTATTAATCACGATGTTTGATAATGAAAAATGTTGATCCGTTGGAGACTCGTAGGCAGTATAAACTCATGAGAAAAGTTGTGTCTAGAGTGCACCGCGGCCTATATATTCCATGTGAAGAAAACATGTTGCTTCAACAACGTCATTAAAGTCATAATGAGAATACACAGGGAAACCTCGAAAGAGTGGATTAGTGTCGTGATGATTGGGCTAAAACTTTCATTTGGATCTGGCCACGTTTAAGTGTTCTTTAAATTTTGTCTGTGCATTATAGTCAAAAGTAATAGGTGTAAATACTAAATATCTTTGTCACGGACGGAACCCCCGTGGGTGCTCGGGACCCTATGGATTTTTTCGATATAGTGTTAATTTTTGAGAAAAATATAAATTTTTAAAAAATGCATCTTAAATGCACCCGGTCAATCCATGTTAGAAGTTGATGCATTTCAATAATTATGAGAAAAAATCAAGAGTTCATATGAATTTTTCTCTTTGCTCTTCAGTTACATTATTTATTATAGCTAACAGTCCAACGGCAAGCTATGAGAGAACTTGATATTACCCCGAATTTGTATGGTCCGTATGCATTCTATATATAATCTAACATAGTTTGTGTTGTTTTATCTATGTGGGATTCAAAGCTGTCATGATTTCCATGAAGCATATCGTACATTGAAGTTGAACATAAACGTCAACTAACACAAACACAAACCACAAAATGTTATTAACATTAGTATTTTAAAAATCAATGTGATTTCATTTGACTAGCCGTGTGTCATCACTTGCATTTAGACGCCAATACACGACGAGTGTTAGATTGCGAGTTGACCCTTTGTCTAAGAAAATAAATTAAGCACTGCTAAATTATCTATAAGGTATAGCGACTCATTCCTGCAAGATCTTGATGCAATCATACACCACTTGAGAGGGCAATGGCAATGTGACCGGTTCATTTCAAGTGCAAAGTTATCTTGTTTGCCTAACCCTGTGTGAGCAACTACCATGCTATTGAACCAAGTCTTGCTTTGTCTTACATTATCAACTCGGAAAGCTGGCTTTGGTCTCACTGAATCTAAACCATATTCATTTATCCATTCAAACATCATTACAACATTTGCAGCCTTGACAAAGTTAAATGATTCCTTGATGTGGGTGTACTATCCGAACAATGACACCATTTAGACAATACGGATATAAAGACGATTTACGCAAACATTCCTATAAATATAGAAAAAATATTCATGTTAGCTTTCATTTATACACAATAACATTTTTTATGGAAAAGTTTACATAAATAATCATAAAAAAATCTAGTTGGTATTAATAGGGATGTATAAGAAGTGATACATACCTTTTAATTGTAGTTAATGCGGAAAAGTATGATAATTATGAGAAAATTAATGTCATTTTTCGAGTCTATTAAATGCAAGAATGAGAATGTGGTGTATTAAATGCACCGCGACCTATATATTCCATGTGAAGAAAACATGTTGCTTCAACCAGGGACGAAGCCAAGAATATACATTAGGGGGGCTCAAAATTTTTGTCGGTATTAACATACAATTCTTTAAGGCATGCTATATTAGTTAAAGTGTTTATAATCAAGTTTTTAGAAATTTCACAATGCAAAAATTCTTTAAATGTATCGTAACTATGGTAACACATTTTATTTTCTAAAATATGATGCAAAGAATCATGTATATAGTTATCACTTTTTTATTGCCGAATCACTTAAAACCCTGAATAATAAACTCATCTATGTTTATGTAAAGGTTAAAATAGTTTGTTGAATTTTAAGATATTTGTAAAAGTGTTAAAAAAGATAATACTGTATTTAATAATATAAAAACTAATTGGTTAAAAACAAACCAAAAAGTATGTCATTTACTTCTAATAGCATATAGATCAAGATGCGCAAGTCCCAACAAGTATGTCATTTTCTGGCGTTAAGCTTGAACCTTGAGCAAGCCGAGCCCCGAGAAATCTAAAGTCCTATAACAACTCGTAATACTTGTTTCAAAATTTATAAATAATCGATGTTAAGTAATAGTTACACCCTGATCGGATATAGAATGTCCATTGTTTAAAGTTCTAACATGCAAAAACAGAACTTAATTTGTTGTTTTAGATAGTGTTTTTCCAGTCACTCTCGTGCAAGTTTTTTTAATCCCTTATATTGATCATTTTTGGGTTCCTATAGACATATAATATCATTTAACTCCAAGATTTTATTAGTTACTAATACTTTGTTGAAAAAGTATACATTTTGTTAACTATTACTAGTTCCTAATACCTTGTTGAAAAAGTATACATTTTGTTAACTATAAAAATGTCGCTATATGATACTTTTCAGTTTATATGTGATACCTTTTTTATATATGTTTAAGAAAAACAAATAACAAAATGTTTAACGGTTTGGACTCCTTTGACCCACCAAATGTATAAGGCTTAAAACTACTCAAGCACAACTAATATGTAATTTCTGGACGTCAAGACTAAGGGTCTGCATGGTTTAGGTAATAACTGAATAAACTGAAAACCGAAACTGAACCCAACCGAAAAAACTGAACCGCACTTATAATCGAACTGAATTTGTCAAAACCGAACCGAACTAAAATTTGGCTTTTGGTTTGGATATTATTTTGACCATTTGAACCCAAAACCGAACCGAAAACCGAATTTATATAAATATCTATATTTTTTTATATGCAAAAAGACCGTTAAAATTTTACCCTAATATAAAAAGCACTTTTTTATGCTTGAAATAATTTTTTTCCAAAAAATCTATATAATTAAATTAAAAAAATATAAATGGTGTAATTCGCGTTATTCCGGTCAACCCGAAAAAACTGAACCGAATTTAAATTCAATTTTCGATTTGGTTCAGTTGAATTCTAGTACGGTTTTCAGTTTTACCAAAAAAAATATTTAACCAAATAAGCTAATAAACCGTTGAACACCCCTAGTCAAGAACCAACATAAAATGAAGTTCTATAGCTCTATACCACGTTTTGGTTAAAGTTTTAATATTTATTTTAAATTTATATATATGGTTGATGTATATGAATAAAAATGCAAAATAAAAACATGACATATTAAATGAACAAAATAAGTGAAAAATTTACATTGGGCAAAAAAAAATGTCAACCATAGGGTCCGCTTTTCACATAAAACAGAAGCGATTAATCAAACATCACATCTATTGAGAAAAAACATCGTAATTGCAGAAAATGTGAGTACCTTCAGGACACTTGTCAAAATATGAGTGAAGTATCACAATGTAACAATCACATAAAACTAGTTTTAAAAACCCCTTTTTACTACTTTGTGGACCACCAAAGCAAAAATGGATTTTTTTTAAATGTAAAGAGTTCATATAAATTTACCTTTACCCAAGACCCATGTCAAGCCTAACAAACATGGATCTAAGCTAAAGACAAGTTGATACTACTCCAAGTTAATATAAATTTACCTTTACCTAAGACCCGTGTGAAATTGAATGCAATCTCAAACTTTTCACAACGTGTATCTCAAAATCAAAAATAGACAACTTTTAAAATATGGCTTAAAAAAATGTCAAGAGTTTATATGAATTTACCTTTACCCTAGACCCCTGTCAAGCATGACAAACAAGGTTCTACGCCGAAGATAACTTGATACTATTCCAAACACATAAATGCCACATAAATTGTGTTATATAAACAAGAATAGTTAATTTTATTTGATTTATGTGGGATTGAAATCATTCAACCTTTTCACAATGCATATCTTACATTTGTAGCAACGTCATTCCATTTCATTAACTTGTATCTTGCATATAGACGCCAATACACGATGTGTGTGATTGAGTTGACCATTGGTAGAGCATCACCTCGTAATTTATTCAAGGTATAGCCACACATTCCTCCTCTAGGCCGGATCTTGACGCAATCGTAAACCACTTGACAGGCAATGGCTAAACATCGCCAAACGTGACCAATTCTGGTTCACACACAATGCTATCTTGTTCGGATGGCCCTCCATGAGCAACCACCATGCTGTTGAACCTATTAGTCGTTATATTAGTATAGCCCATGTATAGTCTTTTGTAATGTAATGTGGCCTAAGCCCACAATCTAGAATCAGCTATGTATCCTATATATTGTAATGTTATCTATCAATAATATGCATGGAATCATAATAATCAATATGGTATCAAGCCTCTAAAATTAACCGATCCTCCTCCCTTAATTCTCTCCAAATAATTCGGATCTCTCCCTCCCCTCTTCCCCCTATTCTGCCGAATCCACCTAAACCCTAACTCTCCAATCTTCGGCAACCATGACCAATGACAACACACCTCCTCCAATAACCACAACCGCTGATAAACTCATCCCTTTCAGTATCACCAACAAAGTCCCTGTTAAACTCGATCTAGAGAAACACAACTACACCTCATGGAGTTCCTTCTTCAAAATACACCTTGGAAGTCTTGGCCTAAAACCCCACATAGAAAAAGAAGCCTCATCTAGCACTCCCGACCCGGAATGGTGTAAACTTGATGATCTCATCAAGATGTGGATACTCGGTTCTTTATGTGATTCTCTCCAAGAGCAAGTCGTCTCTACACCGGGTAATGCTAAAGCCTTGTGGGATCACCTACAAGCTTTGTTTCATGACAACAAGGATGCGAGGGCCATTACCCTTGATAACGAGCTACGATCTATTAAGATTGGTAGTATGTCCATTAATGACTACTGTACAAAAATCAAATCCATGGCGGATAGGCTCAAAAACCTTGGCTCCTCGGTAAGCGAGACTAATTTGGTCATTTATGTGGTTAATGGACTTGATAGTCGTTTTGCTACAATTGTGAAAATCATTAGGCATCGTGAACCGCTTCCAAACTTTGAAACGACGCGTAACATGTTGCTTCTCGAGGAGTCTACTCTCAACGAGCACACGGGTCCAACTTCACCTCTTGATAGCAGCTCATCCTCGCCAACTGTCCTTGTCGCCACCAAAGGTAACACCTCATCTACCTCCAATAAATCACAAACAATACCTCAAATGTGTAACCACTTTAATAAAGGCATGTGTAAATTTGGAGACCGGTGCAAGTTTATACACGATCATCGTAATCGATCCGGATTGAATACCACAGTCGGCCAAAAACAGCCTGCCTTACCTCGTTTTTCCCAGTATACCTCTCGTCCACCACCTGGGCTCTACATCACCCGCCAGGCCCAAACCTTTAGCCCATCTCCATTTCCTGCCCAACCTGTCCAAACACAACCCACTGCCCTATATCACCACCACCAGGCCCAGGCCCAACCCACGCCTGTTTATCACTACCCAGCCAAGTCTCAACAGCAGCCCCTGTACGCCCCCCATCAGGCCGCGTATCCCACTGCCCAGCCCACCAATGGCATTCTCGGACCAGGCCCGGGTGCATATCCGCCACAACCTACATCGCTCCCGAGCGCGTTTAGTACTTTGACATTGCAGGACCCTACCTGGAACATGGATACAGGTGCATCATCTCACTTAAATTCAAATACAAGTAACTTAGATACCATTTTTAATAAACGTTTATATCCATCTGTACACGTTGGTGATGGAAATTCCATTCCCGTCACTAATACAGGACATAGCATTATATCTTCCCCTCATCGTCCTCTCCACCTTCATAATGTTCTTGTCACTCCCAACATCATAAAAAATTTAATTTCCGTTCGTCAGTTTACTAGAGATAATAATTGTACTATTGAATTTGACGCATTTGGTTTTTCTGTGAAGGATTTCTGGACTCGCCATATCCTCCTACGATGTGACAGCTCGGGTGACCTCTATCCAGTCACCAAGCCGTCAACTATTCCTACCGCTCTCCTATCCACAAGTTCCTCCACATGGCACCAACGTCTCGGACATCCCGGTGACGAAGTGCTTCGGTCTCTAGTTTCTCGTCATTTTATTTCATGTAATAAGGAACGGACTCCACATGTTTGTCATGCTTGCCAACTTGGCAAACATGTGAAGCTTCCCTTCCATAGTTCGGTTTCTACTGTTAAACAATGTTTTGATATTATTCACTCTGATTTATGGACTTCTCCTATTGTGAGCTCTAGCGGTTTTAAATATTATGTCTTGTTTCTTGATCACTTTTCTCACTATTTATGGATTTATCCTTTACGTTCTAAATCTGACATGTTCGATAAATTCTTGCATTTTCGCAAATATGTTCAAAATCAGTTTAACTGCGAAATCAAGAGTTTCCAATGTGACCATGGTGGTGAGTTCGACAACAACCGTCTCCACACCCTTTTCGCCAAACACGGTATACAATTTAGATTCTCCTGCCCTAAAACCTCCCAACAAAATGGCAAAGCCGAACGAATGATACGCACCATTAATAATGTCATTCGTACTCTCCTCTTCCAAGCCCATTTACCTCCCTCCTTTTGGGTCGAGGCTCTTCATATGGCCGCCTATCTACTTAACCTGTTACCCTCAACCGCCATAAACAACGAAATTCCCTTTACTAGACTCTTTCAAAAAGAACCCGACTACACCCGCCTACGCATCTTCGGGTGCTTGTGTTACCCACACCTTCACTCACCTCATAAACTTGCCCCACGTGCAACGCCGTGCATTTTCCTCGGCTATCCCGCCTACCACCGAGGTTTCCGCTGCCTAGACCTTGAAACAAATAAAATACTCATCTCTCGACACGTCACCTTTGATGAAACCCAGTTCCCCTACCGCTCCATGACACCCTCATCGCCACCGTCCTACACATTCTTGGATCCCGTACCTCCATCACTTCTTCATCATATTCTACACACTCCTGATACACCCACATCCTCTCAATCTTCAACCCCACCTTCTCCCACCCCCGAAACACCGCCACAACAACCTCCATCACCACCTTCCGCTCCCCAACAACAACCTCAATCGCCACTCCCAATCAACACTCCACCAGACTCACCTTTTCTCGATACCACAATCCCTCTCCCACCACCCAACACCACTACCACCATACCCAACCCCTCAACCACAAATGCCACAAATACCATCGACCCCAACCGCTCTCACCGCATGGTCACACGCTCTCAATCGGGCATTGTCAAACCCATTGATCGTCTTTCTCTCAATACCTCTCTCATCTCTCCTATTCCTAAATCTCCGATTCTTGCTCTTAAAGATCCTCACTGGTGTAATGCTATGTATGATGAATATAACGCGTTAGTTAAAAATGGTACTTGGGTTCTTGTACCAAGGCCCTATGGTGTTAATCTGGTCCGATCTATGTGGTTATTTAAACACAAGTTTCATGCTGACGGGACTTTGAGCAGATATAAGGCTCGTCTAGTTGCCAATGGGAGTAGCCAACAGCTTGGCATTGATTGTGACGAGACCTTTAGCCCGGTTGTTAAACCGGCCACCATTCGCACTGTACTCAGTCTTGCGGTATCTCGCAAGTGGCCTATACATCAGTTAGATGTTAAGAATGCATTTCTTAATGGTGACTTATCTGAGACAGTTTATATGTATCAGCCCCCTGGCTTTGTGGACCCACGGTACCCTAACCATGTATGTCTTTTACAGCGATCTTTATATGGTCTGAAACAGGCACCTCGTGCCTGGTTTCAGCGGTTTGCAGGTTATGCTACACGGGTTGGTTTCTATCATAGTCGCTGTGATTCCTCACTCTTCATTTTAAGACAGGGATCTGAGGTCGCTTATTTACTTATTTACGTGGATGATATTATTCTTACAACATCATCTTCAGTATTACTTCAGCAGATTATCACATCCCTACACAGTGAGTTCGACATGACTGATCTTGGTGCACTAAACTACTTTCTTGGTATATCAGCCACCAGACATTCTACAGGCCTATTTTTATCACAGAAGAAGTATGATGTTCAGCTTCTTGAGCGTGCTCATATGTCTAACTACAACCCCTCTCGCACTCCAGTTGACACGGATTCCAAACTAGGTCCTGAAGGGGTTCCAGTACAGGATCCCACTTTGTACCGTAGCCTTGCAGGTGGTCTTCAGTATCTCACGTTCACCCGACCAGACTTATCTTATGCAGTTCAACAGCTTTGCCTATACATGCATGATCCTCGTGAGCCACACTTAGCAGCCCTCAAACGTATTCTTAGTTATGTTCAGGGGACTTTAGACTTCGGTCTTCACTTATACTCTTCTTCTACCACCTCTCTTGTTGGTTATACAGATGCAGATTGGGCAGGTTGCCCCTCTACACGACGCTCCACATCGGGTTACTGTGTATTTCTGGGTGATAATCTTCTCTCCTGGTCTTCCAAGCGTCAGCATACTCTCTCTCGCTCAAGTGCCGAAGCCGAATACCGGGGTGTTGCAAATGTTGTGGCAAAGACTGCTTGGTTACGTAATTTACTTCGTGAGTTGCACTCCCCTTTATCCTCTGCTACCCTTGTGTATTGCGACAACGTCAGTGCCATCTACATGTCTGCCAACCCTGTTCAGCATCAACGGACCAAGCATATAGAGATTGATATCCACTTTGTTCGTGATATGGTTACCGCTGGTGAGGTTCGTGTTCTACATGTGCCCTCTCGCTTTCAGTACGCAGACATATTCACCAAAGGTCTACCATCCGCACTGTTTGAAGAGTTTAGATCCAGTTTGAGCGTTCGGCCGCCTCCCGCTCGAACTGCGGGGGAGTATTAGTCGTTATATTAGTATAGCCCATGTATAGTCTTTTGTAATGTAATGTGGCCTAAGCCCACAATCTAGAATCAGCTATGTATCCTATATATTGTAATGTTATCTATCAATAATATGCATGGAATCATAATAATCAATAGAACCATGTCTTACTTTGTCTTGCATTATCGATCAACTCTAAAAGCCAGCTTTGCTTATATTGGAATCTCCACTGAATCCGAACAATCTTCATTTATTAATTCCTACTTCTTTACAACAAATGCGGCCTTACAATAGCTAAATATTAATGTTTCTAATTATTTAGACTTTAGAGTGCCACCCACAAACCGAAGTTCTATAGCATGTTTGTGTTTTAATTGTAATATTTATTTCAAATGTATATATAATCGAAGTTCAATGACGGCAAATCGGATTGGAACTCATGTACTGTTGTACCTGTTAACATAAAAAAGGACCTTATTGTTTTAGTTAATATCTGAAATATTGTGACTACACTTCAGTGCCTTATAGGTAATCACTTGCATACAATACCGAGAACGAATCGGTGCTAAATTATCTAAAAGCAAAACATCACCTTTCTTCCAAGGTACAAATTCATCCTCGGTGAACTTGATGCAATCGTACACATCATGGGTAGGCAGTGTGACTTACTATATATCATCAAACGTGACTTGTTGAAGTTGAACTACGACATATCTTCTCCCGTTTACCAGACCCTCCACGAGCAAGCACCATGCTATTGAACCCTTTCTTGCTTTTTCGTATCTTTATAAGCTAGTAGTTAAACCTTTGCAACCTTGCTGTTGTTAATTTCTCATACTCTTAATTAGTAAAAAGTATTTTTGTTCATCTAATACTTTTGCCATAAAAAAATGGTTAAGGTATTTGAAGCTCGATAAGCCAAGTCACATAATCGACATAACTACTCTTGTTCAATTCGATCAATCTTTGATAATGTAAACATTAGAACTTGAAACGTCAAATTTTTTACTTACATAAACAAATGGACATGATTTTTTTAACGGGAAAGTTAATTTTTCTTTAATAACTACTCTTGTTCAATTCGATCAATCTTTGATAATGGATATGCCCTTAAGCTGAGTCACGCAATCGATTTAACTACTCGTGTTCTATACTATCAATCTTTAATACTGCTAAACTATTATATCAATTTATTTAATGTAAACATTAGAACTTGAAACGTCAAATTTTTTACTTACATAAACAAATGGACATGATTTTTTTAACGGGAAAGTTAATACTCCTTTTATCAAAAAAAAAGTTATAGATTTCGTTAAATATGAAAAAGTGAAGAATTCACATAAATGTATGTGCACCTCAACATATCTTAAATGGTATCTTAGATGTTGAATGATCTAAGATATGAAGATGTAATAACTTCATATTACTCATCACACATATGGCCTGTACACATTGTGGTATATAACCTGGCAAAGTTTCTTTTCTTTTAACTATGTGGGATAACAAATTGTCAAGATTTTCATAAAACATATCTTACAGTTGAAGTTATTCCACACTCGAACAAACCAGAAAATGTAATTGATACTAATATAGGGAAAATCAATGTGGTTGCACTTCACTTGCATATGTAGACCCCAATACACGTCGAGTGTTAGTTTGCGAATTAACCGTTGGTCTAGCAGGCAATGGCTTGCCATCACCAAACATGATCGGTTTTGGTTCAAACACAATGACATCTCGTTCGGCTCTCCCTCCATGAGCATTGATCAACGACCTTGGTGTTGAACCATGTCTTACTTTGTCAAATTGGATTTGGTCATATTAGAATCTTCACTGAATCTTAACCATCTTCATTTATCCATCCAAATTCATTGCAAAAAACACCACATTTTCAGATTTATAAAAGAATTTAGGATAAAGTGATTGTTTATCGTGATTACCTTTTATATGAGTAAATAAATAGCAAAAATCACGACATAGTGAAACAATACAACTTGACCGCCATAATGTGCGAATGAAAGATAGTAAGAGACCGTTAACAACATATTTAGATACGTCTAAATGAAGAATTTGAAGCCGCTAAACCACGTTACATAATCGATATAAATATTCAAAGATCAATCTTTGATAAAGAATACGCCCAACATACATAATTAGATCAAATTATTCCTGTAAAGATTCTGCAATAAATTCAGTGAAGATAATGTTATAAAAAGTCATGCCTCGTAACCTTTTTGTATGTTTTATCTTTCATAAAATAATAAATTTTACTACTACAATATTTAGCGACATAGACAAATGGACTCTAAAATTTGTGACTCCGTGTAAGTTGTAAGTATATGTTTTCTTAAGTATGAAAAAGTGAGTTTTCGTATAAACTTTCACAATATTCTAGGGTTTGGTTGTCAAAGTCTAACAACCAATTCTAGAATAGGAGAAATTTTGATACTAACACACAATTCTATAATCCATGTATATTGTGATATATAAGCTAGCATAGATTCTTTTCTTTTAAATATGTGGGATTCAAGGTTGTCTAAGGTTTTCACGAAACATATCTTACATTTAAAGTTGATTATCAACGTAATCCCACACTCTCAACAAAGTCATCTCATTCGCCTGCCCTCCATGAGCAACCACAATGCTTAAAAGACAACTTTGGTCCCATTTTTTCTAAATCCGAACCATCATCTTCCTATTTATCCATTCCATCTTCCTTCATCCCTCCCATAGATTTATATAAAGTTGTGTCATGAGTGCACCGCAACCTATATAGTCCATATACGGGAAGAAAACCTATTGCTTATTCAACGTCATTAAAGTCATAATGAGAATACACAAAACCTTG
This sequence comes from Chrysanthemum lavandulifolium, assembly GCA_022545495.1. Lineage (NCBI taxonomy): Eukaryota > Viridiplantae > Streptophyta > Magnoliopsida > Asterales > Asteraceae > Chrysanthemum > Chrysanthemum lavandulifolium. The sequence continues at coordinate 273,375,394 of CM040244.1, forward strand.
AAAGAGTGTAGCCCCACTTAAGAAAATCCTCTAGCCATGATTTAGGAGATTTTATTGCTTATGTAAATTAAAAAAGATCAAGATTAGCACTCGCGGGAGAAACTCTGGCTAGGGAAAACGTGATCGTTGCAAAATGTTAAAGTGTGAGTTGTTACAATCAAATACTAATATCTAGTAGGTGCATAGTATCATTTAACTCCAAGATTTTACTAGTTTCTAATACCTAGTTGCATAAAGGAAGAGACTTTCAAAGTTTGTACAAATACTAATATCTAAGTAGGTGCATAGTATCATTTAACTCCAAAATTTTACTAGTTTCTAATACCTGGTTGCATAAAGGAAGAGACTTTTAAAGTTTGTAAGGAAAAGTTTGGACTCCTGGCTTGTTGAAAAAGTATACTTTTTTTTTTTAAATATAAAACTTTTAAGAGTTCGTATAAATCACAAACATGGTATTAGGATGTTGGTAGACTCCTCGAGCATCCTTAACATCAAGGTCCGTGATATAATCGGAAAGTTTATAGTAATCGAATCATGTATGGTCCATATACATTGTTGTATATAAGCAAGCATGTTGTGACACATAGAAAAATGGGCTAATAACCTATTAAAGCATTATAGTTGTTAAAAATGGCGATTCACAGAATGAACTAAAAATACTCTTTTAGACATTAATGTTGACATTTTGTCTTTCTTTAAAGATTATGACCATTTTACCCTTCTAAAAATATTTCAAAAAAGAATTTGAAAAAAATTCGAAAAAAATTGAACAAAATTTCAAAAAAAGTATTTCGAAAAATAAATTCAAAAAATATTTTGGAAAAGTATTTTGAAAAAAATTAGAAATGGTAAAATAATTATAATATTGGCCATAATATCTTAAAGAAAGACAAGAATGCCAACTTTAATGCCTAAAAGAGTTATTTTTAGTTCATTCTCAGAATCGCTATTCGTGACAAGATAACGCTTAAAAGTTATTAAATTTTAAAATGGACTCTAAGATTTTGTGACGGGGCCCCTTGTTATACGTTTCCTTAATGAGTATGAAAACATGTTGTGACGCATAGAAAAATGGACTCTAAGATTTTGTGATGGGACTCCTTGTTATACGTTTCCTTAATAAGTATGAAAAAGTGAAGTATTCGTAACAAATTTTATCCAACTCCATAGCAAGCTATCTAAGCGTAACAGCCAACCTTAGAACAGGAGAAAACTTGATACTCTCACACACGCGCATGATCCACGTATATTGTGGTACATAAGCTAGCATAGCTTCTTTTCTTTTACCTATGCGGGATTCTTTTCTTTGATCATCAACTCTTAGCAAAGTCATCTTATTCACCTGCCCTCCGTGAGCAACCACAATGCTATCAAACCATGTGCTAATTTTTCTTTCATTATCAAACATAAAAGCGGACTTTGGTCCCATTAGATAGATGTTATCATAGATTATTTATGCTCAATTTTTTTTAGTGGGTTTTTTCTTCAGAAGTTGCTAGATAGATGTTATCCATTTTGAATAAGTGTGATTTTGGATTTTAGATCTTTCTTTGAGTAGTCACACCCGCAATACAATCCAATAATTTTAAACAACTAAATGAATACCCGTGAATAGCAACAAAACTTTTAGTGGTAAGTTTAAAATATGCATCTATAAGTCAATAAATTCAAAAGTTTCAAATATAAAAATTCTTTTCATCTCACTATATATAATAAACCGAAAGTCAAAAGTCATTGCCAAATTATGAAAACTATTAACTGAGATATGAAAATTTGCGTGGTCATTAATATGAAATATTCGGTATGAAAACTATTAACTGAGATATGAAAATTTGTGTGGTCATTAATATGAAATATTCGGCTCAAAAGTCAACTTTTTACAAATACTAATATCTAAGTAGGTGCATAGTATCATTTAACTCCAAGATTTTAAATGAATCTAATACCTAGTTGCAGAAAGGAAGAGACTTTCAAAGTTTGTAAAAGAAAGGAAGAGACTTTCAAAAGTTTCAAATATAAAAATTCTTTTCATCTCACTATATATAATAAACCGAAAGTCAAAAGTCATTGCCAAATTATGAAAACTATTAACGAGATATGAAAATTTATGTGGTCATTAATATGAAATATTCGGTATGAAAACTATTAACGAGATATGAAAATTTGTGTGGTCATTAATATGAAATATTCGCTCAAAAGTCAACTTTTACAAATACTAATATCTAAGTAGGTGCATAGTATCATTTAACTCCAAGATTTTAAATGAATCTAATACCTAGTTGCAGAAAGGAAGAGACTTTCAAAGTTTGTAAAAGAAAGGAAGAGACTTTCAAAAGTTTCAAATATAAAAATTCTTTTCATCTCACTATATATAATAAACCGAAAGTCAAAAGTCATTGCCAAATTATGAAAACTATTAACTGAGATATGAAAATTTGCGTGGTCATTAATATGAAATATTCAGTTTTCTAAATTTGCGTGGTCATTAATATGAAATATTCGGTATGAAAACTATTAACTGAGATATGAAAATTTGTGTGGTCATTAATATGAAATATTCGGCTCAAAAGTCAACTTTTTACAAATACTAATATCTAAGTAGGTGCATAGTATCATTTAACTCCAAGATTTTAAATGAATCTAATACCTAGTTGCAGAAAGGAAGAGACTTTCAAAGTTTGTAAAAGAAAAGTTCGGACTCGTTGCTGGTAGACTCTTAACATCATTGTCCATGATATAACCGGAAGCTTTATAGCAATCCACCTATGTATGGTCCATAAACATGGTGGTATATAAGCAAGCATTGTTTCTTTTACATAACCAGTGTGGGACTCAAGTTGTAGGTTAAGGTTTTCATGAAGCATAACTTACATTTAGTAGCTGATCATAAAAGTCACCTTACACAAAATGTTATTAATACTTATCTGAAAAATCAATGTGATTCCGCTTAACTTGCATATAGACGCCAACGGACGACGAGTTTTAGCTTGCGAGTCTATAAGCAAAACATCACTTTTCTTCCAAAGTATGGTGATAATACTTTAATGTCAACTTAAAGAAAGACTTAAAGAAAGGGTAAAATTGTCATAATATGGTCATAATATTTAAAGGAAGACAAAAATGTCAACTTTAATGTCTAAAAGAATTATTTTTTTACTTCGCTACGCAGAACTGTCATTCTTAACAAGTATAGTGCTTTAAAAAGTTATTAACCCTACTTTTGACAGTGTTTTATTAAAACATTTGTGTAATAACATTACATATGAAATACGACGCAATTAAATTTTATGTGTCTTATGTTAACTACTTATCGAGTATTTTAATTAACGAGTATTTTAATTAACATATAGACTAAAATACACCGTTGGTCCCTAAACTTGTATCGGAGGATCGCGATGGGACGAAACCGAGCATAATCATCGCCACGGGTCCAAACAATACCAATTAAATGCCAGATTGGTCCTTGACCAATCTGCCGTTGTCAACGTTATTTTGCCGAGGGCAAACCGCTTTCACCATAGCGCACTAAATAAAACCGTTCTACAGGTGTATGTAGCTAGTATATGTGTGTAACAAGGTTTGATCTACATTTATGACCCATCCCTAAACTATCCTTCAAAACCCGTCCTCTTCAAAACGGTAATTGTTTCAAGATGGTACGTTCTTTGGTGTGGTAAGCAAGCTATTATTCGTATTTCGGACCTCTCGCCAACCTGTATGCCGATTCTTTGGTTGTCCTGCTCAAGTAAGTGCGTCTTAATATTTCTTGTGTAAGTTTGTAACAATGGTGGTTGTTTAATGACTTGTCATAACCATCAATAGGGTCTTCTTGTCGGTGGATAAGATGGTATGATCCCAAATCGTGCTCGCTCAAGAATGATCATACCATGACTTTTGGGGGAGAAATGAGCTTGAGGCAAGATTAGTAGTCCGCCAAGGTGATGTGTGAAGTAGAAGATTTACATGGTGCTAAGTTGGATGTTGTTCTTCATTGTTTATGCATTGGGATAACGTTTTAACCTTTTATGTAATGAGGCTAGTTGGTTAATGTTGTGTATCTTGAATTGTAGTAACCTTGTTATGAAGTATTCAGTTTTGTTTGTTTCTGATTTTCTATGCCTCATTGCTATGCAGATGGTTTGCAATGTGTTTAGGGGTTGTGATTCGCTCCCAAACAGTCAAGTTTAATCACACAAGCTAACCACTTGTGAATGGTCAACCGTAATAAACTTAAAAAATTTCGAAAAGCAATGCAATTAAGATCTGGAGAGTATAGTGTTTCCACAGTCGTTAAGTCCCACGGAGGATGAATGGTGTTTGAACAAATTCGGATGTCGAATGATCACTAAGGATAATGATCGAAAGGATTTTGGAATATTTATACCTAAAGAAAAGTTTGTAAATTACGGGGGCTTAAATGCAAATTAAAAAAATTAAAAACTAAATTATATTAAATAAACGCTATCACTATTTTTAAAATGATGTTTTTCTTGATTTATAAAATAAAATAACTTAAATAAACTATTTTAATTGAAGTGTAAACCTAAATTACCTAAAAACGTGACCTAGAATGAAAACGTGCGTTATGTATAAAAATTACGCGAGTGCGCAAGTAAAAACGTAAAATTTGTGAAATAAAAGTCCTACGAGTGTAAAAACAATTTTCTTACTTACTATGTGACAAAAGAAAATTTTAGAAAAAAGATTTATATATTTTTTTTTACTTTTATATTTTTTATTATGAATTAAATACTATTTTAGACTAATTAAATGATTAAAAATACTAAAACTATTCGAAAAATTCGAAACTTTTTGTAAAATACTTTATACTAATACAAAGCTAAGAAAAATACAAAAGGTGTAAAAGCTTCTTTTAATAAGTCAGTAAATAAGCTAAAGAATACGTTTAAGCTTAAATGGAAAACAAAGGCTATGTATTTAATTATGCAAACAATAACTACCAAAGACCCAAGGGCGGTTGGTGAGTGTGTGTGTGTGGTGAGTCAGGTGGCTGTGGTTCGAATCCCAAAGAATGGCTTTTTGCAAACTATTTATTTTTTTGATTTTTCTTTTACAAACTTATTAAGCACACTAAAATAAGCAAATATTAAAACTACAACTCTTTATAAAATCCACTAATAAGCTCAGAAATAGCTTATTATCTCAACAGTGAGCAAAAATAAGAATAAGCACAAGCTTAAGCCAAATGGCTAATAAGCTACTCAATAAGCAAAAGGTAACTGAAAAGAGGCTAGACAAATGTTAATAAGCTAAAATGAAAACTGAATAAGCATAAATACTATAAATAAGCTCTTAACAAAATCCAAATAAGCTTAAGCTTAACTGGTTGCACAGGACAATTTTTTGGTTTTCTAGGTACCTTTAAGCTAACTTTTAAGCACTGTAATAAGCTAGAAAATGAAAGTAAAGACTGGAATTAGCAAGTTGACCAACTGAGCTTCCTAAAAAGCTAAAGTTCTCACTGTGGGGTCCACTAGAGAGCTTATAATGAGCTTATTAAAAAACTGGTAAACACTGGGTAATGACTCAGTGTATACTGAGTCAATTGGGACAAACAAAAAGCTATGTGCAGCCTTATTAAATAAGCTGCAAAATGGAAAATTAAGCTTGGGACTTTGAGATAGCTAGGTGAGCTTCTCAAAAAGCTAAAGTACAAGAGTTAAAGCTAACTGATAAGCTCTTGATGAGCTTATGAAACTAGATGGCTCACTGTGCACAGGGCACTTTTTCAGACTAGGACTAAAAAGAAGCTAAGAAATAAGCTAATAAATAAGCTAGCTAGAAAATATAAAAAATATCATGATAAAGATGAGCAACTATATTTTTATATTCCAAAAGCATAAATCATGAAATTCAAAATTAAATCCTATAGAAAATTTTCTAATTTATTCAAAAACGGTCTAAGTAAGATTTTGACTTTTTTAAGATAAACTAGTAAGTTGACTTTTATGAGATTTGAGCTTATGCAACTTATTGAAAATGAAGTTTTATGACTAAATGAAACTAATTTAGGTTATTATAACTACTTATTATCCTATATGCAAGATATGATTTCTAAAATCCTAACAGTTATGAACTTAGGACAGAATTAATGTAATTTTGACTTTTATGGTATATAGATGCAAACAAATGACTGATATGAGTCAATTATATCTAAACAATTCTATACCAACTATTTTCAACTGGTAAACTAATCTCTAACACAGATTAACAAGCAGATCCAAACACCTCTTAACTTAACTGATTTGATGTTTTAAGCACTAAAACAGATTTTCAGACCAAGGAATCAAGTGATTAACTTATACTAACTATTATTAGACAGAATCAAACTGAAATTAACAGACTTTAAACACATAAACTATGAAATGCAAATTTTGAGCAATTTCTTACAAAATGAGTCCAAGCATAGAATTGAGAACCAAAAGCCAAGGACACACCCTATAGCTTCCCGAAGCTCTAAACCAAAGGGCAATCTCAGATTCACCTCGCTCCAAATTTTGATCTTCATTTCCATGGACTTTTATTTTCACTAATTTATTTGTATTTTTGGTATTTTTTTTCTTATACTAAACTGACTTTTAAAGGTTACTAAAAGCTTTAATAAGCTTTCTAGGAGCTTATATGATCTTATCAGTCCTTAATAACAACTAAAAACAACATTACATTCACATGAGATTTTTGACTTGAAAATGCACAAACTGAAATGGTACTTAAAACTTGAAATCACTTATTGATAAAGATTATAAATACACTGAGATAGATAAAAACAGTACTTGAAAGCTTAAGATTACACTGGAATTTAAAATTTAACTAAAACGACTTAGATATTTAAAAATTACACTAGATAGCTATATACATTGCACCATTCTTCTTTATAGAGATCTTTTTGAGTCCCTTGTCGACATCTGAGCATTTCCCACTTATTTCCAGCCATTGGATGCATTGAATTCATCATAATCGTACAAGTGGAAATTTTGCGCCAAAATATCTTTTGAACAGGTTTTCTCAATTAATGAAGCTTGGGAGGATGTGGAGGTGGAGGGGAGTGGGTATACAGCTGGGGAGTGAGGTGGAATGTTGAAAATGAGAAAAAAACCAGAGTGGTTTTGGTTTTACAGTTGAGGTGAGGACGATGAACAGTGAACCTGGTATTTTTGGCGCGTTGACTTATTTTGACCGAGGCTTATAATAAGCAGGGGGTTCATTTGGGGGGTCAAGGGTTTATTTGACTGGGGTTCTATTGGTTTGGCTGGGTTTAAAATACAAAAGGTCCGTTTGGTTTTATTTATTCACAAGGACCATTTATGTAATTTCTGGATTTTTTAGGGACTGAAAATGTAACTTTCCCAAACTTATCAAAAGGACCAATTATGCCATATATGAATATTACAAGGATAATATTTGATAATTTTCATTTTTTTAAATATCCAAGGACTATTTTGACATTTTTCAAACTTGAGGACCAAAGTCGTAATTTTGTAATTTTAAACTTTGAAGGGTTTGTTTTAACAACTTTTGAATCCCATGGACCTTAAATGATATTTTACTTTATTTTGATTGACCAGGACTAAATTTGATAACTTTTGAAACTGGGGACTAAACCGCCAATTATGCAAACTTGATACGTTTTCATCCGATTTTGATATTTTGCATTTAAAACACATAAAACACTTATTTGTGATATTTTTACCATTTGATGCATTTCGAGTGTTTTCGGATGTTTTGGCATTTTAAATGGTACAAAATGATGAGTATTTGCACACTCATCAATCCCCACACTAAGATATTGCTAGTCCCTAGCAATGTTTTGAGAAAAATTAATGGATTTCAACTCTTTACCAAAAGCCATTACTTCGGAGTAGCCAATTGTTTCAATTCAAGTAAGAACTTTGGTACAATGATAACCAAATGATTTTGAGCAAATCACCACCAGAACGGATTTGATTTGTCTTTACCGTGCCGTTTGCTTCGGACTAGCCAACTCTTAGATAAATTATCAATATTATCTTTGGTGAGCCGATTACCAATTATGGTTTTCCAATCGCCTTTACCACAAGCCATAAACTTGCGGGCTAGCCAACTTTTCACTAATTAAAGATATGGTGAGTTGAACACCATACAATTTTGGGCAAATTGCAAGCCATAAACGGATTTGAGATATCTTTACCAAGAGCCGTTTCCGTTTGCTCCTGGATTAGCCAATCCTTATATGGGTTAGACATGGTGGATGATTACCATTCTTGAGTAAGTGGAAAACACTTACTCCAAAAAAATTTTGGCCAAAACGGGGAATTGGGTGGAATAATTACATGATAAAATTCGTGAGAATTCCCCCACACTTAGAAATGAATATTGCCTCAATATTCAAAGTACCGCGGTTATGCGAAACATAGAACGTAAAGGGAAATACTACGGCCATTATTTTATATATATATATATATATATATATATATATTTTTAAAGAGTACTTATATACAACAATGGGCAACTCTCCCACACTAGGGTGATACTCATGGGTGAAAACCCATGTGGTGTGCTATTGTTTTCGATTCTCGAGTCACTAGCTTGACTCGATCCCCGCATTCATTGGTTCATGGGGAAAGTTTGTAGATCCGGGACAACCACGGGTGGAATGTCCTCTCCAAAATAATGCTTCAATCGATGACCATTCACTTTAAAATTTGGACCATCGGGCTGAGATAACTCAATGGTGCCATAAGGATAAACCTTAGTAATAGTAAATGGACCAGACTAACGGGACTTGAGCTTTCCCGAGAATATCTTCAATCTAGAGTTGAAAAGAAGGACTCGATCACCAACGTTGAAAACGCGGTTCTTGATTTTGGAGTCATGAATCTTCATTGTCTTTTGTTTGTAGATCAAAGAGTTCTCGTATGCTTGATCACGGAGTTCATTTAATTCATTCATTTGAACTTTTCGTGATCACCGGTATCGAATATCGAAGTTTGCTCGTTTGAGGGCCCGGTATGCTTTGTGCTCAAGCTCAATCGGAAGATGACATGCCTTCCGTACACTAGCTTGTATGGAGTACACCCGATGGGTGTTTTGTAAAATGTCTGAGAAGGTCCAGTCGTCATCTAGTTTATCCGACCAGATGCACGATTTTCGCCATCGTCCTTTCAAGAATTCTTTTAATACCACGGTTGGAAACTTCAACTTGCCCACTTGTTTGGGGTGGTATGCGAGAGAGACGGTGAGTTACACCATACTTTTGCATGACACGATCAAATTGATCATTGCAAAAATGTGTACCACGATCACTAATTATAGCTCGCGGAGTTCCAAACCTAGCAAAAAGAGATTTTAAGAATTTTACAACAACTCGGGCATCATTGGTAGGTAAAGCTTTCGCTTCAACCCATTTTGACAAATAGTCAACAGCCACGAGTATGTATTTGTTTCCTCGAGATGATGGAAATGGCCCCATAAAGTCAATGCCCCAGATGTCAAAGATCTCACAAACTTGAATGGCGTTTTGCGGCATTTCATTTCTTTGAGAGATATTTCCGTGACATTGACAAGCGTCACATGCTTTGACAAAATCGTGGGCATCCTTGTAAATAGTGGGCCAATAAAACCCGAATCAAATACCTTTTGGCGGTGTAATTTGGACTATGATGGCCCCGTTGGTCCAAATGGCAAGCTTTGAGAATGTCAATAGCTTCGTCCATAAACACACCGTCGGATGACTTGATCCGCATGATTTTGAATAAGTAGGGTCGTCCCGAAGTAATGTTTAACATCTTTGAAGAATTTGTTCTTCCGTTGGTCGACATCCCTTTTACTATGAAGTTACCCGCATGGTAATTTGCGAAGTCGACAAACCATGGGGTAGTAGAGTTTCCACGAAAAGAAACCGCATTGAGTGTCTCGAGGAAATGTTTCATTTATTTCCTTTTCTCGAAAACATCTTGGTGAGGGTTTTCTAATCGGAGACGAGATGATCGTGACGTGTTCTCGGCTCCTTTTTATCACGTATAATGATATCAAATTCTTGTAAGAGGAGAACCCAACGGAGCAATCTCGGCTTTGCATCTTGTTTTGCAAAGAGATATTTGAGAGCCGAATGATCCGTATACACCACACATTTTGTCAAGATTAAGTATGGCGAAACTTCTCAAACGCATACACCACGGCTAATAGCTCTTTTTACGTGGTGGTGTAATGGGTTTGAGCTTGATCATAGTCTTACTCGCGTAGTGGATAGGCCGAAAATGCTTGTTTCTGCGTTGCCCTAGGACTGCACCGATAGCAAAATCACTTGCATCGCACATGAGCTCAAAAGGCAAGTCCCACGGGAGCAACGAGAATGGGTGCTTCAAGAAGCTTTTCTTTAATGTTTCAAAAGCTTCATGCACTCGGTAAGAAGATAAAAGGAGCATCTTTTTCAAGAAGATGAGTCATAGGTCGGGCAATCTTAGAAAAATCTTGTATGAATCTGCGATAAAAACCGGCATGACCTAAAACTCCTAATACCTTTGACGGTAGTAGGATGAGGTAATTAGCAATAACATCAACTTTGCTCTATCAACCTCAATCCCATTTTGGAAATCTTATGGCCAAGGACTATGCCTTCTTTGACCATAAAGTGGCTCTTCTCCCAATTTAGACAAAGATTGGTGTCTTCACACCGTTTTAGCATTTTATCTAAATGGGAGAGACATGTTTGAAACGAGTCCCCACCACCGAGAAGTCATCCATAAACACCTCCATTGTTTCCGATCATGTCATGGAAAATGGCCATCATACATCGTTGGAACGCGGGGAGCGTTACATAGGCCAAAAGGCATACGTCGTAGGCAAAAGTTCCGTATGGGCGGTGAATGTGGTCTTTTCTTGATCCCGTGGATCAATGGGATATGAAAATAACCCGAGAAACCATCAAGAAAACAATAGTATTCGCTCCTGCTAATCTCTCAAGCATTTGGTCCATGAAGGGTAGAGGAAAATGGTCTTTTCGGTGGCGTCATTCAACTTATGATAGTCAATGCAAACACGCCATCCGTAACCACCGAGTTGGAATTAACTCGTTTTCTTCATTTGTGACAACAAGTATGCCACCCTTTTAGGAACACAATGAATTGGGCTAACCAAGGACTATCCGAGATCGGGTAAATTAATCCTCGCATCAAGAAGTTTGATAACCTCCCGCTTGATAACATCATGGATTTTGGATTTACTCTTCTCGATGTTGAATCTATTGGTTTGAAGTCATCCTCCATCAAGATTTTGTGAGTACAAAACTCGTGATTGATACCTTAATGTCGGAGAGTTTCAAGCAATTGCTTGCTTGTGTGACTTCAAGACCTTTATGAGCGATCTTTTCATCTTTACTCAAATCTCGAGCAATAATGACTGGTAATTTATCATCACCTTCAAGAAATGCATACTCGAGATGAGGTGGTAAGTCCTTAAGTTCGACTTGAAAATTCTTCGCTTTCTCAACCGACTTGACTTCCTTGTTATGAAGCTCGGCGGGAGGAGTGGAGATGGATCATCATTAAGCAACTTCTCAATGAGAAGTATGTCCCCTCAATGTCGATGGGGCGTGATCAATTTCTCATGGAGCAGAATCACTAGACAAGTATGCTTCAATCTCTTCCAAGATGAAGTCACTTTCCTCAAACGGAGTGAGAGAAGGAGTAGAATTGGCAATGATGGGTTGAGATGAATGAGTGAGATTATCACTCAAGAATTATGATCATAACCAAGAACTTCTTGAGTACTCTTCGAAGCAACATCAATGATATCTATTCGGTTAACCGACTCGGAATCATAGTTTGCGGAGTACCTCAAAGTTTGATCAAGGTTAAAGGTGACAACTTCATTACCAACACGTAATGTGATTTCTTGCTCAAATACATCAATGAGAGCACGACCCGTTCTCGTGAATCCTCGTCCAACGATGAGAGGAACCCGATGATCGCATCGAAATCAACAACCACAAAGTCACCGGAAAATGGAACTTTCCTACTTTCATAAATCGTCCTCGGCAATGCCAAGTGGACGGGATATTGTACGATCTGCAAGCTCGAGAGTCATGCATGTAGGAGTAAGGTCCGGAGAGAAAGTTTCTTCCATCTTGAATAAGGCATTAGATTGATGCTTGCACCAAGATCGGCTAAGGCAAAGCATTCAACCATTCACGAAATACACAGGTAAGAGAAATTTTACAGATCTCCAAGCTTTCAGGAAGCTTCTTGGATAACCGCAGAGCGGTTCTCGTTCGAAGGAGTTTTGCCATTTCAAACAGACTTTTCCTTGTTGCTTAACATGTGTTTGAGAGTTGATGCAAACTTGGGCATCGATGATAGCATCCGCAAAGCTTATGTCAAAATGTAGTTCTTGGAAATTTTGAAAAATTTGTCCATTTGATGACCGCTTTTTCAGGAGCTTTGCTCATTCAAACGTGATGGGTAAGGAATAGAAGATTTGGATTTGGGGTTTTCAACGGGAGCTACAGGAGGTTCAAAAACAACTCTGGATTGGATTTGGGTTTCGGGACAACTTGAGGATGGACATCGTTGGTACCTACGTTATTAGTAGGAAGTTCCTTGTCCTTTGTTGCCTCGGGTTCACTTTCCACTACCTTCGGAGAGAAGAAGAAGAGGTAGTAGGAATAGCGGGTCCATTGTATGAAACACCACTTCGGTTGTGATCGCCTTTGCATCGCCCCTCGGGTTAGCGATCGTGTTGCTCGGAAGTTTTCCCGAGCCCGAGGTTGATCATTTAAAGACTTCTTTAGATCGATGATCGGTGACCAACAACCTGTTCATTTCATCTTGGGATTTCATGAACGCTTCAATAACTCATCGGATGATGGTCTTGGAGGATGTGGAGGAAATTTTGAGGTCGTATGTTTTGATTATGACCTTGTTGTTGAAAATTCCTTGGTTAGGATTCACATTTCCACGAAATTGATTCCTCGATTGAAATTGTTTTGATTAAGGTTTCCTTGATGTTGGAAACCTTGATTTGGTCCGGATAGAAATTACCTTGGTTTTGATAACCTTGGTTCATTCTAGGTTGGTTCGATTCGGTTTTGTATATTAGGATTCTCGTTAAAACCGGTGGTCCCGATAAGTATTAGCACGGTAACTTGGTTCATTTTGAGGACGGTATTGATTACCTCCACGATGTGAAGTACCGGCTATAGCATTGGCTTCAACCGGACTACCATCGGTGGCGATGACAGATTGTAGTATGCATGAGGGCCACCACAAGTAACACGGACCTCGACTTTCTTCACTTCACCATGTGATGGTGTCGTGTGAAAGTGACTTTCTTTGGTTAGCAAGGACCAAAGCTCGAACAATATCCGTGAGTTTGTCAATCTTAGCATCGGTGCTAGATGTACTCACGGAGATGAAGTAGAAGGTCCTGCATTAGGCGAGACCGATATGTCTTTGTTCGGAAAGGGCGGACACGGGACTTGTTTTCAATGATTTGTAAGGCTTCTTTGTGGTCTTGCTCAGAAATTACCTCATGGAGGCATTTAAAGAGTCTTGGTCGACTTGTCTCCGACTATTGTAGAAAGTATCCATTTGCATTAACTCGGTAAAACCATGATGCGGACACTTGCATGAGTAACTCTTTATAACGATCCCATGCCTCCCTGAATGATTCATCAAATCTTTGAGAAAATTTCATTATCTCATTCTTAAGACTTGTAGTTCGGGATGGAGGATAGAATTCATTAACAAACTTGGTGACTAAATCCTCCCATGTCTCAATGGAGCGAGGGGTTGTTTCTCAAGCCAATTCCGGGCTTGTCCTCAGAGAGAATGGGAACAGAAGAAGCTTAATTGCTTCATGTGGGACATTCTTGTATTTGATGGTAGATGCAATCTTGTTAAACCATCGAATATGTGCATGAGGATCATCCCGCTCAAAACCATAAAATTGGCTTTGGGTTACAAGATTAAGCAACCGGTTTTGAGCTTAAAGGTATCGACCACGATGGTGGGACAATAATGGCATCTCCGTAACCCTCGATGGGTGCTTGGAGAGCTCATTCATAGGCTTATCTTCCGCCATTACGGCGGTGGTGGTGGTAGGCGTTCCTCGATCCACGGTGAAGGAGCGAACGTCCTCTCGTCACGAGGAATATTTGCAAGCTCGAAAAGTGGACTTGTAGAACTGGAAGAACAGTGCGCATGCACTAAGTATAAAATCGGTTTTCAAAAAAATGCGAGGCAAAGCGACAAGTGAACTTAAACCAATAATCACAAATGAAATGGCTTCTTTGAAAAAGGTACACCAAATCACAAGGATACAAAGGCAAGTTTTAAATCTTTTGTTCGGGAACTTATTAATGTTCACACCCCAGTTGGTAGGTGTCTTGCCTTGATTTGCGGTGGTTGATTTTATGTATTTATTAAGTACCACCGAAAAGACGTAGGTATGGATATGTGCTAAAGGTTTAAAAACTTTTGGACAATATTTTTGGTATCGTCTCGTTTAACCAAATCGTATCTCTTTAAGAATCACCTTAAAGGAAACACAAGCTAGAAAACATTACGATTGTTTTGTTGTTTTATATTTTTTGGTGTTGTTAACACTTTAGGAAAAGTGTTAATGAACTTTTGATTTATGATAACTTTACAAAAAAAAGCATTTACAAAAGGTGGTATATGTGCAAGTATGGATGCGAAATGTTTAAAACACGCTTCTGACCTCCCGTGGCGTCAAAATTTGATTCGCTCCCAAACAAATCAAGTTTAATCACACAAGCTAACCACTTGTGAATGGTCAACCGTAATAAACTTAAAGCATTTCGAGAAAGCAATGCAATTAAGATCCGGAGAGTATAATGTTTCCACAGTCGTTAAGTCCCACGGAGGATGAATGGTGTTTGAACAAATTCGGATGTCGAATGATCACTAAGGATAATGATCAGTAAGGATTTTGGAATATTTATACCTAAAGAAAAAGTTTGTAAATTACGAGGGCTTAAATGCAAATTAAAGAAAATTAAAAGCTAAATTATATTAAATAAACGCTATCACTATTTTTAAAATGATGTTTTCTTGATTTATAAAATAAAATAACTTAAATAAACTATTTTAATTGAAGTGTAAACCTAAATTACCTAAAAACGTGACCTAGAATGAAAACGTGCGTTATGTATAAAAATTACGCGAGTCATAAGTAAAACGTAAAATTTGTGAAATAAAAGTCCTACGAGTGTAAAAACAATTTTCTTACTTACTATATGACAAAAGAAAATTTTAGAAAAAAGATTTATATTTTTTTGACTTTTATATTTTTTATTATGAATTAAATACTATTTTAGACTAATTAAATGATTAAAAATACTAAAACTATTCAGAAAATTCTGAAACTTTTTTGTAAAATACTTTATACTAATACAAAGCTAAGAAAAATACAAAAGGTGTAAAAGCTTCTTTTAATAAGCTGTAAATAAGCTAAAGAATACGTTTAAGCTTAAATGGAAAACAAAGGCTATGTATTTAATTATGCAAACAATAACCAGTCAAAGACCCAAGGGCAGTTGGTGAGTGTGTTGTGTGGTGAGCTGGGTGGCCAGGGTTCGAATCCCATGGCTTTTTGCAAACTATTTATTTTTTTGATTTTTCTTTTGCAAACTTATTAAGCACACTAAAATAAGCAAATATTAAAACTACAACTCTTTATAAAATCCACTAATAAGCTCAGAAATAGCTTATTATCTCAACAGTGAGCAAAAATAAGAATAAACACAAGCTTAAGCCAAATGGCTAATAAGCTACTCAATAAGCAAAAGGTAACTGAAAAGAGGCTAGACAAATGTTAATAAGCTAAAATGAAAACTGAATAAGCATAAATACTATAAATAAGCTCTTAACAAAATCCAAATAAGCTTAAGCTTAACTGGTTGCACAGGACAATTTTTTGGTTTTCAAGGTACCTTTAAGCTAACTTTTAAGCACTGTAATAAGCTAGAAAATGAAAGTAAAGACTGCAATTAGCAAGTTGACCAACTGAGCTTCCTAAAAAGCTAAAGTTCTCACTGTGGGGTCAAGAGATACCAATAATATTGTTGTTCCTTGCACACACTTTGAGATTTCTCCCACTTGAGAAAGGTACAACATCATATTATGAAAACAAAGAACACGTGATTGATTGTTCAAACGATATGATAATGTCATAGATATCATAAGTAGTTTTAGAACCATAACCTGTAATAAGGAGTTGTGGATTATTATTCAATAGATAACATTTGAGGAAGCGACAGCAGGAAGGCAACGTGTTATCTTATAAAATAAAATGCAATTTTCTTAAAGCAATGGTTGTTCATATTCGGAAAGTAATGGATTATTTCAAAGCTAGTTTGAAATGATATGGGTGACTAACGAGAAATAAATCCGTAGCTCACTTGAAATTGACAACATTACATGAATGATATTTCGATAATAAAATGCAACTACTCCCATCGGATTTGTCAACATTACTAGTGTTACATTTCGAGTAGAAAAACATATAGCGAGTTTATATACGTTCCTATTCTCTTCAAATGCCTACGAGTAGCATGTACTTAGGTATTGAACATAGTATATGAAGTTCTACTTATGTATACAATGGACTAGCCATTCTTTTATTCAATTAACTTGAATCTTTAGCATGCAATTCCTCTTTTATCGTCTACATAGCCCCAAGGGTAATTAACACTTTAGGAATAATAAGAGTCCAAGAAGATTACCTAGCGAATATGCTAGTAATTCATTTACTCTTTGCGGTTTAAACTCATATATCGTGACAAGTGCATGATGTTATTTATTTTGGTAGCTCTAAACACAATGTTTCCAGTTACACAAAATATTCTATCTTTCAATTAACTCTAGACCACATAAGGGTAATGAAAGATCAAAAGTGAGTTTATCAATTTTGTAATCATATCTTAGTTTATCAACTAAGGATAAAAGATAGGTTTAACTCTCACTCTTCTTACTAAGAAAAGAGACTAAGTTTGTCTTTCAAAGAAAAACAACTTTGTTTATGAATTATGTTGCAATAACACAATTAATCAGAACATAAAAAGTTCAATTCTAGTATTTTCGATAATTATATTCTTAAAAGAATTAACTACCTAATTAATTACTAATAAGACTAAGATCCATCTTGCAACCCCACTTAATTACCATAGGTCTGACCAGTGTATAAAAAAATAGGACAAGAGGTAAGCGGCGAGCGTTAAATGCATAATGCAACTCTTAGATTTATGAGACTGTTTAAGGCATTAGTATCAAGTAATAATGTCAAAAGCATGTTTAGTTCTCATCTTATGCCTCGGTTCAAGGTCTTACCAAGCTAACTCGAGATAAGTCGACCAAGTATGAGCGTGTAAAAATAACCGGAGGTCGACGGTGAGAAATAATTACCATGGGTTGGAAAGGCCCTTAGGTCTGACCAGAGAAGCCAATCCAAGTGCACGTGTTCATAGTTGGATGACATAGACTTAAAATTAACAAATAGGTATGCACATATAAATGTGGTAAAAGTCGTGTACAAAGAAGCATGCAAAACAACTTTGTAGCACTAATTTTAAAAACTTTTGGTAATGACACTGTAGTGATCATCATGGTTCACGGTAGCTCCAATCGAACGCACAGGGAGGCAGAGGACTAGGTAAGCATTGAAGCAATAACCTAGACATCCTTTCGGTGCAACTGTGCGCACCTCTTTAAACCCCCTTTTGAGTTTGTTATAGTGGGTGAGCCGTACATCCCAAGTGTCCATAGCGTCTAGTTTTTAAATTCTTGAAAACGTGTTTCATTATATTAGGTCACTTTATTTAACAAAAACGATTTTCCACGAATCAAATAGGAGGTCACAATGAGCATGATATTTAGGCGTGTAAATAAAGACCCATATTAATGTTATGGTTACGATATGTATTATTCCATATTGCATACGATTAGGTGTCAAAGCAAGTAACAATAATGCACATAATGGAATCACAAACATACAAACATAAACATCAATATATATAACCACATATTGTTCCGAGTTCTCTTTCGAGTCTTCCCCAAACGGAAAACCATAAGACCGTCACTAGGATACAATACCTAGATCGCCCCATTCATCGCAAAAGCTATTGAGTGGGTCTTGTGGCCGGAAAACACATAAAAACGCATGGCAATCTCAATTAACAAGTAATGACGCAATTTTATGTATTTAATAAACAATGTGTAATTCTAATTATCAATATAATTAAAATTAACAATTAATTAATTCTAATTAACATTTAATTCTAATTAGCAAGTAATTCTAATTAACATGTAATTTTAATTAACAATTTAATTCCAATTAACAACGTAATTCTAATTGAAATGTAATTCAAATTAACAAATTAATTCTAATTATCATTTTAATTTAATTTGTGTGTAACTAGTTATTTTTTATTAAAAATTGACAAGTATTGCATATAGTTGTCAAAACAAAATAAAACGAATAACTAAATTAGGTTTCATGCAGCCTTTTAAACATGTTTATTAATTAAGAAACGTGTAACCCATAATCGCAAAAACGAGTTGGCTCGTGATGCCACTGTTGGGATTTTAGAACAAGTTAACCAATTAACCTCTACGAGTACGCAGCGGATAAGGATCTAGTTATCGCAATTAGATTAACACGTAATAATAAACAATAATTAATATATCAATTAATTAATAAAAGGTATATAGAAAAGCTAACCTTGCTTGGCAATTGATCTCTAGTAACGGAACAAGAAACCAAAACGAAACCTTAAGTATCTAAAATAGATACCTAGAAGAGTATCACACACAAACCCGATTAACATATACGTTTGATTAAAATGCTAGTCGAGAACGTAAACAATAAAACCAACAACACCTTGTCACTTGAATACAAACCACGATCAGAAGACCACCAAGGAATCTAGTCACTTCAGTCTGAGATCACCTCTAAGCTGATGAAACAGCTTCTTTACTTATACCGATATCGGACACGCCTTGTGCGATATATATATATATATATATATATATATATATATATATATATATATATACTTCTGTCCGAGATATTAAACCACGAGCAGGAGCAGTTACCCCTTCAAGTTGCTGCTGTTTTGTGTCGACAAGGAGACCAAGAAACAGAAGCTAACCAATTCAACTAAACACTTGTCTTGATTACAAGTTTAGAATTTAACCAACCTAAAAACCCTTAATCGTTATAGAAGCAAACGACCAAGAGTTAGAGAGCAGGAGATCTTAATCGGTTTTAGGTATTTAGGGATGAAGTTATGCGTGAGTTGGGAGGGGATAATGAGCAGAGCACGTTTTGTTTTATAACAAAACAAACGCCCCTTATCTTGGGCCATAACTTGGACGACAAGCAAAAACCCACACCCTTTGTCCCACTTTCTGTTTTGCCCAAACAGTGAACACACAAGGCCCGAGGATTGTTCACATTTGACCCATGTTCAATCCATAACAGCCCATGGATCATATATTGGATCGGGTCAAATAATACGCATAATATGGGTATAATAAATTCAAGTATAATTAACGTTCGACACGTATACTCGTGTTTATCGTGTGTGCCCCAATCGGCTCACACACTTTTAATCGTTTACGTGTATTTATAACTCCCACAAACCAACACGTAGCAGGTGCAGTTTAACTTTCAAAACTTGCAATTACAATAAAGAAATAGACTCTCTATCTTTGCAAAGGAAAAGTTTACAAATTTTGTTAACTATAAAAAATTAAGATTTTATACAAATTGTTCACAGTCCGTAAGTTGAAGCAGGTTAGGATTAAAACGCTCATGCGCCATTATGAAACGTGAACACTTCATAGTTCATACTGATCTACAAACACCAAATGCTTGTATGTTGTGATATATAAACTAGCATGCATGGACTCTTTTCTTTAACCAATGTGGGATTCTAAGTTGTCAATGTGATCATCCATATTACCAGACCCACACTCACACAAACCACAAGAATAATGAAGCACTGCTATAAACTATCTAAGATAGTTAATATTGATTTTTAATACACACGAACTTTGGATTTTAGATATATCTTCAGTAGTCACTCCCGCTTAAACACAACCACATATTTCAAATGAGATGGAAAGTGACTCATTCAAACATATTCAAATGATGGTTGGGTAAAGTGAGATAAGCCTAATAATTTGAGGGAATGTTAACTATGAAGATGTGAATTCGTAAAATGACTTACGTATAAAGAAGAGAGCTTACTATGGTGATTTAGATAAGAAGGTTTAAAACTTTGTGTGATAAATATATTGAAGATTGTTTTGACTCATCAAGTTTTACGTGTCTTAAGAAGACACAAGTAGTAGATACGTGTAATCTCATGAGTCAAGTGTGCTAACGAAAATTGTTGTGCAACAATGACAACAACAAAATAATTATGTATGAAACAACTAAAACAATCTTGTATAAATATTTTTAACACATATGCTATTATTTGAATCGCAACATGAGTTGCTTTTAAGTTACATAAATTTAGCATGATTCTAAAGATGGTAGGCTAATCTATTTATGTTCTTGTTTAATCCAAGTATTCACCCCATACATACCTTTAAAATAATTGAAGTAGTACTATTTTTCTATCATAATAATACGGAACATAAGCGAAAAGTTATTATAGAAATAGATATGTGATGACGTATAGTCTGGAGTCGGGTCATAAACCCGATTACATTAATACTTACAAAGCCGGTACAAAGCGGGCCAATACCAATAAGCATTTGGGCTCACGAAGCCCAAGCCCAAATCTATTTACTGGAATAGATATCCGATATCTTCTAAAATAAGAAGATAATCATTCCCAACCGACTTAGGCGGGATACGCCGAAGGTTGGAGAACACGGAACCAACAAGGATTCCGTGCGTATATAAAGGAATCATATCCCTCGTTTAAGGTGCGATCTCATAACCCTAAAACTCCTTAAACCCTAAACCGATTACTCACTCTCACGGGAGGATAATCGTGGGAGACAATCCCACGGTAAGCCTAACGGTGTTTCTTGTCTCTTAGTGCGCGGGTCTCGGCGGCAATTCTCAATTGGTACGAGCCGGAGCTCCAAACTAGAACGTCCAACTTTTGTATCAACAAGTGGCGCCATCCGTGGGACCCTACACTAAGAACCAACACTAGAATGACAAAGCACGGTAATCAACGATCGCGGTCGATCTCATGGGAAGAAGTCGCAGCGGGCTAACCCTAGCGACCCTCACGGGACAACCAGTATTGCTAAAAATAAGGGATCGAGCCAAGACTTGATCTTCCTCTAGTGGAACCGCACTCGGGAACAACTCAAGCCACTACAACCACCACGAGTGGAATAGACCCATCGCGCACCGTCTTTACTACTCCTTTCCAATCGGTGCTAGAAACCG
Source organism: Chrysanthemum lavandulifolium (assembly GCA_022545495.1). Taxonomy (NCBI): domain Eukaryota; kingdom Viridiplantae; phylum Streptophyta; class Magnoliopsida; order Asterales; family Asteraceae; genus Chrysanthemum; species Chrysanthemum lavandulifolium. The sequence goes on from CM040244.1 coordinate 273,396,832, forward strand.
ACCGACAAAGGTACCGGAGGCACCAGTAGGGATAAGGGTATCGCGGTAGAAACAAACGCACTCACTCTTGAGGGGGTCGCACGAGTTAACACCGAAGTTTTCGTATCCCAAAATTACGAAACATTAACCGCCTCATGCAAGAGGAAGAGAAGAATAGATCCGGTCGGAACTTGAAAGCCCGACTCGATTTCGATTCGAATACGATACTTCTCCACTGCGCCACCGAAAAGAAAAGCGCAGAGGAAGCGGTCATAAACCCCGGTATTCAACGTAATCGGGAGGAGAATCGAGGCGATGAGACATCTCTTCGCAGACTTGAGTGATAGTGATAGAGAAGAACGGCGTACCGGTGTCTCGCCGGTGGGTAGCCGAAAAGTACATGACAGATGGGGGAAAGCATTCCCAGTGAAAGCCCTTCGATCCGGACTACAAGTCGACTGAGGACGGTAGGCGCAAACGCCGTAAGAAGGAAAATTCATCTTCGATAACTCCTCGGACAACGAGGATAGTGACCTGTGACATTGGAAGTCTAGAAGCAGACGCGATAGCCAAGAGGAAGACATGTCTCTCCATGGCGCCGTCGAGAAAGTGGATGCGTTCACCGACGCATTAGTGATTTCTCCGAGAACAAGAAGGCGATGCCTACAAATGTCAAGACCTATGATGGAACAGGTGATCCGGACGATCACCTAAAATCTTTGAATCACCGCGACCATTGAAAATCGCCACAACCCGGTGTGGTGCCACATGTTTAATTCCACACCGGTGGGAAGCGCGAATCGGTTCAACAAACTCCCACGAAGGAGCATAAATGGTTTTGAAGAGTTGAGAAAGGCATTCCGCCTAAATTTTACTCAACGGAAAAAGTGCGCTAAAAATCTGTCGAACTCGCCAGGGTAAAGCGAACCGTGGAGAATCTCGAGCGCATTCATGGAACGCTTTAAAGATGAATGCATGCAAGTTAAAGCATGTCTGAAGTCTTAAAGATCTACGGCTTCATGAATGGGATTAATAACCCGAAACTCATCAAGAGGTTAAACGACAAGATCCACGAGACCTTTGATGAACTCATGAAGCGCTCTCGGTCTTTTGTCCAGGAGAAGCCGCTTGTGGCGATAGTAAAAGAACCATTCGAGTTACGGTCACGGGAACAACACGGGAGACAATCCAACGACCGAGGTAATAACCGTAATAGGAACTATCGCAGCGGAGGATCGGCGAGACAGAGATAATGATGTGTACACTCCACGATCAAAACCCCAAAGGAAATACTCGCAATGGAAGGCGCGAATTTCCCAAGACCACCGCAGATCGTACACCGTAAGATCGGCGACCGGGAATGGATCTTGTGACTACCATGCAAAAAGGGTCACACTACTAACGAATGTGTCCAACAAGCGCCAACTCATCGACAAGATGGTCAAGGAAGGTAGGCGGACCACTTGGTCAAAAACATTAAAGAGGAAGAGATAAACAAAGAATGGAAGTAAGAAGGAGACACTCAAAGATAAGGCCGACACAATCTACATGATACAGGCGTGGCAACGAGTCACTAGGCGGAAGGTCGGCCAGAGTTTTCCAAGAAGTGAAATCTCTTTCCTACTCTAATGCGGACAACGCAGATGGCGAGCCACTCACCATTGAAATCGGTCACGGGTGGTCACGATATACACCGCATGTACATTGATGGTGGGGAATCGACAAATATCATGTATGAGCATTGCTTTAAAGACTACGACACGAAATCGTGCTTGTTAAACCCGGTCAACACAAAGACTCACCGGTTTCACGGGTGAAAAGATATGGCCCATGGGCAATCTGCGATTACTAGTCGGCATTGGCAACGCAGAGCACTTTACGACAACTGGATGGACTTCATGGTGATCAAGTCCCCTCGCCATACAATGGCATCATTGGGAGACCCGGATATCGGCCATGCGTGCGGTGCCATCAACAACGCGGGATGCTTAAATTCCCGATGAAGGGGCGTTGTTACTATTTACAATGCCACGGTACCAAATAGAGAATGTAACACGGTTACATGCGAAATGGCACCGATCCCAAAGCGGTGCGTGGCCAAAGTCCCCAACTTGAAGGTCGCGATTCACCCAGACACCGGAACAGAAATAACAATCGGAGGGTCATTGTCGGACAACGGCAAAGCGTACCGTGTCGCGCTCCTACAAAAGAACGTAGATATTTTCGCATGGGAGCCAAAACACATGACCGAGTACCACGCTCGATTACGAGCATAAGCGAGAATCCGACAAGGATACACACCGATACGCCGGAAGAAGCGTGGCGAAGCCCCGGGCGTGCGTGGGCAATCTGGAAGAGGTACGAAATTGGTAAAAGCGGGAATTATGCGTGAAGTCTACTACCACGATCGGCTTTCTAACCCAATGTGGGTGAAAAAGAGCGACAGTGGTGGCGAATGTCGCGAGACTTCACCGACCTTAACAAAGAATGCCCACAGATCGCTATCCATTACCGAGATAGACGGAAAATAGAGTCCTTGTGCGGATATCCGTTAAAGTGTTTTCTCGATGCGTACAAGGATATCACCGGTCTGAGATGGCTAAGGAAGGCGAGGAAAAAACGACTTTCCACACAAGCCAAGGCGTTCTTGTTATACAAAATGCCCTTTGGCTTGAAGAATCTGAGTGCCACCTATCGGTTAGTAGACAATGCCTTTGAAAAGCAGGTGGGCATGACACGAAGTCTATGTGGATGACCCGTCATAAAAGCCATCTTGAAGTTGAGCTTGTGCGCGACATAGCGAGACTTTCAAGACTCTATGTGAGATCAACATGAAGTGAATCCCAAGAAATGCACCTTGGCGCCATCAAGGCATGTTCTAGGATACTTGATAGAACCCGACGGCATAAAACCTTGCCCGAGAAAAGACAAAGGCGGTAATAGAACTTCCTCACCACGCACGTGAAGGAAGTCCAATCCTCAACGGAAAACTTGCCGGGTCTAAACAGTTCTGTCTAAGTCGTGAGAAAAGTCATTGCCTCTTTTCAAAGCGATCAAGCGATGTATGAAAAGGGTGACTTCCGGTGGACAACGGAGGCGAAGAAGCCTTCACTACACTCAAACAAGATCTAGCAACGCCCCAACACTCGTTGCACCCGACCCGGGGAAGAGGCGATCATGTATTTATCGGAACTCATGGGGCGATCGGTGCGGTTACTAATGATAGGGACTCGGTGCAAACCCCTATCTATTTTGTCGACAAAGCGCTCAAGAAGACGGAGATGAACTACGGTGCCATGGAGAAGTTAGTCTTGGCATTAGTGTTTGCCGCCAAGTGATCGCGGTACTTCCAAGCGCACCGATAGCGGTAATTACGCATCAAGCCATAAAGCGGATCATCTCCAAACCCGATGCATCGGGACGACTCCGAAGTGGAGTGTGTTGCTAAGCGAACACAACATCTCTTACGCACCACGCACTGCAATAAAAGGACAGTTCGGCGAGACTTCATCATCGAAGCCGATACCGACGAGGTACCCGCACCAAGCAGAAGGAACTACAAGATCCATGGATTTTGTTTACGATGGGTCCTCATGCGTGGGCGGATCGAGGGCGGCCTTATTCTCACAAACCCGGAGGAATGGAATTCACTTACGCCCGCGTTTGAATTTACCGCGACAAACAATGAGGCGAATATGAAGCCCTAATCATTGGACTACGCATTGCGGCTCGAATGGGTGTACGTAACTTGAAGCAAATGTGGACTCCGGCTAGTAGCCAACCACGTGTTGGGTGAATACGTGGCCAAAGAAGAGAATATGATTCGAGATCTTGAAAAGACTAAGACATCGATCAAAGGCTTTGACAGATTTACTATCAAACAAGTCCCTAGAGGAGAAAATCGCAGCGCGAGACGACCGAGCAAGATTGCCTCGAAAAGCTTCGCACACTTATCAAAGCAAGTCTTTGGTGGAAACGAAAAGCAAATCAATATCGGAGATGGAAGTCTCCATGGTCATAGAGGAGGATGGTCCTACATGGATGATACCGATTACGAAATTCCTAAGCAAAGGAACATTACCCCAAGAATGCATGAAGCTCGCGAATACGGCGTATAACGCAGAGATTCGAATGCGAGACAACATAATGTACCGGCGTTCTTTCCTCCAACCATGGCTCATTGCGTCGGCCCCTACAAGCAAATTACGTGCTACGAAATCCATGAAGGTTCATGTAGCATGCGCGCAGACCACGATCCGTTGTAGCACGCGCCATGCGATCGGGATACTATCGCCAACCATGCATCGAGATGCGCGGGACTTAATAAGGAAGTGAAATGATTGCCAAGTTCACGGACTGCCGCGCCAACCACAAAGACGAGCTAACGCCAATCACGGCGCCATGGCCTTTCTACAAATGGGGCATCGATATTGCGGGACCTTTTCCAATAGCGGCGAAGCGGTCTCAAGTTTCTCATAGTAGCTATAGACTACTTTACCAAGTGGATCGAGGCAAAAGCGTTGGCGACAATTACCGCAACGGTGAAACGCTTTGTGCGGGACAACATAGTATGCCGCTCGGATTACGGAGAAATCATCTCGGATAACGGAAACAATTCGCGACAACCCTTCAAAGATTGGTGCGAAGTTAAACATCACCCAACACTTGGCGTCGATTCGCACCCACAAACCAATGGCTTAGTAGAGCGCGCAAATCGAAGCACAGGCGAAGGAATCAAAGCGCGCTGGGCGAGCACAAAGGAAGGTGGGTCGAAGAGCTTTCGCATGTCTTGTGGGCTCACCGCACCTCAATAAAACCAAAGACGGGACACCCCTTCTCTTTAGTCTACGGACGGAAGCCGTTATACCAACCGAGATCGGCATGCCAACTATCCGCACCGCGAGAGATCAATGTAACAACAAACAATGATGAAAGACGTGTCGACTTGGATCTGCTGGAAGAAAGACGCGAACGCAGCGACCATACGGGAGGCAAAGTCGAAGTCAAAATGAAAGGATACTATGATGCCAAGGTGCGCAGTGTTTCATTCGAGACCGAGCGATTTTGTCTACCGTGCCAATGAGGCAAGCCACGTAGAAGATACGGTGGCTCGGACCAAAGTGGGAAGGACCTTATGAGGTCATCAAGCAATAGGCACATGCGCAGAGAGCTACGAGGCTTGGATGGTCGTGACTACCACGACATGGAACATCGGCAACCTCAAGAGGTGCTACCAGAAGAATAGCTACGACACAACAAGACAGACGCTCCGCACTTTCGGTGCTCAATAAACATTCATGTATTCATTTTATTTTTCATATTCTTGTTTTCTTTGTTATGTCTCAAGAAACTTGCAAGTATCAATAAAGCGCCGGTTTCTAGCTAACTCCAGCGACACATTTTAAGTTGTTATCTCCATATCTTGTATAACAATTTTTATTTCTTGCCTACGATGGCGTGCATGCACTACTTAATAAACCCACGATGGTAAAAGGATAAGTTAACCTACTAACTAACTTGTTGAGTAAGAGGGTTGCAAACCCATCAACACCGGATCACGCATCCTTGTTAAACACCTTGTTCTCAAGGCGTTGGAATAAGATATGCGCGAGACCCACGATGGTTCTTGTGACAACGCACGTCGGCACGTTTAACAACTTAGGAACTAAGACACTTGATTCCTTAATGAGATATTCTGATCTGACGTATCATAACATACACGATTATGACAAAATACTTAGAATTATTTTCCAAGTATACTATGGCTTTCATACATGATTATGGACTTCCCATATTAGCACCGGCATACACGTTTGTTTCTTCGACAACGGAGATATCTCTTACGCAGCCAAACAAATATGTATACATTACAAGTTTCAATAATACCCACAAAGAAAGCAAAGAACTTTTATTCATAACTACGAGTTATTACAAGAGAGTATTTTGCAACATATCAACTACCACTACTACAACGCTTAAGTGAAGATGTACCAACATGACTCGTTACATCTTTACCTTCGCTCATACCCTTCAACACGTCTACATCCCGACGCGACACGGTGGCCACACCGACCGGCACCCCATCGGACCTTGGCAAGTGAGCCGCACCAACCCCACACAAAATGGCTTTACCGCAATACCTTCTTTCTTAGCAAGGCGGGTTGCATGCGCTTCAAAACTTCTTTTAAAGGTACCTCTTTTCCAAAGCGAAAGGATTACGACTATCCCTGGGGCGCACAAAAGCAGTACTTGAAGTCGAGACTCGTGGGGCCTCGAATAATAGTCGGTTGCGCCTCGGCACCCTCGATGCGATGGCGTGCCAAGGTCAACCCGCCATGATGACATTTATTGGATAGTCTTGATCGCGCTCAAGCTCGTAAATCATGGGAGCTCCAAGTCTTTCATTTTCGCATAGTCGCAACTAGTGATCATATGACTCGTCATAATCGGTACCTTCTCAATCGGTGCCTCCAGCGGTTTGCCTTCGCTCGATTTACCACGCTCAGGGCGCATCGCACAACCTCCCGAAGGCATTAACAACATCTGGCGATTCCAGAGTGCGAGGCGGCTAGGCGGAGGCCGTGGCCTATGAGCCACTGCGCTCCGCTATCATGGACATAAGGCTGGATACAACTCCTCGTCATACTCGAGGCTAAGCTTACGCAGATTTGCCTCCTGCACCTCAATGACCAACTTCACAAGAGCCCCAAGCTCCCCAATTGCAAAAAAGTTTTCCTTACCTTGCTCTAAATGTTTAAGTGCCCGGTGACGCAGAGACTTGTACTGGCGACCTCGACGATCTTGATTTATTTGGCACATTAGTGCCATCTTGTCCTCGGCTTTGTTTTTGGCGTGCACGCCAGATTCTTAGCCTCTGCATGAGCGCTATCCGATTGAGCTCGGGTGCTTGCCGGTTGTGCCTCCAACAAAGCTATTGTTTGGTCCTTTTGTGAACTTTGGTCCTCCCCACGGATACTCGGTCTTTCGACTTCACAATTAATGCGACTGTTGTGCGGAGACACGCACCAATTCGTCAACCAATTGCTCCATGGGCGTGTCCGCATCGGTGGTTTTCATTATCTTGGTGAGGCGGCTCGAAATCTGTTGAACGCGTGGGACTCGCCTTAGGGGTGATTCTATAACTGTTCCACCCTGCGAATGATCACCAGCGCAATGTTAGCATCACAACCGCACATTCACCAACAATAGAAAATTATACATATACTGACTTTACTTACGTGGCTCCATAACATCGCCAGACGGGTGCGACGACGCTTCATCGGTGGAGGACAGTTCCACACTGGACCACGGGCGTTTTTTCCTTGAGGGCTGCACCATCATCCCCGGTCCTTTGCGACTCGGCCAGTCTTCTTCCTCTTCTTCTATAGGGTGGACCACCGCTACGGGCGGTGGGCTGCGCCAGGGAAGATTCTGCGGGATTAGGCCGGCTTTGTAATGGGGTGGCTTCCACTGCGGTGATTTAACGGTACTGTCTCCCCGCATTCGGCTCCATCGTGCGCCTGCGGTGGCAGCTAAAATAGGCTCCTCATCATCCTTCAACGCCTTACTCCTGTCCTTACCGCTCGAGCTTCGCTAGGCATGCGACGGTGAATAGATCCATCTCTGCAAGACAAGACACATATACAAACAAGTTATATAATGCGCGACATATACGGAAGATTGTTCTTACACACGAGGTGCAGAGGAATAAGTACCCACCACGGCCATTAGCGTCTAAGAAGATAGGGATCTCATCTTGGGACCAAAATAATTGCGGTGATTCCTTGTGCACCAAAATCCCTCGGGATAGGCACTAATGGGGATGCGGTTAGCATTTATCGATTCCGCATCCTCGGCGACATAAGACCCGGGCAATGGGCACCGATCCTCTAATGTTCCCGGTGTAAAATCATAATTCGTGGAAAGCATGTATCATCTACCCGAAGAAATACTCCTCCAATTCCTAAGTGCATCTAATTTATCCGTATAACACTGCGGTCTACCGGTAGCGTTTCGCAAAAGCGACACCCACCCATGCGCCCGCGTAGTGTGATAAAAGCGCGAATAAATGGATGGTGGGGTTAATCGCCAACAAGCGGCAATTTACCTCAAAATTGGTAATTTTGGCGCCAATACAATGCAAGCTGCGATATGTGTAGATTATAATAGTTTAATACATCGCATGAAGCGTGGCAGGGCACACGTTGATTCGCGGTCGAATAATCGTGTGTATACCCCACTTTCCGCCGGAAATCCGCATCGTGGCTTGCGCATCCGCACTCTTGGATGCACATCCGGGTATAAAATAATCGAGGTGAATTCCATCGGATCGATCACGGTGGTCGGAGGTGAAGTCGATAACTGTTTCACCATTGTGTTATTATTTTTGATAAAGGCGCACGCGGTTACCTTTAATGGTTGGTTAATTTACGGATTACAACTCTTGCACGCTTTAGAAATGTTGGATGGATTTTTACCGTGAGATATCCGGTGAAAATGAAACGATAAGTTATATAGTCTTTCTCTTCCACCCGATTGGCGACACGTGGATCCCACTCATCATACTCGTGTGGTTGAGATTGCTTGATGGGACGCGGGACGGTAACTTTCCCCGACTAACGAGGCATTTGCAATTCATTTTGATGTCTAGATGCAATGCACCTATGGGTATGCCTTCTCTCATACGTTTAAACGCGTTTTACTTATTTTATTTTCGACTACGGTCATAAGTCTAGCATCCGCATTATGCACGCTAGCATACTAGGCTGGGGACATGATGACGTATAGTGCGAGTCGGGTCATAAACCCGATTACGATGATACTTACAAAGCCGGTACAAAGCGGGCCAATACCAATAAGCGTTTGGGCTCACGAAAGCCCAAGCCCAAATCTATTCTGGAATAGATATCCGATATCTTCTAAAATAAGAAGATAATCATTCCCAACCGACTTAGGTGGGATCGCCCGAAGGTTGGAGAACACGGAACCAACAAGGATTCCGTGCGTATATAAAGGAATCATATCCCTCGTTTAAGTGCGATCTCATAACCTAAAACTCCTTAAACCCTAAACCGATTACTCACTCTCGCGGAGGATAATCGTGGGAGACAATCCCACGGTAATCCTAACGGTGTTTCTTGTCTCTTAGTCGCGCAGTCTCAAGCGGCAATTCTCAATTAGTACGAGCACCGAGCTCCAAACTAAGGCGTCCAACTTTTGTATCAACAATATGGTTTAGGCCTTGGTAATTATGGCGCAAGATTAATGATAACATAATATATTTAATAAAGGGCAATCGCATAAAAGGTAGCCATCTTATGTCTAATTTCAATTAAAGGTATTACTCTTTTCTTTTTCAATTTAAGGTACCGACTTTTTTTTTAAGGCGATTTAAGTTTTTTCTAACTTAGTTAACCATTTCGTTAGTAAATTACATGTTTGGTCCTTAAGTTTGTATAGGCATTTCATATTTGGTCTATTTTTGTCCGCTTTCATACGCTTGCATACGTTTTCGTCCGTTTTTAAACGTGTTCGCCGGTTTTACATGTTTTGTCCGTTTTACGTTTTCGTCCGTTTTGCACGTTTTCGTCTTTTTACATGTGCTCGTCCGTTTTGCGTTTTGTCCGTTTTACATGTTTCCATCGATTTTGCGTTTACATGCATCTTTACACCTTTTGTCCGTTTTACACGTTTATATACCTTTTACATGTTTCGTATGTTTCGCGTTTTCGTCCGTTTTGCACGTTTTGGTCCGTTTTGCGTTTCGTCCGTTTTGCACGTTTTTTTGATTTCGTCAATTTTACGTTTTGTATGTTTTATGCGGTTTTACCGTTTTTCTCTATTTTACACGTTTGATCCGTTTTACGTTTGGTCCTTTTCACACGTTTTCGTCAATGTTTGTCTGCTTTTGCGGTGCAAAATGGGCGAAATGTGGAAAAAGGATGGAAACATGCAAAACAAGCGAAAACGTGTAAAAATATATGCGTGTAAAAGCGATAAAACGTGTAAAATTGACGGAAGCGTAAAACCATTTAAAACGCATAAAACGGACGAAATGTGCAAAACATCGAAACGTAAAACGAAAGAAAACGTGCAAAATGGGCGAAACGTGTAAAGCATCTGGCGTGTAAAGAGACAAAACGTGCAAAGCAGAGCGAAATCGTCTAAAACGACGGAAAATGTTAAAAGCGGACATTTTGTGTCTGTACTTTAAGTAATGTTTGCTACGGGATAAAAATACATAAACATTGAACATATGGTAATGTGTTTTTTAAAGGCAACAAAAGTAATGTGTTGTCTTTGTACTTTTATTTACTCTCAACGGTCAACACCATCTCTTATCATGATTATTTACGTAGTCATTGCGTGAAAAAAAAAGTATGAGTTATAATCGAAATATGATAAAAGTTTGAGGATTAAACATTATTTAAACAATTAATTTAATAATATATGTTATTGCCATTTTAATTAAGAGGTATTATGGGATTCCACTTTACTCATTTTTAAAAACTAGGCGAGTTCCGTGCATAGAACGAAATTTTATAGTGATGGATCGTTTAGTGATAAAAAAAGTTTATGGGTTATAAACGAAAAATAATAAGAGTTTGAAGATTTGGGAATAAACATAATGTTTTGAAACCGGTTCGACCGGGTGGTTGAACCGGTTGAAACATTATGGTCGAAAAGGTCGATTTAACCGAGTCAACCCGATGGGTTGGGTGAAACAGATCAACAAAAACCGGGTCAACCAGCGGGTTAAGTGTCCGGTCAACCGACTTCGATGTGTATTAATAGTTTCCTTTTAAAATATATGTTTTAACATTTCTATTTTAGTTTCAACTTTTCACTTTTTACTTTTGGGTTTCCTTTATACTAGAGCAGTACCCGTGCATAGCGGGATTAGCGGCAGATAGTTGTAGTGATAAAAGAATTCTATAGGTAATAAGCGAAAAATAATAGAAGTTTGAGGATTTGGGTATCAAACATAATGTTTTGAAACCCGTTTCGACACGGGCGGTTCAACCATTACGGTCGAAAAGTTGGGTCAAATTAATCCGTCAACCCTTGATTTGGGTCGGAAAAAGGATCAAATTAAACCGGGTCAACCCGTCGGGTTTGAGGCGAACCGTGTCAACCGGTTTTCGATGTGTATTAGTAGTTTCTAGCTTTGTATATGCTTTCCAAAAATAATGTAAGAACTTCCTAAAATATTTTAAGTTTGACCAAATTAAGTTTTCACTTTTCAAGATTGACCATTTTTCATTTTAGATAGTATAGATATAGTATAGCATGTTACCGTACGTTTGTTGGCGGGTACCACGTGACGATTAAGCGGATAAATAGATCTCGATGAGACCTAATTCTACCGGTTGTATCGGTTTCAACGGTCCTCTACGGTTCGTTTCGGATAGCCTTTATTGGTTAGCAAAAGCGGTATTGACTGATTCTGGTTGAACCCTTTGTGCAGTCCGATTTTAAAACTATATATACCATCAACTTGTTAAACTTGTATGAGCGTTGTGTGTTTATTAATTTGTATAATGTGTATAATAACATGTACTTTTCATTTTAAGGTGTTTTAAAAATAACATTAATTAGTGTGTTTAATTATTTTATATTTTGGATTATGTTATAGTTTGTTTAAATTGTAGATTGTGAAAATTTTATTGTACTTTTTAATTAAAGGTGTTTTAATTGGTTGTTCTTAATTTGGTAGATATGCTTTTAATTGGTTGTACAATGTGAATAAATTATTGTACTTTTAATTAATAGGGTAGTTTAATAAGAGTATTAATTACACTATGCATTACTCTCACATTTGACTTTCAAGATTTCATTTTTCAAGGTTTGACCATACACTTTTTATATGTAATATAGATAAGTAGTAGAGATATTTAATCTAACTACAAAATGTTAATAACTTACCATCCAAATAAGTCATTTAAGAATACTATGGGAAGTTTTGTAGCACCACCCTTTAGACATTCAGCTTACCATAAGTGTACAAGTTTAATTGGGTTCGGTTTTCATTTGAGAATAACATGGGGAGTTTCGTAGCACTAATACAACTCGATTTTCATTTCGTCAAAATCATATCCAAACCAAAAACCGAATATTTAATTGAGTTTGGTTCGATTACAAATTCGGATCAGTTTTGTTCGGTTCGGTTCGGTTTCAACTTTCGGTTCCTGCAGGTATTGCCAGAATTGTGAACAGGGGGAGTGAGTTATAAGCCGAAAGCTGAAGCTTGTATTTTTAAAAAACAGTTTGTTGAATTAGTTGGAGCTGAAGCTTATTAATGTAAGCCCGCATAAAAGCACATCAAATTAAATTCACATATATTTTCATTTTTTGTGTGATAATCCGTTATATTTTTAGCCCCAGTAAGACATTTTCTATTGGCTTGGGCTTATGGATGCTAATGGCGTATAAAAGCATTCGTGTGACACACAAAGCTTTTTTTATAAGCTAGCTTATTTAAAAGCTCAAGTTCCAATAAGCCTCGAAAAGCCCATTGACATGAAATAGATATCGAGAGGGGCAATTTTATGAATCAAATTAGTGATTCGTGTTGGGGGAAGGATTTACGGCCATTAGTCGGTCCTCCTACCTTTATAAAAACCGAAAGCCAATATCAAACCTTTTGCAATATCTCAAAGTGAGAAACACAAGTTGGAGTTGGAGTTCGCTTTTTAAGACTTTGCACATATATCGATTTCGAGGTAAATCCTATACTAAAATTAGAATCTATATTTTCTTTCATTAATTAGCAGAGTCGTAAACGTCCCTAAGCACATTATTTAATTAACTTTTTGATGAAATAATCCTTGTTTAGATCTAGTGCTCCACAGTAACAACAAGGAACAAGCTAGGTTAATTCCAAATCCTTACTATGGGATCTTTATGTGTATTTACATACGTTTTATTACTCGTATTATGTTAGAACAAAAAGAAAAACGGTGGAGGTTATAAGGACTACACCACAAGTAGAAGTTGTTCCAGAGTTGATTCACCGTATACAATCATTGTTGCCCGTAAAAGAAGCCGCACGAACGTGCATCTTGTCTAAGTCATGGCTAAATGCTTGGTCTACCATCCCTACCCTCAGGTTTCCTCGTCCGTCAGTCAATGTACAAGTTTATGCTCCGAAATTACTTTTTTTCTTTTATGATGGTGGGAAGACGGTACCTAGTCTCTCATTTCCAACCATTGCCCCGGAACAGATAAAGCTTAAACTATACTTGAGTTATACCGTTGATCATTCCTTCTTTGTTAAGATGAGAGAAGCACCCAATTTATCAAGCAAGTTTGACATTTATATTATAGATGGCGCCAACCCTGATACACTGGTGTCTTTGAACACCGAAGAAGTTGATGATTTGAGAAGGAGGGTATTGTTTCCGGTCACAAACGTTCAACAACTATCGCTCACAACAACTTCTGATGAAAGCCTATGGAAAACACACGATTTTTTGATGCATTTTTTTCGATTTGCCATCCTAGTTATGTAAAGGCACGCCACATGTCGGAAGGCAACGAGTGGTTCTCTAGGCTCATGGTAAAAGAGATGATGAAAAAGAAAACGACCGATCTAAAAGATGTCGCGTTTAAAAATCCTGGTAATGGAAAATGGGATGAGCTAACAACATCTTCTACATGTCTTGCCAATCGGTTTGATGAGTTCAAACTAAATTGGTTTTCTATTAATTGATTTGTTTTGAGTACATTTTTTTATTAGAAGAAGTTGTATTAATAAGGATATTTAATTTAAAGCTAGAGTTTACGTGTGCGTGTTATTTTGTGGCGGTACTTCATTGCGGATTATTAAGATACTAGGAAATCTTTTGGCGTCTAAGCGCGGCCAACTTGGGTTCATATTCAACTTTTATGTTCACTGGTGTTTCTCTACGACGCTAGTAAGAGAGTGTAGTATAGTTAGTTTGACTTATGTAACAAAACCAGTTGGAATAAAAGCAGTTGCTTCAACAACGTCATTAAAGTCATATGGAGAATACACAAGGAAACCTTGAACGAGTGTAGCCCTACTTAAGAATGGAACCAAGTGTTGCTTTGTCTTACATTATCAACTCGGAAAGCTGGCTTTGGTCTCACTAAATCTAAACCATCTTCATTCATCCATTCAAACATCATTACAACATTTGCAGCGCTGACAAAGTTAAACGATTCCTTGATGTGGGTCACCCCTATAATCTTGATGTCTATCACGGTCTCGGCTCTTACGATCATACACTCAAACACAGTCTCGGTCTAAACTTACTTGGTGTAGGTGTCGCTCGGTCTTTGTTGCAGCTTAACAGTCTTCTCGACGGCATCGGTTCTTCCTCTTGCTTTAATCACCACAGCATGCTTGATCTAAGACTCCATCTTTCACTGCTCATCCGCCCCTAATAACACATCCTGTTACGGGATCCACTTGCTTAAAGTTCTTGCTAAAATTTCTTTCTAAACTTTCGAGTTCCAAAACGGTATTGATTTCTTGTTAAAATACCAGTCTTGACTCGTTCTTGCTTCTTGCTTATTGATTCTTGCTTATCGATTCTTGCTTGCTTATGATTGTTTCTTGCTTGCTACTTGCTACAAACTCGAAACTTTCTACTTGCTATGGTTGTCTTGCCTGCTACTTGCTACAGACTATGCGACAACCTTCTTGCTTGCTAACTTGCGATAACTTGCTGCTGCATTCTCGCTACTTGCGTTTTTTTTTTTCTTTCTTTCTCATTCTTCTTGCTGTGATTTCTTACTAGTTTCCTGCTTCAAAAACTGTCCTTGCTGCTACGTTCTTGTGGTCACCCGCTGTGACCAAAAAACCTTGCTGCTTGCTTTCTACCATTCGCCAAACTGTTGCTTCTTTTTTCTTCAACTCTACCTGATTCCATAGGGTTGCAATCGGCCCTTTCTTTCTTGATCCGAACCAGGTATGAATCCCTTGGCTCTTCCCTTGCTGCTCGCTTTCGTCTTTCGCTGCCTGATTACATAAAATGCGACAAACCTTTCTTTCTTGCTACACACCAGGTACGAGCCCCTGTGGCTCTCAAACCCGCCCTTTAATCGAACTCAGCTCCGATACCATGTTGAGAATCAGTCCCTTCCCACCCTGAACTAACACCCACAAAACACCAATCAAAATGGTAAGATTGGTTTTCAATGCTTTGTATATTAACAGGAAGGAAACTAATACATTCTACAATGATGCCTACACTAATCTATTTATAGACTAAAAACAAACTGATAGAGGTAACTAAACGTGGGTACAATATGCTACATGTACAACCACTACTCCCTATTCAAATGCCATGCAAATAGGTCATCCCATTTTCTTTCATAATACTCGGTCAAATAAGCTACCAAGTCACCCACATGCTAATAAATGACCCATAAACTTGGCCCATCAAGATTACCCAATAGTGGGTGTACGATCCCAACAACGACATTATTTAAAACAATATGGATATGGACTACTTTGAAGAGATACATACATATAGCTGGTTAATTGGGATGGGTCTAATAATTCTTTGTTGGGTGCTATTGGCTGTTAGAAAATTTGAAGTGTATGCAACTCAATTTCTTTTTTGCTTGAACGGCTGACATGAAGTGAATTAGGTTTAACGCTTCCGCTAAATTAGGAGGAATTATATCACAACTTGGAGTACTTGCATATAAATTTATGTTCGTCACTTGTTGAGGTTTGTTTAATTAAACTGATTTATGTGGTATAGATTAAGTGTTCAGTTTGATAAAAAGGACTTAAGAAACAAGATGATTATCATATTTACTCGTATACTCCGTATTATAGCATATAGTATGTCATTTTCTGGACTTTAAGCATGCACGTTGAGTAAGCCGAGCCCCAAGAATTATGAAGCCCTATAACACGTTTCAAATTTATATATGATCCATGTTAAGTAATAGATACGCAAGAACAGAACTCTATTGTTTTAGATAGTGTTTTCCCAGTCACTCTCGTGCAAATTTTAATCTGTTATCTTGATCCTTTTTCTGTTTCTATAAAAAGATACTTCACACGTTCCATAATTATTGTCCAGTGTTGACTTTTGGAGTCTTTAGTTTTCAACTTTGACCTTAAATATTTTTATTTGTGTCTTATATAAGTTGATGCAAAATATATGAATGATTTAAGTTTTAAATGTATTTTCATTGATTTAATTTTCATCAACTATTATATATCACAATTAAAAACATTTAAGGTTAAAGTCGCAAAATAAAGACTTCAAGAATCAACACTCGACAATAATTATGAGACGGAGATAATATCATTTGAGTCCATAATTTAGTGGTTACTAAGATTTGGTTGCATAAAGGAGTACTTTAAAATTTTGTAAAGAAAAAGTTTGGACTCCTTGTAACCTTGTTAAAAAAGTATACATTTTTTTAACTATAAAAAGTTCAAGAGTTCGTATAAATTTTGCCGTTATATCCCGGAATCGAGACTAGAATATTGGTAAACATCCATAATATCGAGGTCCATGATATAACCAGAAGCTTTATAGTATAATCAAACCATGCATTGTTTCTTATATATAACCAATGTGGGACTCAAGTTGGCAGTTAGGGTTTTCATGAAGCATAACTTACATTTGCAGTTGATCATAAAAGTCACCTTAAACAAGATATTACGAGTAATTATTAATACTAATGTTTGAAACATCAGTGTGATTCCACTTCACTTGAACTAGCAGGGTACCTACGCGTTGCCGCAACGGGTATCATGTGATTGAAATTTTTGGCGAACAATATTTTGCTATTGTATGTTTACCATGACAATAACTTTATAGTAAAAGATATATTTTTTTTTTGTAATATCTTTAAGCAATAGCATATTATTTCATATAAAAATATTTGTGTGACACATAGCTTGTACTATAGGCTTAATAATTTGTATTTTTTTACTGAAAGGGTATTTTAAAAACTAGATTAATGGTATTTGTTGACGGGTCAATTTATGTATGTAATCTTGCACAAGTTAATTGTACATCATGCTTTAATAGATGTATTTGCTTAAAATATATATTGGGAAATCTTAAAAATTTAATAGGGTCTAATCTACATTATAAGATAGTAAGATAAGATATAGACGCCAATGCATTTTAATTCACGAGTTAACCATCGGTCTACCAGAATGAAGCACTTTCAGATTGTCTATAAGCAAAACATCGATCACCTATCTTGATGCAATCATACACCAGTTGAGTAGGCAATGGCTTACCCATTTTAACTTCATCCAACCTTCACAGACCCACCGTAGCAAAATTTATATGCTCTTAATTAATTAGTAGTTAATCTTTTTCTCCAAAAAGGTGAAAGACGGTGGGATTACTCTGGTCCCATGCATCCTAACTAGTAGTTAATCTTTTTATCTAATACTTTTGACATAGTTTCATTTAAACGTTTGTTGTAGTAACATTATACATCAAATATGAATACAATATAAAATAATTCAAATTTAAATGTCTTATGTTACCTACTCTATAAATTTATCATTCAAAATAATGTTATAGAACTACTTATCTAGTTATTTAATGAACTTTTTTCAGCTATGATATTGTCAAGCTAGACTTGAGAAGGTTAAGTGCGAGCCACGACCAACTGAGCCGACATCGGATCATCATCTCTAGCCATGAGTTGTCTTTACTATTGTAATCTATATTATTTATGCTCATTTTAGCGGTTTTTATCTTTATACATTACTAGATAGATGATATCGAGTTTGAATATATGTGGCTTTCGGTTTTAGATCTTTCTTTAAGTAGTCACTCCCGCAACACAACGACATCATTTCAAACAATATGGAAATCGAATAGTTTAAAGAGATAAAGACGGATCAATAGTTAAAAAGTTAATACATTTTGTTAACTATGAAAAGTCCAGAATTTATATGAAGTTTTCTTGTACCAAGTCACTCTTGTTAGCGCCAAACAAGACATGTCATGATACGAGAAAACTTGATACTAATCGAGACATGTGTCATTGATAAACATTGTGGTATATTAGCTAGTATAGCTCCTTTCCTTTCAACTATGTGGGACTGAAAATTGAGTGATTAAACTTCACTGGCTTATAGGTAATCACTTGCATACACACGACAATTGTTAGGTTGCAAATTTAACCATTGTTCTACGAGAAAGAAACGGTGCTAAATTATCATATCTAAAATCAAAACATCACCTTTCTTCCAAGGTACAAATTCATCATGGTGAACTTGATGCAAATCGTACACAACACGGGCAGGAAGCGACTAACTCTCACCAAACGTGACCAGTTGAAGTTGAAACACAACGTTCTCTCGTTCACCATGCCCTCCACGAGCAACCACCATGCTATTGAACCATGCCTTGCTTTTCATCATCACTAAAATTTGGTAGTTAAACCTTTGCACCCCTGCCTGTAGCTAAATTTTCATGTTCTTAATTAGTTATATATCTATTTATCTAATACTTTTGACATTTGATTTTATTAGAACGTTTGTGTGGTAACATTACATATTAAATGTTGGAATTATATAACATGACTAATCATAAATATAAACAATAAACATCAAAGTAAGTGCGGAAGCGTATAGGAACATATAATGAATAATTAATTAACTAAAGAATAAAGTATCGTACTTACTTGATTCTAGCGAACAAGAATCAAATCCACAAAACTAGCAATTAGGATGAACCCTAATTAGGGTTTATAGGATTATAAAATTACCTCACTGTTTTGTAATTCAATCCAAGATACAATCAATAGTGTGATTGTACCAATTCTTATACACACGTCTATAACAAATTAAAGTAATGCTAGTTTTAATTAAACAAAATAATTATGTTTTGGAAAACTATGATCGACTACCCTAAAGGGTTGTACGATCAATTGAAACAAAAACACACACAAACAATTTAGGTTTTTAGCTTATGAGTACAAGAGATGAAAAAATAAAACCCTAAAGCATTTTATATCCAACTAAACTTGGTGAACAAGTTGGCTATGGATTGGTTTATGGAAACCATATGGACGATCGGTTTAGGAAACCCACAGGATTCTAGAACCTTCTCGATCTCTAATTTCATCTTTAGTCCTTCCCAAATATATTTAACGACCGTTAGTCATTGTACCAAAGTCACCAATCAATTAAACTATTGAAAACTTAACTCTTCCAAAACAAATCAAATTTCGCCATTGTTTAGTCCGTATTATTTTTCTATTCAAAATTACTCTTTGCTTAAAACTGCCTAACATAATAAACAAACAAGTAATACCAATAAAAATATAAACAACTAAAACAATGCGCATATATAAACAATTTATACGTGTAAACAAGTAGCCACATGCAACTTATTCGATAAAACCCTATTAATAATCAATGTCTAGGTTAAATTAACGTATATATTAATTAGGGCTTTCACTCTCTCAATTGAAAGTGAGCCACATACATCGACAGATCGATTATGTAAACCCATAATTAATGATATACCAAATTGCACATAATTGATTCATTAATGTATATAATTAGTCATCCCCAATTCAAGATTTATCATAAATATACATGTGTATAAAACTTAACAATTAATCCAATCTTAACAATTAAATAATAATACAAGCAACTATCCATGACAAACATGCATGTATCATCATGGATATAACATAACAATTATTCAATAAAGTCACAAGATCGCATACAATTCCATGTCACATAACACTTTATTCATGAATTTATCACGTAACAAATATATTAAATCTAGGTTTCGATATTGATAACATAACAATTAATATAAACCCTAAAAAATTTAGGAAATCGACTAAAAATTTTAGGGTTTCCACCCAAAAAATTTTCGATCCATAATAGATTTTTAAAACCAAATTAGGGCAAAATCCTTAACCCTAAAATTAGGGTTTATATAATCATAACCAAAACCTAGAATAAATCATATCAAACACAATACAATATCCGTTTTTCGTGTTTAGTAATTAATTACTCATTAAAACCAATTACTCGTGATGCCACTTTGTTGGAATTATATAACATGACTAATCATAAATATAAACAATAAACATCAAAGTAAGTGCGGAAGCGTATAGGAACATATAATGAATAATTAATTAACTAAAGAATAAAGTATGCGTACCTTTCTTGATTCTAGCCGAACAAGAATCAAATCCACAAAACTAGCAATTAGGATGAACCCTAATTAGGGTTTATAGGATTATAAGAATTACCCCTTACCGTTTTGTAATTCAATCCAAGATACAATCAATAGTGTGATTGTACCACGTTCTTGTACACACGTACTATAACAAATTAAAGTAATGCTAGTTTTAATTAAACAAAATAATTATGTTTTGGAAAAACTATGATCGACTACCCTAAAGGGTTGTACGATCGATTGAAGCAAAAAACACACACAAACAATTTAGGTTTTTAGCTTATGAGTACAAGAGATGAAAAAATAAAACCCCTAGCCTTGTTTATATACCCAACTAAACTTGGTGAACAAGTTGGCTATGGATTGGTTTATGGAAACCATATGGACGATCGGTTTAGGAAACCCACAAGGATTCTAGAACCTTCTCGATCTCTAATTTCATCTTTAGTCCTTCCCAAATATATTTAACGACCGTTAGTCCATTACAACTAATTACTTAACGTCCGTTATAGTTATTTCGTTTAATTAATAAATAAATATAACTATTACATTTAATTATTAACTTTAATTCTCATACGTAAAGTGTGCAATCCGTGGTCTCGAGTTCGATCCTAACACGTCTATTAATTTATTGTCCATAAAACCAACGACTCCCACTGGACATATCTTAATAGAGTGATCACATTCGGTTAGCGTCTAGCAACACTTGATGCCTCTAGTACAACTCGAGTAAGGCTCACGGAAAACCTTTTAATGATTTCTCATTATTATTATCCTTTTGTTTCTAATACCATGTTAAATAAAGATATGGAATTAAGTCATTCTTTATTCAACCATTCATTTCTCGTTGTTAGTGATTGAGCAAGATTACCAAATCTTCCGAACATATTCGAGGAGAACTTTGGGCATGGCCATGCAAACATCTTGTCAACCCTACGAGGGCCAGTGAAGATTAAACTCAAAATAAATTTGAAGGAACAAATTCTATCTTGACTACGAGAATAAACCACAAACTTTGCAACACTTCAGGAAACAACCCTTATGACTACCAGTTACGTATAGCGTTAAGTTGCCCCACAGAAGTACACTACATTCATGACACTTATCTGGTATCTCAAGTCTGAGGATAACTATTCATAATTTACTTAACAACAATATCCATAAAGTAATTATGTAGTTGGGATAAGTCCTATATTCAATTCATTGAATATCATCTGAAATTGGTATGCATTCTCATCAATATACTTTCAAGTATATTCTACCATATCTCTCAGATTTGTCTTAGTTTAATGATACTCCCATATCATTAATTGACAACGGATGATTTAGAATAAATAAATTTACTCACGGATTAAACATGTAAATATAGGATACAATATATTATAAAATCAATCATACCAAGTATTTGATTAATTATAATAATTGTTTAACATCCCTATCCAAATACCAAATAGATCAATGCATGAAAATTCCAGTTGATGAATTATGCCTCAAGTAATGACAATCATACTTGTTGACAAGCATAAATCAACCAACTTGATCTATCATAATTTTGAGAATACTTATTTCAAGAATTCAATTAATGAAGTCCTTGTATGTGTGCATTCACCAATTCACATAATAATTCATAAAGTGTGTGACATCCTCTTTCACCAATTTATGACAATTTAAACTTTCAAACATTTCAAAGTTTAAAGTATTCTTATTCTTTTAATGTATAATGCAACTGTGCTCTTAGATAAGCACCACTAGTTCACATGGCCATTAACAAGGATGAAATCCTACCATGACTAGTATTGAGTGTCATCTCAATTAAACCAGCATCATTGTATGCAAACAACAATATGCTCATTAAAACTCCGTAAACTTTAATATCTTATTGTATAATGTTTGATGCTTTCCTAACTTTCAAGTTTAAAGCTGATGACAATTTTCACAACATTTGACATATTGTTCATCCATAGAATCTAGGAGCAATTCCAGGCTGAGGATGTAATTCTTTTAGAATATTCATTACACAAGTTATCTAATAACTTTTAGTTAGATATCAATGTTGTCAAATTATCTATCATTCAAGAATGATACAACAATTTGAATACACTACATGATGTACATGATGAATCTACATGTCAAACTTAGAATTCATTCATATTCTATCTTGTCAAAGATATTTATCCATATATCATGTTTTATTAGAATCATTTATTTTCTTGCACATGTTTATTAACAATAAACATATATTCCAAGGTTGTATGTTTTAATTCTTAAATCTTATAAGTGAAGTTTCATTCCAATCTAAGACTTAACATTTAGCTTACAAGGAATGTTACTTCCTATATGTTATTCAACATATAAGATTTAAAATCTTAACATAATACTCCACTAGCTTTCGTGAATACTTAAAATTTATCTTATTTTAATTATAAATCGAAAATGGATTTAATAATTTAACATAAGAATAATTTCATAGATGCATGCATTTATCCATTCATGAATTATTGCACTTCAGACACTACCAAAGATTATATGAATTCAAAAACCTTTCAATTACTTACCGTCCTCGCTCAAGTAATTTCTCAAGAAAGAGTTTTGATATTCCATTGTTATATTTCATATTAATGAAAACAAGTATGACAATTATCATCTTTATATATTTAATGTGTCTAGAAAGAATATTCAATCACAATTAATTGCTTAAGTATGATTAATAATCTTGTCATAAGACATGCATTAAATATGTGTAGAATATTGTCCATATGATTTCTACATAGAAATTCAAACCACTAGGGTTTTCATCTCTTTGAAGAAACTCATTTCCATTCTCTAGTCTAACTATTAAGATAAACCAAATTTCCAAAATTGATTATCTTTATGGACAACATCTTTAACATTCATAGTATGAGTAATTTACCCAATTCAATATTTGGTAATCCATCATAATGATTATCGTGTTTACTAAAATCACAGAACTCATGTTCTTCTCAGCATATAAATCCAATATCTGAGATATCCTTACAGATCTATGAATGAAAATTCCATCATCATGAGGTCTATCATTTACATGTCTAACCTCATCATGATATTTACTAGTGTGCTTTAGAAGATTATGTATCTTGTAATTTTATCTTTCAAGATAGAAAAACTCCCACTTGCCTTTTGTAATATATAGACTATCTATATATACTTAGCAGTTAGAGCAAAACTACATTGTTCTCTATTTTGGGACATTACAAATACACATTGATAATTCTTGACATTAGTTTGTTAATAACCTATTCATAAGTAGTTTAACAAATTCAAAATCTTCAATTTTAAAACTTAATGTGATTCATCACATTTCATAATGAAATGGTGTTTTAACAATCTTCTAGGTTGGAGTCATATTGAGTATATTCAATCCATACTCAATTTTCTAACCTTGTTACTTTTTAAGAAAGAAGTTATGATTATCTTGAATCAAACAAATCAAAAAGAGTTTGATTCTCCTAACTAAACATACTATCAACTTGTGGTATTCATTAGAATTAATATTGTAAGACAATCTAACAATATATAAGATAAACATATTCCTTTTGGCTTATCTATTTACCAACTAAGTCAACTTAATGGTATAATAGACTTTCCAAGCCAATTACATGTTTTATAACACAAGTACCCTTTAACCAAGTCACTTCATATCCATGTCTCAACAAGAAACATAAACTGTTATAATCCCATTATACGTTATAAATCATTGATCAACTCAATGACTTCTTGTATATGTCTTAATTAAAAACCATAACAAGTTAACGTCTTACTTTATTATAAGTCTTAAAAGACTTTATGTTTATGTCTTTACAATGAATCATAAACATGTTTAACTAAAGTAATTATGAACACAACTTTTGGTTTCAATAGTAATTTCAAGTTAATTTATTTTACTTCACAATAATGTAGGACTACATTATTTTTCATTTATGTCATTCCAAAATTCATAAATAAACAAATTGAAGTAGGATTAGATTACTTCATTTATTTATGTCATTCTAATAATACATAAATATTTAATTTGAAGTAGTCTTATATCTATCATCTTGACACATATTCTAAATACTTGTCTAATTTAGAAACTGCAAATATGTCCATGCAAGGTCTGACTTCACATAGAGATTTACTTTGTTGTTGCAATCTCGCCAAGTTCTCACATGACGTAAATTGCAACACCAAGTGTTTCTTGAATTAGATATGTTCAAGTTATATTAGAACGTTAGTCTCTTCTGCGATCAAGAGAATCCATTAAATCATATACTTATATGTTGTACCTTGCACACAATATAGATTTCTCCCACTTGTGCATTGAACAACATCATGTAGCGATAAACAACACGACATATGTTTGTTTATGTGACTAATATGATTGTGTCATTGATATTAGCATAACTAGTAGATGTAGAACCACTTCATTGTCTAATAAGGAAGCGTACATGACTATCCTTGAAAACATAAGTGTCTACAAGTGGAAAGTAATTATCTTAAGACATTCTAGAGATAATGGGTTACTACCAAGATGACAAAGCTTGTAACTCCCAATGAATAAGAGATCATTACATTAATTCTTTATTCGATAATAAGAACACAACACTCCTAATTGGATTTGTCAACATTGAAAGTGTTTCATTAACCAGTAAAAGAAAATAGTGTTCTATTTACTTCCCTACACCTTTGAAAAAGTCCATACATAACAATTACTTATGTACTTAAAAAAAATGTATTCTACTATGTAGATGATGAATTATTCATCAATGCTATTAACTTGAAATAATTGGGCATGCAATTTCTTTCTTAATAGTTCTACTATTCCAACAATTGTAAGTAGTACTTTTAAATGGTCAAAACAAAACAACTAGATGAAATATGCTAGTTTGTCTTTTACCAATTATACAGTAATTAGTCTAGCTTCTAATTTAATAACTCATAAAATATGCAATTTTCTTAACTATTAAAATTTGCTTACGAGTTACGTATTTAGAATTTAGACAATTCTAATTTGTCCTATCATACCTTTCTCATTCATGAAAAGGAATAGGATTGAATCTCACTCTTTCTTATATAAAGAAGACTAGGTTTATCCTTTTAGCAAAGTTGACTCTACCAAAAACCCTTACAGGTGTAGATCAATTTACCAATATAGGAATAACCTTCGTTTACGGTTTAATGTTGCATTAATACATTTAAAGAATTAGCAAAATTCAATTTTAGTATTTTCGATAATTAAACTTTTCAAGAAAATAAAATACCCAAGGTAATATTCATATAACCGTAGAATTTTCTCGAAAACTAGGATCCAAATTATCGTAGTTCCATTACATCGGTTGATCCGCTAGTAACGAAAGCACATAATAGGGTGTCTGTCGAACATTAATTGGCAAACAATTTCCAACTCCTAGATCATTATGGGATTTATATTTTCCAACGCTATTGCAAATATAAACATGTTTCATCCCATCTTATGCCATTGAGTCCAAGTCTCACTTCCTACTCAACTTAAGTGTCTAACTTAAGAAGCGCAAATATGTCCATGTAAGGTCTCACTTTACATAGAGATTTACCTCTCCATCACAATCTAGCCAAGTACTCTCATGACATAAATTGCAACTTCAAGTGTTCCTTTTAATTAGATGGCATATAACTTAATTTAAAGGGTACTAGTTTTGATTTTATGTGGTCAAATCAAATATGTACAAAGATGTCATGCATTTATCTTGTAGCATAATTTTAATAAAAACCTTTTATTACCAATTCATAAAGATCAAATTATCAAAGTTCGATTGAGGTATTGGGTTCACCAATTAAGGAATTTAGTATTAATTATCATCCATTATACCGTACTTTTGCATAAGTGTAAACACTTAGTGTTTGGATAAATACCACCAAGTGGCGCATGGAATTAAAACTAATTCGCCTTAAGATGAGCTTGTACTTTTATGGCTTACTAAGTAGCTCCATTCGAACTTCTGAGGCGAGAGGACCGGTAAGGCGCAAAGCATAACCTTAGACATCCATTCGGTGTGTTGTCGCACTTCTTAAATAACCCCTTTATAGTTCATTCGAATGGGTGGCCGTTCGATCATTGTACCAAAGTCACCAATCAATTAAACTATTGAAAACTTAACTCTTCCAAAACAAATCAAATTTCGCCATTGTTTAGTCCATATTATTTTCTATTCAAAATTACCCTTTGCTTAAAACGTCTAACATAATAAACAAACAAGTAATACCAATAAAAATATAAACAACTAAAACAATGCGCATAATAAACAATTTATCGTGTAAACAAGTAGCCACATGCAACTTATTCGATAAAACCCTATTAATAATCAATGTCTAGGTTAAATTAACGTATATATTAATTAGGGCTTTCACTCTCTCAATTGAAAGTGAGCCACATACATCGACGAATCGATTGCGTAAACCCATAATTAATGATATACCAAATTGCACATAATTGATTCATTAATGTATATAATTGAGTCATCCCCATTCAAGATTTATCATAAATATACATGTGTATAAAACTTAACAATTAATCCAATCTTAACAATTAAATAATAATACAAGCAACTATCCATGACAAACATGCATGTATCATCATGGATATAACATAACAATTATTCAATAAAGTCACGAGATCGCATACAATTCCATGTCACATAACACTTTATTAATGAATTTATCACGTAACAAATATATTAAATCTAGGTTTCGATATTGATAACATAACAATTAATATAAACCCTAAAAAAATTTAGGAAATCGACTAAAAATTTTAGGGTTTCCACCCAAAAAAATTTTCGATCCATAATAGATTTTTAAAACCAAATTAGGGCAAAATCCTTAACCCTAAAATTAGGGTTTATATAATCATAACCAAAACCCTAGAATAAATCATATCAAACACAATACAATATCCGTTTTTACGTGTTTAGTAATTAATTACTCATTAAAACCAATTACTCGTGATGCCACTGTTGGAATTATATAACATGACTAATCATAAATATAAACAATAAACATCAAAGTAAGTGCGAGGCGTATAGGAACATATAATGAATAATTAATTAACTAAAGAATAAAGTATCGTACCTTACTTGATTCTAGCCGAACAAGAATCAAATCCATAAAACTAGCAATTAGGATGAACCTAATTAGGGTTTATAGGATTATAAAATTACCTTCACCGTTTTGTAATTCAATCCAGGTACAATCAATAGTGTGATTGTACCACGTTCTTATACACGCGTCTTATAACAAATTAAAGTAATGCTAGTTTAAATTAAACAAAATAATTATGTTTTGGAAAACTATGATTGACTACCCTAAAGGGTTGTACGATCGATTGAAGCAAAAACACACACAAACAATTTAGGTTTTTAGCATGAGTACAAGAGATGAAAAAATAAAACCCTGGCGTTTATATACTCCAACTAAACTTGGTGAGCAAGTTGGCTATGGATTGGTTTATGGAAACCATATGGACGATCGGTTTAGGAAACCCACAAGGATTCTAGAACCTTCTCGATCTCTAATTTCATCTTTAGTCCTTCCCAAATATATTTAACGACCGTTAGTCCATTACAACTAATTACTTAACGTCCGTTATAGTTATTTCGTTTAATTAATAAATAAATATAACTATTACATTTAATTATTAATTTTAATTCTCATACGTAAAGTGTGCAATCCCGTGGTCTCGAGTTCGATCCTAACACATGTCTATTAATTTATTGTCCATAAAACCAACATTAAATACGACCCGATTAAAATTTAACTTCCTTATATTAACTACTTATTTAGTATTTTAATCTAACTACTCAGGGTGGTAATGTTTAATCGGCTCGTACACCATATGGCTCAACAGAATCAGTGTTTCTCTCCTTTTATCCGGATCCATGGGTCACTAAACAGAAAAAATTTGAAAGAAAACTTTGAAGCGTGTTTCGATAATGTCAATTTTGTTTAAGATTTGCAAGGGTTTTTAAGAAATATAGTTATTCCATTTTAGAGTGTCGTGATGAGCCCAATGGGCTAAATCTTTCATCTGGGCAGGTTTAACTGCTCTTTATTATGTTTTTAGTTTTGTTCAGATGGTGTCATGGTGATATTTCAATGTTTATTTGTACAATGCTATTCTTGAATTTCGTCTGTGCATTATAGTCAAAAGTGATAGGTGTAAATGCTAAATATCTTTGTGTGCGTATATATCAGTTAATTCATATAAGATTCTGTTATAAATTCATATGCTATAAAAGATCACACTTTAACATAATAAAGAACAGAATCTATGAAACAAATGGATTTTCTAAATTTTGCAACACGAAAGTTAGGAATCCATTGTTAGAAAGAGTTCATGCATTTCAATAATATGAAAATAATAATAATAATAATAAATAAATAAATAAATAAATAAAAATCAAGAGTTAATATAAAATTTTCAAACATTTTGCAGCTTAATTGTTTGTTACAACTAACAATCAAACCGCATGATATAAGAAAACTTTATATTTTCCCAAATTTGTATGGTCCATATGCATTCTAGTATATAAGCTAGCATAGTTTGTGTTGTTTTATCTATGTGGGATTCAAAGTTGTCATGGTTTCCATGAAGCAATAGTACTTTAAAGTTGATCATCAACGTCATCCAACACGAACACAAACCACAAAATGTTATTAATATTACTATTTGAAAAATCAATTTGATTCCATTTGACTTGCTCGGTGTAATCACTTACATATAGACACCAATACAAGACGAGTGTTAGATTCCGAGTTGACCCTTTGTATAAGAAAATGAATTAAGCACTACTAAAGTATCTACAAGCTAGGTATGGCGACTCATTCCTCCTCCAAGATCTTGATGCAATCATACACCACTTGAGCGGGCAATGGCTTACCATCAAAGTGTGACCAATTGAGATTTAAGTGCAAAGCTATCTTGTTTGCCTGGCCCTCCGTGAGCAACCATCATCTCTCAAAACATGTTTCGGTCTCACTAAATCCGAACCATTTTCATTTATCCATTCCAACTTCATTATAACATCCGCAACCCTGACATAGCTAAATGATCCCTTGACGTGGGTGTACGATCCCAACAACGACCTCATTTAAAACAATATGGAAATGGACTACTTTGAAGAGATAGATACGGTTTCAATGGCTAGTTAGATTCTGATAATTCTTTGTCGGGTGCTACTGGTTGGTAGAAAATTTGAAGTGAATGCAACTCGATTTGTTTTTTTCTTGAATGTCTGACATGAAGTGAATTAGGTTTAATGCTTCCGCTAAAATCAAATTTTATGGTGTAGTATGGTGCACTATATGACTAGATTAAGTGTTCAGTTTGATTTAAAGACTTGAGAAACAAGATGTTTATCATAATACTTGTTTCAAGTTTAGATGTTAAATAATAATTGGTTTTAGGAATTCCATTGTTTAAAGTTCTAACACACAAAACAACACTTTATTGTTTTCTATAGTATTTTTCCAGACACTCTCGTGGAAGTTTAATTTGTTACGTTGATCCTTTTTCTGTAACTAATATGTGGTTGCACAAAGGAATGCTATTAAATTTTGTAAAGGAAAAGTTTAGACTCCTTGTTGAAAAAATATATATTTTGTCAATTAAAAATTTTTTAAAGAAAAAGCAAGTTGCAAAAACCGTGAATCGGTAGTCGGGCGGTCGACCTTTCTGTAGCTTGTAATCGGTTTAGACGGGATTAATCGGTGATTAACCGGATTGGCATTTCTGACAAGATTTTGTTATTTTCGGCAAGTTATAGGTATTTCCGGCAAATTTTATGTATTTCTGACAAGATTTTTTCTTAAAAAAAAAACATCTTGTAATAAATATAAACAATGACTATAAATTATCAAACAATTTTACGATGAGTATGGTTATTTTCGGGCAAGTTTGACACCGTTGACCGTCATTAACCGCCTTTGACCATGGTTTACCGATTTGTTTGACCGATTTAAAAAAATCTAAAAAGTTGGTGGCCTTGTAACGCCTAAGCAGTGACTAATCGGCTTTGTAAACCTTGTTTTGCAACACTGAGAAAAAGTATATATTTTGTTAATTAATTTTTTTTTTGAGAGTTTTATAAATTTCCCAAATATACAGCAAACTATGATATTAGGAGGTTGGTAGACTCTTTAATATCAAGATCCCTATATAAATGGAAGCTTTATAGTAGGGACAAGATATTCCGACCATCCCTAGTTTTTATATTCCTACCTTCTCTACTTTTTTGCATTTTTTTTTATTTTATTTTTATTTTATAATTTTGTTTATATCAAAAACCTATAAACGCGAAAATGCGAACAGAAATATAAAATTTAATAAGTCAACGCTTAAAAGCTGTCAAAATCTGAACAGAACCGATAAAATGTTGTCTTGAAACAAATTGAGACAAAGGAATAAAAGTCTAAACCTCCTAGTAAGAAGGATAGGAATAAGACATCCCATCAAATTTTATACCCATTGTTATTCCTAACAACAAACCAAATATACCTATAGTATTAATAACGTTTTGTGCTTCATGAAAACCTGACAACTTCAACCCACATTGGTTATATAAAAGAAATAATGCTTGCTTATATCTGACGAGTTGAGATCAGTATAACTTCATATTTGTCATAGAGCAAATGGATAATCATGTAATAGTTTTATTTAAATCATATTCCACCTTTTTTTTAAAACAACATATCTTGCAAGCGATAAATTTTCAAGTACAAAATACTATCATAATAAGAATTAAATTATCTTTCATGATGTCGTTGTTATATCTTTCGACAAACATTTTTTCAAAATTCCGTCAGAAAATATCGTATATGATTTTCTGAATCATATATGATTTTAAAAATCATGTATGATTCGATTTTTTACGAATCATATATGATTTTACAATCATATATGATTCTCAAAATCATATGTGATTCGTAAAATCGAATCATATATGATTTTCACAAATCATATATGATTTTGTTGACCGAAATTTTGAAAAAAAAAAGTTGTTAAAAATATATAGTAGTGCGTATACAAAGATAATTTAATTCTCGTCACGATGGTATAATTTTTATCGTAACGATTAACGGTTTGCGAGATATTTAATTTTAAAAAGGGTGAAATTTTATCGTAATAAAAAATGAATGGGTATTATTGGCTCGTTGGATCATGGTAAATTTTGGTTATATTGAGCTTTCTTTTATATACACAATGTATATACTTCATACATTATTGGATTACTATAAAGGGATGTCCTATTCCCACATTGGCTTACCACAATCGTAGTTAAAATTTTCATGTTAAGCAAAGGAAAAAGAAAATATAGAAATATGAATAAAGAATACATTAGCCATTTATGTGCTGAAAAGCATTATGTTGATCAGGTGGAGCCTCATTCACGGTAAAAAAAATGGGAGGATCATACCGAGTAGCTTGGCTGAGTTAGGGGATTACCGGCCGTTGGATTACAATCAGTAGAGATTAAAGTGACACTTTTAATCTTGGCGCTGATAATCCGATAGTTGAAATCTCTAACTCATCAGTGTCCCACCAACTGTTTGAGGGATCCTCTTCCAAAAAAAATTGTGTCCTAAGTGCGCCGCGCCTATATAATCCATGGGAAGAAAACCTGATGCTTTAGCAACATCGTTAAAACCATAAGGAGAATCAACAGGTTAGCCTCAAAAGAATATAGCCCAATAATTAACATATAATATGGAAAGTATAGTAGCATGTCTCAACTAGTCAACTTCCATATTAGAATGATAAAATGAGAGAAGAAAAAATTGAAAAGACACGTTGTCTTGACATCATTGAGTTAAGGAAATATACATATAATAATGGTTGAAAAAACGTAATTATCGAAAAATTTATATTTAGAAAGCAAGAAGGTAGGCATGAGGAATGTGACAACACTTGTTAACGGAGTTGACACATTTATTTGTTTATTTCTTTTTATGTTAAAGTTGAAAACGTGGATTTTATAGAATAAGGAGTAAAACCTAAAAGTCTAATAACACAAGCTTAGGTATCAGCAAGTAATAGGTTGTGTCAGA
This sequence comes from Chrysanthemum lavandulifolium, assembly GCA_022545495.1. Classification (NCBI taxonomy): domain Eukaryota; kingdom Viridiplantae; phylum Streptophyta; class Magnoliopsida; order Asterales; family Asteraceae; genus Chrysanthemum; species Chrysanthemum lavandulifolium. The sequence goes on from CM040244.1 coordinate 273,429,072, forward strand.
GCCGAATCAAAATCAAATATAACCGGATACATAATATGTTTTTGTTTTGTGAGTATATTAACTAAATAATACTAGAAATACATTTTAATGCACTGGGTGCATTTAAGATGCATATAAAAATAATCGATATTTATTTAAAAAATTAACAGTTTATCAAAAAAATTCATAGATATCCCTGGACCCCGTGAGAACCTCTTGGTTCCGTCCTTGAGTTGTGTTATAACCTATGACACCACCCTATGACTTGACCCGCACACTCCCTTAAGGTGTAAGGATTTGCGTCGAGAATACCAACCAAGTCATGGGCTTTTCACTTTGTTTTTGTTTATTATTATTATTATAATTCGTATTTACTGTCTATTATTATTTTATTTTTTTTTCACTTCGTATTTGTATTTTATTGGGTTATGTGTGAGTTAATGTTGTCTTATAACTTAAGTGATGTAGAGAGTGTATTTTGGGTTAAGTTATAAATTCTGAGTTATAGGGGTAAGAGTAAGGATCAAATAAGAAATTAAAGTAAAATGAGAATAATGAAAAATAAGCAACATGCATTTGGATGCTGCATATAGAAGAATCGTTTCCATGAAATTAGTTCTTCGTTTAAAATGTGTGGTGAAAACATTCTTATTCTTCTTATTTTTATTTTTCTTCTTAATGGATCCATTCTTATAGGGGTAAAAGTTAAGCTAGTAGCACTTTTTGCAATAAGACGAAACTATGACTCTTCCGATACCTTGGGCTCTAAGAATACATATTTTGTTATCCATTTATACTTTCGGTGTATTAACTAGCTGTACTTTTTATGGATGTGGATAAAAATCTACACTTTTCATTCCAAAAAGTTATAAGGCACGTAAGTTTTGCAAAAGGACATGCATCTTTGCTATTGTAATTCTACATTATTAGTGAGCATTTTATGAGTCATTTTTATCTTATGAAGTTACTAAGATAGATAATATCGAGTTTCAATAACTATGACCTTGGATTTGAGATCGTTATGTAAGTGTAGGCCCCGGAAACACAATGATAGCATTTCAATCAATATGAAAACGGAGTAGTTCGATGAGATTCAGTTTCGATAGTTACATACAACTGACATATCATATCTACATCTCAACTAGTTCTTTCGGATAGGGATGCGACTGTTTACATCTCACATCTTTCATATTTCGCTCTGAACAAGATTAGGTATTGTTGTTGTAATTCCAACTAGTTGTTAAGAAAAACTTACAAACTTTTGTTTACAAATATTAAAAAGTCAATCGTATAAAATTTTCCACATATACATGCTATAGCTCTTAAGTTTTAAGCCTAAGAACCATGCTATGCAAAGGTGGAAACTTGATACTACTCTAAATGCGTATAACTAAAGTACATCATGGTATATTAAGCTAACAAAGTTTCCTCTCTATATCCTATGTGGGATACAAAGTAGGGTTATATAAAATAACAATAAGGTATAACTTTGGCTAGTCCCATTCATGACCCTAGACTGACGCAGAGACAACCTGCTGCGTCATTTCTCTCTCCGTGACTGCAGACAACCCGGATGCCCCGATGACCAAGCAATTTTTTTTTTTTTTTTTTTTTTTTTTTTTTTTAATTAAAACATTTTAACATTAAATTTAAATTTCATTCAAATTTAAAAAACATTACATTTACGAAATTAAAAAAAAAAAACATTACACTACTAATTTAAAAAAAAATTACAATCGAAATTCAAATAAACACTAGAATACTAAAACTAATAATTATAAATCTAATCGATATTCGTTGATTTTGAGCGTCTGTTGCATATCTTCAACATAATGGGGAGGCAATGTAGTATTAAATCTTGTGTTGAGAAGTATTTTGAGGTTGAATTGTGTTTGAAATTGTGTGTTTAAGAAATGTGTTTGAGGTGAAGTTGGTATTTATAGAGTGGTAAATTTGGTTTGAATTTTTTTTCTTTTTAGTTTAAGACCAAGCGGTCAACTTTTAAAATTTGTAAATACAAACGTTATTGTCCAAATCGGTTGAAAATGCGCTCGATATGGCAAATATACCACACACGACCGATCTTGCAACCCACACCCGCATTCGTGTTGCCCGATCTTCACATCGGTTGCCCAAGGACTTTTTTTGATGCCAACCGATCTCAAACGAGACCACTGCGACAAGCCTTATAAGATTTACTCTTAACTTATGCTTTTTACTGTATTTAATTGCTACCATGCAATGTATGTACTCATTATAGTCAGTTTTTCCTAAATTTACTCTCATAAAGTATTTCATCAATCATCACCATCTGTTTATTCATCACATATTTATAATGCATAGTATATAAGATAAGCTAACTCTAATGGACCCTAACACCTAGGGGTGTTCATTGGTTGGGTAATATCCGAATAAGCCAAAACCAAAGCCGAATCAACCAGAAAATAACCGAACCGAACTCGTAACCGAACGAAATTGCCAAAACCGAACCGAACCGAAATAAAAGTTCGGTTTATGGATCGATTATGGTTTTAGCCATCCATCAAAAAGAACCGAAAACCGAAATTAAATAAATATATATATATTTTATATATTTATATTAAAAATATATCAAAACTCTTTTATAATATATATATATATTTTAAGCTTGAAAATTATTTTTTTTTCAAAAATACATATAAATAAATGAAAAATTATAAAAAAATAAAATAAAATAAAAAAAAAAGTTCGGTTATTCGGTTCGGTTTTCGGTTATTGGGGGTTCGGTTTTCGGTTCGGTTTTCGGTTCGGTTGGGGGTTTGGTTTTCGGTTTTCGGTTATACCAAAAAAAAAATTTAACCGAACAAACCGATAACCGAACCGATGAACACCCCTACTAACACCGCATCATGCTTGGGCCACATCTATCATCTAAAATCCCACGTGATTCATGTGACGAAGTCGTAAAAGCTCGGATTGGATTAGATGAGAAAGCTAATAAAACAATAAAGTAATAAAAAAAATTGCTGATGAAGACGTCTGTCACCAAGCGGAGAAAATTGCAACAATGAAAAAGAAAACAAGCAGCAAAACCATAAAAAAAATAATTAATTTGTTGCTGAAAGTATGAGACAACAAGATGCACTAAATCTTCAAACAACATCATCTAAAAGCGAAAAAAAAAAAAAAAATAGCAAAAGTAAGGTAGAAAAAAAATGGCAGCAAGTTACGGTGGCGTATGCCCGCGCATCAAGTATCCGACGACGAAACGAAAACACAAAGTCATCAGATGCATTTAAGAAAAATCAAACAATACTACATGCACTTTTTTATGACCAATTACATATATAAATAATTGAGATTTTTATACAAAATTAACACTACAACACAAAAATTCATTACTGTCCCGGGACCTATCATAATTCTATCACCGGATCCATTTATACTTTCAGTGTATTAGCTAGCTACACTTTTTACCAATGTGGATAAAAACCTACATTTTACATTCCAAAAAGTTATACGGCTCATAAGTTTCGCACATTAACATGCATCTTTGCTATTGTAATTTACCTTATTAGTGATTATTTTATGTGTTGTTTTTATCTTATGAAGTTACTAAGATAGATGATATCGAGTTACCAAAACTATGACCTTGGATTTGAGATGGTTCTTTGAGTATTCACCCCGCAAACACAACGATAGCATTTCAATTTTCAATCAATATTGATTACTAATTACTAATATCGAAACTACCTAAAACAATAGACGTACAAAATTTCGACCACCCGTTAAGAAAAGTTTATAAATCTTGTTTTAACTATTAAAAACTTAGGAAGTCGTATTAATTTTTCACCCATCAACAAAGAAGATGTTGACACAAAGAACATCTTGTGAGCGAGATGAGTGAAAACTTGATACTAATCCAAATACGAGGAACACGAGTACACTGGGGTATTTTGAGCAAACATAGTTTCCTTTGTTATCCGATGTGGGACATGTCTCATCATGTAATAATAAAGTATCTAATAATTGGATTCAAAGACCCTCCATTAAGTATTTCATTATCTTACCTTCTTATATTTGCGACTAAACGTTGCATTCCCATATGCGGATATTTCATTATCCTAGCTTTCTTTGTTCATTTATGATTTACGTTCATTTTATTTATTACTAGCAAATATCAATTAATTACAATCTAAGAATAGTTTGCACACTATAAAATGTGATACTCACAGGAACAAAATACCTAGATACGGCACATTTAAAACACAACATACAACGCACACAAGTAGAAGCGATAAACGAACCGAATAAACATGAGCGAATCTTTGTTAATGTTCGTTCGTTTAATTTTAACCGACAAAATAAGCGGATCGAACAACTTAAATGGACGAATTTTAACTTCGTATTCGTTTATTAAGAAAATGAGTTGTTCGTATTCGTTTATGTTCGTTTATGAACACATTAAGCGAATGCTAAACCAACATAAGCGATCGAGACATAAATGAATAGAGACAAACAAACATAAACTTTATTAAATTATGCATTATATATTATTTTATAAGTATTATTTTGTTAAAAAAAAAACAACTTTAAAATTATACAATTAAAATAGATAATATACGAACATAAATAAATAAATGAACATAAATGAATGTTGACGAACGCATAACCGAACATTCACGGACATAAATGAACGGACGTGACTTTTGTTCATATCGTTCATTTAACTAAACAAACGTAAAAATTTGTTCGTATTCATCATTTAATAAATAAATGAACTTTTTACCAAACGATTTCGTAAATGTATCTAAACATTCGGTTCCTTTATAAATTTCTACAAACAAGTATGTTCTAAACTTTAAATAAATGATAATTCTTCCTGCAAGATACTTTTACTTATCTTTTTATATACAAGATCATATTATATATAAAAAAGAAAATGATGGGTTAAATGATATTTTTACTTATCTTTTTATATAACTTTTTACACGTAATGGCCACCAAACTCACCGGTGGTGGTGACGTTTGACGCTCAGTGGTAGGTTTTGGCACTGGTTTGATGATGCACTATTAGTTTTTATGTGATTTCTTTGATGGTCATAATTGTAGCAGTTTGTTAGTAGATTTGAAAGTATGTTGAATGATCGCTTGACATTGACGTGAAAATAATGAGTTTGCATGCTAATGTTGAAGCAGAGGTGGTCGTCCAAATAGGTTGTTTATCACATGCCGGAAAGGAAAATTAACGCCAGAAAGTAGCAACGGGTGTTTGACATGAGCAGTGAAGCAATTTTTGAATAAAAATTTGGATTGAAGGCAAAGAGTTTCAAATTTGATTTCGTTTTCACAAATCCCAAGTTAGAGCAAATATAGAAAAAAAAAAAAGTGAAAGAATTATTATTATTATTATTATTATTATTATTATTATTATTATTATTATTATTATTTTTTTATTTTTATTTTTGTAATTTCGACTACTTGTTAAGAAATATTTATAAATTTTATTTAACTAATTGAAAAAGTGAAGAAAAGTTTATGAATTTTGTTTAACTAATAATAAAAATCAAGAAGTCAGAGCAAATATAGAAAAAAGTGAAAGAATTATCTTTTTTTTTTTTTTTTTTTTTGTAATTTAGACTACTTGTTAAGAAATATTTATAAAATTTATTTAACTAATTGAAAAAAGTGAAGAAAAGTTTATGAATTTTGTTTAACTAATAATAAAAATGAAGACGTCATAGCAAATATAGAAAAAAGTGAAAGAATTATCTTTTTTTTTTTTTTTTTTTTGGTAATTTCAACTACTTGTTAAGAAATATTTATAAATTTTATTTAACTAATTGAAACAAGTGAAGAAAAGTTTATGAATTTTGTTTAACTAATAATAAAAAAATGAAGAAGTCATAAGAAATATTTATAAATTTTAATTAACTAATTGAAAAAAGTGAAGAAAAGTTTATGAATTTTGTTTAATTAATAATAAAAAATGAGGAAGTTGCATTAATTTTCCACACACATATACTTTTGGAAACTTGATACTAACCAAGACGTGCAATACTCGTACATCCTAGTATATTAACTAATATAATTTCTTTTTTTATCCGATGTGGGACACAAAGTTGGGTTTCATCAAATAATAATAAGGAATGTATAGATTTACTCTTAACTCATACATTTGCACTTTTTGTAATCAATAACATGCAATATATTCATTTTTGTTATTACCATGCAATTTGAGTCGGTTTGCTTCTAAACCTTCCCTTATAATTGGATTCAAAGATCCTCCATGAAGTATTTCATTATCTCAAGTTTTTTCTTTTTTTTACGTTTGTTTATTTTTGTTATTACCAGCACAATATTATTGTTTGATTAGATCATTTACAAATCTAAGAATAATTTGTGCACTATAAAATATGACACTCAATGGTGCTAGGAACATAATACCAAGATACAACACAGTTAAAACACAACATACAATGCACACAAATCATGTTCTTTGAGCTTTGAGCCTCGTTTTAAACATGAAGCCCGCCACATCCTCTGAGCCTATCTACAAACATTTTTACACTTTATAGACCAAAAAGAACCCACAATAATATTTCTTATATCACAACATATTGTATGAGGCATACATCTTAAAGTGCAATTCTTTTTAATATGTACCCCCTTTTACAGTTGAAGTTGATTATAAGCGTTACCCGAAAGTTGAGCCAAATTTTTGCAAATACTAATGATTGAAACAACAATGCGATTGAGTTTGACCTCACTAGCTCGTTTGTAATCACTTTGATTCCAGATTACGTATTATAATAAAAATATATGGCACCATTAAACATTACGGTGCATGGCCAATCTAGAGTAAGACTACAATGTGATCACACTTGACTTGCATATAGACGCCAATACATGACTCTTGTTAACTTGCGTGTTAACGGTTAACCGTTAGTCAACGTGAATCAAGCACTGCTAAACTACCTAAGATAATATTGATTTATAATACACACGACTCTAGATTTGAGATATATCTTTGAATAGTCACTCCCGTCAAATTGAACACAACGACATCATTTCATATGATATGGAAGTCGACTCATTCAAAGATATTCAAGCGATGGCGATTAAATGGGATGGGCTTAATAACTATTTTCCATACCGTTGAGGGAGATTTGAAGTAAATGCAAGTCGATTTCTTTGTTTCTTGAATGACTAACATGAAGTTTAACATAGTTATAACTTATAAGTTAAAATTTTACGTATCTAGCTTTTATACGACTTACAAAGCTTTCTAACACCCTAGTTGGATTTAGAAATTCCATTGATAAAAGTTTTAGCATAACAACATAACTTTATTACTTTAGATAATTATATACTCTTTTAACACCTCCATCATAACTTCGCTCGGCGATTGGGTATTCTTTGTTATTGTATATATATTCTAACATTTTCGCTAACAACTAATATTAGCTACATAAATATAGGGATTCTCCTTGTTAAGAAAAGTTTTACTTAAAAAATAAATAAATAAATTAGAATTCATATAAATTTACCCCTTATTCAATAGGTAGTGGTTGTGCTTAACAACTGACACTTGAATCGAGAGACAACTTGATAGTGTTCCAAACATGTAAGTCTTGCACACGTCGTGGTATATAAACAAGAATAGTTTCTTTTCTTTTATCTATGTGGGATTAAAAGCGGACAAGCTTTTCTAGCATATCTTACATTTGTAGCATTGTCTAGCTTGTATCTTGCATATAGATGCCAATACACGATGTGTGTGATCGAGTTAACCATTGGTAGAACATGACCTCATAATTATTTATTCAAGGTATAGCCGAGCATTCATCTTCTAGGATTTTGATGCAATCGTAAACCACTTGGCGGAGCAATGGCTTAACGTCACCAAGCGTGGTGGCTCGCCATTCGGCTCAACCACAATATTATCTCGTTAAATCGGCCTCCATGAGCAACCACCATCGCCTATGAACTTGTCATGCGTTGAGAAGGTTGTAGTCGTAAAATTTTTATTTGTCCATATATGTCGCTAAATATTGCGGTTGCAAAATCTCAAAGTGTGAGTTGTTACAATCAAATAATATGTAGCAGGTGCACCACCCATTTAATAATAAAACATTTTTAGCTAACTCCAAAGGAGGTATAGTATTTGAAGCTCGTTAAACCAAGTCACATATTTGAGAGATCTAATCCCATTCAATCTCTTTAATAAAGGATACGCCTGATTGTGCAAAAGATTGCACTACCGAGCTTCGATGAGGATCAAAGTAACGAGGGTGTGTGTTCCGGCCAAGGCTTGCTGTAACACGAGAATAAAAATACTAAGACACTCGTTAGCGATTGCGGGGTAGGACCTGCGAACCACTCCGGCGTGAGAGTAAGTATGAGTTATGGTTGTATAAGTGTATGAAAGTAAAGAGATGAGTGTGAAATGAGCATACCATAATCCTTTGCTCGTCCAACCTATTTATAGTGGAAGAAATACGGTTGGAGGCACTCTTGCATGATTGTCGGAGATCATGGGGCGTCCCATGATTGTGGGTAACCGCCGGGGTTTAGTGGCCCACGTTCTCGAACTTGACGGGAAGCCAGAGAGAGGAGATCGTGGGTTTGACCAACTCGGAGGTTTCCTTATCCATTGTTCCGTCGGCCTTACCACCGAAGAACTCAGGGCTCGAATGGCGAATTCCCCAGGTAACCTTCGTGCAACGAATGGTTTGGCGCTATGGATATTTCGAATCCTAACTTGGGCCTGCGGTGAAGGCCTTCGACACGTCTCGGAGTCGTCCGAGCTACTCGGAGGTACATCATCAAGCCCCGGTCGAAAGTGATGCATATGAGCGAGGAGGCATTGTGATGAGTGTGTAAATACTCATCATTTTGTACCATTTAAGCGCAAAAACATCGAAAACACTCATAAATGCATCAAAATGATAAAAATATCACAAATAAGTGTTTTATGTGTTTTAAATGCAAAATATCAAAATCGGTGAAAAGCGTATCAAGTTTGCATAATTGGCGCTTTAGTCCCCAGTTTCAAAAGTTGTCAAAAGCAGGTCCACAGTAAAGCGAAATAAAGAAAAATGTTATTCAAGGTCCACGAAATATTCTAAGTTGTCAAAATGGTCCTTGAATAAATCTTTTGTTAAATGGCGAAAAGGTCCTCGACTTTCAAAATGTCAAGTTTGGTCCTTGGAAATTTGAAAATGTCAAAACTAGTCCTTGTACTATGGAAGCTTGTCAATTTGGATCCCTTGTGAACTTTGGAAAATGGCGAAATGGTCCTTCAAGATTTGAGTGCAAATAAGCCACTTGTCATTAATAAGCCTTGGCATCAAAACACACTATGACCCCTGCCATATCAATTGTGACCACCTTAACCCATGACCCCTGTCATTACCCTTTTTGAACCCTTGGTCAGCCCAAAGTCAAACAACAATGCGATTGAATTTGACCTCACTAGCTCGTTTGTAATCACTTTGATTCCAGATTACGTATTATAATCAAAGTACATGGCACCATTAGACGTTATGGTGCACCGCCAATCTAGAGTAAGACTACAATGTGATCGCACTTGACTTGCATATAGATGCCAATACACGACTCTTGTTAACTTGCGTGTTAACGGTTAACCGTTAGTCAACGTGAATCAAGCACTGCTAAACTACCTAAGATAATATTGATTTATAATACACACGACTCTAGATTTGAGATATATCTTTGAATAGTCACTCCCGTCAAATTGAACACAACGACATCATTTCATATGATATGGAAGTCGACTCATTCAAAGATATTCAAACGATGGCCAGATTAAATGGGATGGGCTTAATAACTATTTTTCCATACCGTTGAGGGGAGATTTGAAGTAAATGCAAGTCGATTTCTTTGTTTCTTGAATGACTAACATGAAGTTTAACATAGTTATAACTTATAAGTTAAGAATTTTACGTATCTAGCTTTTATACAGCTTACAAAGCTTTCTAACACCCTAGTTGGATTTAGAAATTCCATTGATAAAAGTTTTAGCATAACAACATAACTTTATTACTTTAGATAATTATATACTCTTTTAACACCTCCATCGTAACTCGCTCTGGCGGGATTGGGTATTGTTGTTATTGTATATATATTCTAACATTCTTCGCTAATAACTAATATTAGCTACATAAATATAGGGATTCTCCTTGTTAAGAAAAGTTTTTACTTTAAAAATAAATAAATAAATTAGAATTCATATAAATTTACCCATTATTCAATAGGTAGTGGTTGTGCTTAACAACTAACACTTGAACCAGAGACAACTTGATAGTGTTCCAAACATGTAAGTCTTGCACACGTCGTGGTATATAAACAAGAATAGTTTATTTTCTTTGATCTATGTGGGATTAAAAGCAGACAACCTTTTCACAACGCATATCTTACATTTGTAGCGTTGTCTAGCTTGTATCTTGCATATAGATGCCAATACACGATGTGTGTGATCGAGTTAACCATTGGTAGAACACCACCTCATAATTATTTATTCAAGGTATAGCCGCGCATTCATCTTCTAGGATTTTGATGCAATCGTAAACCACTTGACAAAGCAATGGCTTAACGTCACTAAGCGTGGTGGCTCACGCCATTACGGCTCAACCACAATATTATCTCATTAAATCGGCTGGCCCTCCCATGAGCAACCACCATCAGCTATGAACTTGTCATGCGTTGAGAAGGTTATATTGTAGTTGCAAAATATCAAAGTGTGAGTTGTTACAATCAAATAATATGTGCACCACCCATTTAATAATAAAACATTTTTAGCTAATTCTAAAAAAGGTATAGTATTTGAAGCTCGTTAAACCAAGTCACATATTCGATAGATCTAATCCCATTCAATCTCTTTAATAAAGGATACTCCCATTGTACATAATTTTATCAATTTATTCAAGAAAACATTAGGAATTGAGCGTCATATCTTTCATCTTTCATAAAACCATAAATTATACTACTAATATCCATTACATAAACAAATGGACTTTCAAAGTTTGGAGCGAGAAAGTTAGAAATCATTGTTAGAAAAAGTTTATAGATTTGGTTAACTTTTTAAAATGTGAAGAATTGATACAAAGCAATATCTTATATCGATTATTGTTTTGAAGCTCGTTAAACCAAGTCACATATTCGATAGATCTAATCCCATTCAATCTCTTTAATAAAGGATACTCCCATTGTACATAATTTTATCAATTTATTCAAGAAAACATTAGGAATTGAACGTCATATCTTTCATCTTTCATAAAACCATAAATTATACTACTAATATCCAGCTACATAAACAAATGGACTTTCAAAGTTTGGAACGAGAAAGTTAGAAATCCTTGTTAGAAAAAGTTTATAGATTTGGTTAACTTTTTAAAATGTGAAGAATTGATACAAAGCAATATCTTATGTCGATTATTGTTGTTAAGCATTACAACAAACATCAAGATGGGAGATTGCCAAGCTCACATCCCTCTCATATAATTTTATCAATTTATTCAAGAAAACATTAGGAATTGAACGTCATATCTTTCATAAAACCATAAATTATACTACTAATATCCAGGTACATAAACAAATGGACTTTCAAAGTTTGGAACGAGAAAGTTAGAAATCCTTGTTAGAAAAAGTTTATAGATTTGGTTAACTTTTAAAATGTGAAGAATTGATACAAAGCAATATCTTATATCGATTATTGTTGTTAAGCATTACAACAAACATCAAGATGGGAGATTGCCAAGCTCACATCCTCTCATATAATTTTATCAATTTATTCAAGAAAACATTAGGAATTGAGCGTCATATCTTTCATCTTTCATAAAACCATAAATTATACTACTAATATCCAGCTACATAAACAAATGGACTTTCAAAGTTTGGAACGAGAAAGTTAGAAATCCTTGTTAGAAAAAGTTTATAGATTTGGTTAACTTTTTAAAATGTGAAGAATTGATACAAAGCAATATCTTATATCGATTATTGTTTTGAAGCTCGTTAAACCAAGTCACATATTCGATAGATCTAATCCCATTCAATCTCTTTAATAAAGGATACTCCCATTGTACATAATTTTATCAATTTATTCAAGAAAACATTAGGAATTGAACGTCATATCTTTCATCTTTCATAAAACCATAAATTATACTACTAATATCCAGCTACATAAACAAATGGACTTTCAAAGTTTGGAACGAGAAAGTTAGAAATCCTTGTTAGAAAAAGTTTATAGATTTGGTTAACTTTTTAAAATGTGAAGAATTGATACAAAGCAATATCTTATATCGATTATTGTTTTGAAGCTCGTTAAACCAAGTCACATATTCGATAGATCTAATCCCATTCAATCTCTTTAATAAAGGATACTCCCATTATACATAATTTTATCAATTTATTCAAGAAAACATTAGGAATTGAACGTCATATCTTTCATCTTTCATAAAACCATAAATTATACTACTAATATCCAGCTACATAAACAAATGGACTTTCAAAGTTTGGAACGAGAAAGTTAGAAATCCTTGTTAGAAAAAGTTTATAGATTTGGTTAACTTTTAAAATGTGAAGAATTGATACAAAGCAATATCTTATATCGATTATTGTTGTTAAGCATTACAACAAACATCAAGATGGGAGATTGCCAAGCTCACATCCCTCTCATATAATTTTATCAATTTATTCAAGAAAACATTAGGAATTGAACGTCATATCTTTCATCTTTCATAAAACCATAAATTATACTACTAATATCCAGCTACATAAACAAATGGACTTTCAAAGTTTGGAACGAGAAAGTTAGAAATCCTTGTTAGAAAAAGTTTATAGATTTGGTTAACTTTTTAAAATGTGAAGAATTGATACAAAGCAATATCTTATATCGATTATTGTTGTTAAGCATTACAACAAACATCAAGATGGGAGATTGCCAAGCTCACATCCCTCTCATATAACGTCCATTTACATTGTGGTGTATAACCTAGAAAAGTTTGTTTTCTTTTTACTATGTGGGTTTCCAAGTTGTCAAGGTTTTCAAGAAACATATCTTACATTGAAGGTACCCAAAACTCGAGCAAACCAGAAAATGTTATTGATACTAATATAGGGAAAACAATGTGGTTCCACTTTATTTGCATATATAGACCCCAATACGCGACGATTGTTAGCTTGCGAGTTAACTATTTTTTATCTACCACTGTCAAACTATCTATAAGTGAAACATCGCCTTTCTTCCAAGGTATAGCGACTCATTTCTTCTCCAAGATCTTGATGCAATTGTCACTTGCTTGAGCAAATAATGGCTTGCCATCACTAAACGTGATCGGTTCTAGTTCAAACACAATGACATCTCGTTCGCATGTCCCTCCATGAGGGACAACCTTGATGTCGAACCATGTCGCACTTTGTGAAACCGACTTCGGTCATATTAGAATCTTCAGTGAATCCAAACTATCTATCCATTCCAACTTCATTACAACCTTTGCAGTCTCCATAGTTCAATTTTCGTGTTCCTAATTAGTACAGAATCTTTTATCTTATGAATTTTGATATTGTTTCATCTAAACGTTTATAGTCAGAATATTATAAGTATAAATACCATGACCTAATAATAAGTTAACTGTATAATGTGAAGTGTGAACTACTTACTTTGGTATATAAGCAAGCATTGTTTCTTTTATTTAACGAATGTGGGACTCAAGTTGGCAGTTAAGGTCTTCATGAAGCATAACTTACATTTGCAGTTGATCATAAATGTCACCTTACCCACAATTTTAATTATCAATACTAATGTTTGAAACATCAGTGTGATTCCGCTTCACTTGCATATATATAGACGCCAATGCACGACAAGTGTTAATTTGCCAGTTAACCATTGGTCTATGAGAATGAAGCACTTTCAAATTGTCTAAGAAATCTACTTAATCCATTTACAAAAACAGATAAATGGTTTTGGTTATACAAACTGTATATTTGATTATTTGATAGTGTTTATAAAGTTTGCTTTTGTGATTACAACATTGAACTTGTTATACAATGTCAGGGTTAATTAGTTCCAGTTTTAGAGTGGATTCAATGTCGTGATGAACCCAATGGGCTAATACTTTCATATGGGTCATGTTTAACTGCTATTTAAGTTTTTATAATGCTATTCTTGAATTTTGTTTGTGCATTATAGTCGAAAGTAACACGTGTGAAGACTAAATATCTTTGTGTAAGTATATATCAGTAAATTCAAATAAGATTCTGCTATAAATTCACCGAGGAGAATGCTATAAAAGATTACACTTTAACATAAAAAGAACAGAAATTATGAAAAAGTATGAATTTTGTTAACTATTGAAAAGTTTGGACTTTTTGTTGAAGAAGTATGCATTTTCTTGTTGAATAACATATAGACATTTGTACATGCTCAAATTTATCGATGATCACCCTTAGGAAATCATATCGCCACATCGAGCTTTGCATTTAGATATAACTTGTTGATGCTTTGTTATCTAAACTGGTTACGAAGTGTTAGCTGTTACAATCAAAATATTTGGTGTAGCTAGCATGTGCAAAACCAAATCGATGATAAGACCATGGATTAAAATTTCTGTCTGATAAACTCATAACAGAACTAAAGAAAAAACAAAATGTTTATTGGTTTGGACTCCTTTTAACCACCAAATGTATGAGGCCCAACACGTACTTAAGCCCGAGTAGTATGTCATTTCTGGACATGAAGGCCCAACACAAAATGAAATTCTATAGAACATTTTTGTTTCTGTTTCAAATTTATATATATATTGTATACACGAATAAAAATGCAGAATAAATACATGATATAATCCACATACTCACCCTCGATTAAACTTTTGAGAGTTTACCTAGTCTAAAGAGGTATTTGAAGCTCTATAAACCAAGTCACATAATCCACATACTTAACCCTCGTTTAGTTTGATCAATCTTCGATACACACTATAAGACCGTATTAAAAAAGTCTTCTATGAAAGAACAAGCTTCGTAATCTTGTTATCTGTTTATAACGTTCTATATTTTACAAAACCAAAAACTCCACGAAACACGAACCATCAACTTTGACAAAAACAAAATCGAAGAATGCGTAGTCTTTTAATATAATGATTATAAGAGTCTTTAAAAAGCTTAGTTTCATCAACAATAATCATTACCATTTCAAGAAGGGTATTTCTATCTGGCTCCTAAAAGTATATTTCTGGAAGCCAACTTTACTTGTGAGGATACATTGCATATATCTTCATTCTCGTTAATATTTAATAGCTTAAAAATAAGTTGCTAATATCATGCTTATCATTCCATATGATTACATCTTCAAGATTTCACTTGACGAATTAAAGTGATTTGCAAAGTAGAATGTTTTCTTCATGACCAAAGGAACAAAAGAGACTTTATGCTTTTTCTATCTTTCCAAAAGTGGATTTATAGTTATCCTTGATCTCTTAGGCTTGACACTCAATCGGTCAAGGGGCAAGGTCGACCGATATTTCGGTCGGTCGTGTCCATTGTGGCACTTTGGTCATGGTCGGTCACGGGGCACTCAAAAACACTAATCGGTCGAAATATTGACCGATTATTAAACCACACAATTTTCAAATTTTGATGTTTTGACCGTTTGAAAGTAAAAAAAGAAAAAAAATAACTTGGTAAGCGTAATCGAACTTAATCGTTGGAGAAAAAAGCTAATATAATGAAAGTCGGTGGTCGGTCGACTGTGCCAACCTAATATACATGTAACACATCATATTTTCTAAAAGAACACACCCAACTAGTATTGAGTAATTACTGTTAAGCATTAGTTAACAATGTGACAAATGGATATAATTTGTTAAAAAGCAAATGAGAAATGTTATATTTGTCAGTAATTTTAGTGTTATCAACTATTTTAGATAACTGTGTTTTTTTTAGATCAAAGGCCTATTTGAGTTTAGCTCAAAACGAGTTACGAGGTGTAAAGTGCACTATTTATAATTAGCTCGATACCACCACAATAAAGACGCATCTTCTACTAGCCAACACAGTGGTTAGTAAATAACCGAACATTAACTGAAAATAATCACATTTCTGGTCTCCTTTGCAGATAATAACAAAAACAATATTCTAACGTTTTCTGATTAATTTATCACGCGCTAAATTCCTTATATTTCAATTGTCAATTTGTCTTATATGATTAGGAATTTCAATCAACACGATACATATAAGGTCGAAATAGCTAAATCTGAAAGTGATTACACAATTCAATTGATATCTAAATTATAACCATTCACACAAAATTTTCAACAATATTCTTTTATTTATTACTTTATTGTCACATGTCAATCATGTATCTATTTAAGTTCATAAATAATTAACATATAATATAAAAAAAAATTGATTTGCACACTCTTATAATTGATTGACACACTTAAACTTTAAGTATTTTGACATTTATATTCTCACATCATTTTTATTTATTTTCACCATGTAAAAGTATAAATGTCAAAACATTTAAAATTAAGTACGACAATTAATTAAAAAAGTGTGCAATTGCACCTCCCATATGGAAACTATAGTAACATGTCTCAAGTAGTCAACTTCCATATTAGAATGATAAATGAGAAGAAAAAACTAAAAAGACACGTTGTCTTGACATCATTGAGTTAAGGAAATATACATATAATAATGGTTGAAAAAACGTAATTATCGAAAAACTTATATTTGGAAAGCAAGAAGGTAGGCAAGAAGAATGTGACAACACTTGTTAATGGAGTTGACACATTTGTCTTTTTCATTTTATGTTGAAAATGAAAACGTGGATTTTATTTGTATCACACAAATAAAGATGTGGGAAAACTATAGCCGCCGTTATACAATTACTCCAATGTCACATACCATTTTTTCTTCTTCAAAGCATACCACAAAAGATATACCAATCCATATCTCAATGAAATGACTCATTTTAAGTTTTAGATAATATAGAAGGTATAAAAACTAAAAGCACTAAGAATAAATATAGTTTAGGATCCGTAAATGACCGTATCATAACACAAAGTCACTACCTGACATATCAATGTGCGGATATTTTTATGTAATTTTATGTGAGTCGATATTCTTCTAAGAAAGTATTGACACATGATATGTCAGAATAACTTAAACTTTTACATATATATATATATATATATATATATATATATATATATATATATGTGTGTGTGTGTGTGTGTAATTTTATATGCAATTAAACGTTTAGGTTAGATATATATGTAATTTTAGTTAACAGAAGGATATATATGCAATTAAAAATTTAAGTTGGATATATCTGCAGTTTTGAGCTTTTACGGAATATAAATCTGATTCATCTAATTTTTATGTGGGTAAAGTTCATCATTCTCTTTTTTAAATGTTCCAAATTAATTGATCACCACTCAAATAGATAAAAAAAATAAAAAATAAAAAAATAATATAAATTATTATATTACCTTTACTTGATATAATTATTATAGACTTAACAGAAAAGAGTAACTTAAGCTACTTACTATGGTACTTATCAAGAAAAGTTTATAAAGATTGTTTAAAATAAAATAAAATAAAAAAATAATATAAATTATTATATTACCCTTACTTGATATAATTATTATAGACTTAAAAGAAAAGAGTAACATAAGCTATTTACTACGGTACATATCAAGAAAAGTTTATAAAGGTTGTTTAAAATTTAAAAAGTAAAGAAGTCGCATTAACTTTTCACTTATGAAGGCAAAAGGGTCTTAAGTCTTGAGACTCATAACTCTTTGTCCAAGATAAGTGAAAGCTTCATACTAATCCAACAACTTGTAACCGAAGTATATCGTGGTATATTAAGCTAACATAGTTCCTTTTTTATCCGACGTGGGGCAAAGAGTTGGGTTTCATCAAATAATAATAAGGTATCTATAGATTTACTCTTAACTCATGCACTCTAATGGACCATGCAATATATGTACTCGTTTTAGTCTGTTTATTTCTAAACCTTCCC
The DNA here is from genome assembly GCA_022545495.1 of Chrysanthemum lavandulifolium. NCBI lineage: Eukaryota > Viridiplantae > Streptophyta > Magnoliopsida > Asterales > Asteraceae > Chrysanthemum > Chrysanthemum lavandulifolium. The sequence goes on from CM040244.1 coordinate 273,447,076, forward strand.
TGATAATTGGATTCAATGATCCTCCATTAAGTATTTCATTATCCTATCTTTTTTACGTTTGTTCATTTAGGATTTACATTAATTTAAGTTATTACCAACAAAATATTATTTTTTGATTAGATCATTTACAAATCTAAGAATAATGTGTACACTGATAATCAATGGTGCTAGGAACAAAATACCAAGATACGGCACAGTTAAAACACAACATACAATGCACACAATGACACAAGTACTGTATGTTCTAAACTTTAGAAAAAATTACGTTTCTTTCCTATGGTATCGCCGAATAACACTTTAGTCCTAAGTCGTTTTATTACACCAGATACTATTTTTGAAACCTTGCGCATTTAGTCCCTATTTTGGATGGGCGTTAGTTAAGTCCGTTAAGTATTTTTGCTGTTAGTCCTTCGTTAATAATTTTTGCACCGTTAGTCCTTATTTTTAAAATATAGTTTTAAGTTAGTCACTCCGTTAATAATAGTTATCGTCGGTTTTTACGTTTTGTCATTTTTATCCGTTTTGTTCGTTTTATCTGTTTTCCCTTTTTTTTTTCGTTTTTCGTTCGTATTTTACGTTTTATCCCTTTCGTCCGTTTTATATGTTTTCGTCCATTTTTACGTTTTGTCGGTTTATATCCGTTTTGTCGCTTTTATCCGTTTTATTGTTTTTCGTTTTATCCGTTTCGTCCATTTTTTTACGTTTAGCCATTTTTAGGTTTTGTCTATTTTTATCCGTTTTAGTTCGTTGTTTATTCGTTTTCGCTATTTTTTTTCGTTTCGCCCGTTGTTTCGTTTTGTATGTTTCTTTCCTTTTACTGTCTTTTATCCGTTTCGCACTTTTTACGTTTTGTCTATTTTTATCCGTTTTCGCTTTTTTTTTTCACAAAAATTTCCAAAAAAAAAATTGGAATTTTTCATAAATATGAAAAACAAATTCCAAAAAATTTTGAAAAATAAATTGGGAAAAAATATTTTCGAAAAAATAGAAAAATTTGAATAAAAATTTTAAAAAAATTGAATGAAAAATATTGAAAAAAACGGACATATTTTTTTTAAAGATTTTTAAATAAAAATATTTGAAAATTTTTTATTCAAAATTTTTTTGAAACTTTAAATTCAATTTTTTTTTGAAATTTGAATTTTTTTTTCAAAATTTTTTTTCGAAATATTTTTTCCATTTTTTGGAAATTTTTTCCAAATTTTTTCTTTTGGAAAAACTTTCAATATGTTGAAATAGTACAAAAGCGAATAAAAGCGAGCTAAAAACGGACAAAATGTAAGAAAACGGATGAAAACCGATAAAAGCGTCTTTAAAACGGACAAAACGTAAAAAAAACGGACGAAAACATATGAAAGCATAAAAACGTAAAAAGCGGCGGCGAATAAACAACGAACGAAAACGGATAAAAGCAGAACAAAAGCGTAAAAAATGGGCGGCGTAAAAAATGGGCGAAACGGATGAAAACGTAAAACAACGGTCAAACGGATAAAAAGCGACAAAACTTAAAAAGGACGAAACATATAAAACGAGCGAAGGGATAAAACGTAAAAAGCGGACGAAAACGCAAAAAGGGGAGGAAGCGGATAAAAGCGAGCAAAACGGATAAAAGCGGACAAAACGTAAAAAGCGGCGATAACTATTATTAACGGATGACTAGCGGGAAAACTATATTTTAAAAAAGGACTAACGGTGCAAAACTTATTAACGAAAGACTAACGGTAAAAATACTTATGAGACTTAACTAACGCCCATCCAAAATAGGGACTAAATGCGTGCGAGGTTTCAAAATAGGTATCGTGGTGTAATAAAACGACTTAGGGACTAAAGTTGTTATTTGTGATACCATAGGGACCAAACGTGTAATTTTTTCTAAACTTTAACTAAATGATAATTCTTCCTACATGATATTTTTACTTATCTTTTTATATACAAGATCATGATATATGATACAATGACTGAAAACAACACTTGTGATATTTTAAAAGAAAAATGATATGAATAATATTGTGCCTAAGTAATTTAAAGTTTGACAAGTGAATTACACGATATCTCACTCATAACATTTACCCTTTATCTTACCACATGACATCATCTTTTTTTTAAGCGCAAGTTTAATTACATGAATTAGTCATCTCAATTAGTGCTCAATTTTATATTGGCATTGATAGTAAAGAATTAAACAGAACGTTATAATGAATATATCAATATTCAAAGTTACTTGTAATGGTCACCATGCCCACCGGTGGTTGTGAGATTTCATGCGCTGTGGTAGGTTTGTTGCATAATGATAGCCGAGAGAGCATTGACTTCTCTTGAATGGATTAGCGGAATGGCCCAACTCGGATTTTAAGTCATAAACATACTTCCAATGTGCAAACCAGAACAAAAACACACTTGAATAACAACCAAACACCTTAACGAAAATCCATTTGAAATCAACAACACAATTACCTTAATTGTAACCATTCTCAAATTTTAATGTCACTAGTTTACTATTTACGTCATTTAATATTTTCATTTCAAGCACATTTACATTTACGAGTAGTCGGATGAGCTCACTCGCGTGCCTGCGTTAAACTTGAACCAAACGTGAGTTTTAGGCAAGTCGAATCAATTTTACAGTTTACATTACTTTTATCAAGAACGGTGTCACCAAACGTGATTTAACACTCTCGGTTTTAGACTTAACATACATTTAATACAAACTGACACTAGACTATGCTCAGTCTATACATTATATGCCTTTTAGGTTCTATTATCTTATTTTACATGTCACATTTCACTTTTGTCATTTTCACGTAAGCTTCGTACGTTTTACGTTTACGTGTATTTAAACATACATTTCTAGGTTTTAACAACGTTTACGCTCTCTGGTGAACTTATCACTCATTTAATTTGCTAAGATATATATATTGATAAGTTTTAAGATTTTTATGAGTTTATTATTTTTACAATACCCGGTTTTAAGTTTCGTGACTTTAAGATTTAACGTTAATAATTACCGGGATCAAAAGACACTCCGTAACTCAGTTATATCAAAAAAAAGTCACCAAATAATCACCTCGTATGGGAGGTGGTCGACATTTAGGAAGTGAATCACCAAGACTTAAAGTCTTGGTGATGATCATGTAACACCTAGCTATCTTATTACCTTAAGACCTAAGTCTTATAAGTTCTGAATATCTAGATATTTTATCTAAGACCTTACTAGCAAATTAGTCAAAGCATGATCATTTTTCTTCCTCTTCCTCTCATAAGAAATGAGTCATACACAAATATAACATCATTTAATCTTGATTTATTGCTAGTTATTTGATCATTAATTGAAGGTTTATGATCCTAGTTGATTCTCTAATTCATTTCCACAACAAAACAACCATTAACATCACCAATCTAGCCTTGATTTTTATGGTTTTTCTTGAAAGTTTTTTCAAGTGTTTTTATGTTATATTTAGCTAGATCAAGTGATTATAAGCTTGGGTTAATATTTGGAAGCAAGGGTTGATGCTTAGAAGGATTAGGTGTTGTTTGGTGATCTTGTTCTTGTAAAATTGATCCTAAAATCTTGTAAGGTCTATGTTTAATTTCATATTTTCATTCAATATGGTTGTAATAATCTAGATATATATTTCATGTACTTTATATTTTTTATATGCTTATTATACTTGATTATTCTTGGTATATTGGACTAAATCACTAGAAACATCGAAAGGATCTTGTTTGCGAAACTGTTTTCTAGACACGGGGTATAAATAGAATTATTGGAAAAAATAGGTGGACTTTGAAACTTAGGTAAAAATATAGAGAGTTAGTGGTATGTCTTGCAGTCATTTCGTTGGGTAGAATTCCTAAAAATGATACCTAATGAATTAAATAGAAATGTTTTCGTGATAAGTGTCAAAATCTGACTAACAGTTTTCAAATGGGTAAAACTCATAAAATTTGCATATAACCACCTGTTGGTCAAAGAAGAAAAGTTGCATCTAATATCCTAAATTGAAAGTAGCCGAAAACCAGACGTAAAACTAAGTTGTATAACTCAAGTAATGGCCAAAACCGTGAGACTATGAGTTGCTGAAGCAAATAGCATGTTTATTTAAGGACAAATTAGTAATTTCATATTAGCTATGTAACTTTAAAGACTATGAGACTCACAAATCTGTAAATTTCATTCAAAAAAAATTCTGAAAACATAAGAACCAAACATAACCCTTTATGGTTTAGAAATACCGTGTAAATTAAATCGGAAAAACTTAAATAAATGAAAACTCCAAACGTGGCGATTGTTATTACTTGACCGATTTTACTTAAAAACCGAGGTGGTGGGACCTAATATCGGAAAAAAGTACTCGTTTATCCTTTTTCGTAGACTAAATGACCCCTAAACGACAAATTCGAACATATGGACACTTAAAAATGACATAAAACTCAATTACCGAATAACTTGTAAATTAGAAGCCGTAACTAGTTTTAAAGTGTAAAAACTAAACTTAAATACATGTTTTACTTTACAAATGATATGTACCCCAAGTATAACTAATGTAATAACTATATAAAGCATGTCAGTATAAATACAAATGTTATTTGAGAACTAAGACTCGACATAACTTTTTAGGCTGCTCGTAGAGGTTTTCTCGGCATGTCCATCATTTTTCTTGCACACTTTATATCATTTAATTGCAGAACTTAAGGAATTAGCTGGCATGTGAAGGCGCACAAATATTTTGAATACAATGCATCATTATCATTCGATACAACTTTTAAACGTTTATGTTATACTCTTTATGTAATCAAAACTTGTTTGTACCTTTTTGTAAACTCTGATGTTTATATTAGTCTAATGATAATTTGTTTAAAAATGTCTCATTTTTGTAACTTGTACTGTGTGCCATGAGGTAACACCTGATAACATCAAATTACCTAATATTTTATATATCAAATTCTCGTGTTTATTGCCTCATTTGTATTAATATGGTACTTAATTCGTTCATATTCGTTCATATTTGCATTTCAGGATAAATGAGGCATTGGAACGGAAAAGATGTGATATAAGGCCAAAATATATATTCTGAAGACAAGTTACGGCGTAGGTGGCACTTTTGATTACGCTGTAACCCATACTACGAGGGCCTCTGAATTCTGTGTGAATATTACGCCGTAACTAGTTGATAATGTTACGGCGTAAATATGATGCCATGAAGGATACGGCGTAACCTCCTCTTAAGTTTACGCCTTAATTATTACTTTGAAGGTTACAGCATAACACGACAAATTCGTTAGGCCGTAGAGATAATTTTGGAGCAGATAAGAATATGCTGATAAAGAATTACGGCGTAACCCGGTGATTTAGTTATGCCGTAATATTACTAAATACGAAGTTCGGTGCTAAATTAACACATTTATGTGTTGGTCTCCATCAATGGAATGAAGGAACTCAAGGTCCTAAGTTGCAATATTGCTATTATGAAAAGCGGAAGAGTTATGTCATAACCATAAACTTCAGTTCCGCCATAACTATAGTCACGCCATAACCTCAAACTTCAGTTACGCCATAACTATAGTTACGCCATAACCTTAAACTTCAGTTACGCCATAACTAGTTTACAGCGTAACTTACACTTAAAGTGACGCCATAACCATGTCGCGGCCTATAAATACAGCCCTAACTCTGCATTTTTAAGCATCTCTCTTCACCCCTATACTAGGGGTCGATTAGGGCACCACTCCAGGGCAATTTTCAGCATTTCCAAGGAAGAATTCACTTGTAATCATCATCATTATTAGCGTTACATCAAGAAATTTGTATCAAACATTATGTTTAATTCTATTCATGTTTTATTCATTATTGTTGGAATAATTTACTATATATTTGGCTAAGCACCTTTGGTGCTAGCCTAATTATGATTCCTTAATTGTTATGTTTATGTTTACATTACTTCCATATAATTGTTTCTAGTGTATGCATGCATAGTTTGTTGGTAGCTACCCTTGTTTCGGTAGTTTTGAATGGCGGTAGTGTCTAGTTGCTTAAGATAATTGACCAACTGACCCTAAATAGGTAGACTGAGTGGGAAGGGTAAGAATTGACCAGCTGACAACCCTTCTTCGCTTGTGCGAACTGACCAAATGATCATCTGCCATTTGGATGAACTTAAGAAGTTAGGGATGAGTGTCTAAGATGCTAGCGCCCAGGCACTCATTGTTATGAATCTTGCATGTAGCGGAACTTAATGACTTGGCTTAGGGGACTAAAAACAACTGGACTTTCAAGGGTAGTAGCTTGATCTCCGGTGGAAACCTTTGTTGATACGTTATGACGAACTGACCAAATGTTGTCATAGCGACCTAAACCCCCACTTGAAGCAATTGGAAGTAATTAGACGTGAACATAACATGATAGGATGAGTAACTAGGTTAGCACACTTCTCCCCTATTGATCACACATTTTCCTTTATTTGCTTTCTTTCATCTCCTCTCTTATTAGTTAATTAATCATTTCAAACCTTAAATCCATTAAAACCAGTGACACCTAGACTTAATTAGAATCCGCTCACATAGCTCTTGGGACTACCTCGATTTTACCGATTACTACACTACACACGATCGGGTACACTGCCCGTTAGTGCATAGGGTAGACCATAGGTATAACGAGACACTTATAAATATTAAAACACAGTCAAGAAAACACGCATCAAGTTTTTAGCACTTGTTGTCGGGAGCTATTTAGGATTTTAATTTAAGTTTTTCTTTTACGCTTTATTTTCTTTTATTTTTGTTTTTAGTTTTCTTTTTCTTTTCTTTTCTGTTTTTGTTTGTTTTTTATATTTCAGGATATGGAAAATTCAGATTTTGATGTGCTCACTATGGAAGAATACATGGCTTTGACTCAAGATAACCAAAGACCGGGCATGGTAAGTCCCGATATCAGCAATGATATCAGCTTTGAGATCAGTAGCCAGTTTATGAAGGAGCTGAGACACAAGATTTTCTCGTGAACTGGTGATGAAGATGCCCACCTGCATGTGCGAAGAGTATTAGAGATGGCATATCTTTTCCACACTCCAAGAGTCACTCAAGATGCATTAATGCTTAGAGTTTTTCCAATTACACTTACAGGTGCATCCAGAAGATGGATGTGTAGGCTTCCTGCTGGGACGATCAATACATAGAATCTTTTGAAGAAAGCATTTATTCGGAGATATTGTCCTCCTTCAAAGATTGCCAAGATAATGGAAGAAATAAGGAGTTTCAAACAGAAGATGGATGAAACGTTAGATGAAGTTTGGGAAAGATTTAATGACCTTCTTTACAGATGCCCAATGCATGATATCAGCAACCATCAGATGGTCCTTATTTTCTACAAAGGTTTAAACATCTCTTCTCGCCAAATGCTCGACTCTCAAGGACCTATCCCTATGATGCCACCTGCACGATGGCTGACCATTCATGAAATTGGTATGATCGAGCAACCACTTAGGTCACAAATAGCAATAGCTTGGATGACATTGGTGATATCACCAAAAGAGTTAATAAACTTGGATGTGATATGAAGATGGTTAAGGAAAACATTCATGCTATACAAGAGCATTCTCTCCGAGAAGATTGCAAAGCATATGAGCAGGTAAGGTATATTGAGTCATTGGAGGAAGCCGTCAATAAATACTCGGATAATTTAAAAAGGATGCACGACTCGAATGAAGAATGGATTAGGAAATTCAAGGAGGGCGCAGACTTAAATTTAAAAAATCTTGACGCTAAGAGGAAAAGTTTGGAGGCTAAGCTTGATGAATCAAACCAAAAGGTCCTGAAAAGTAAAAAGAATGTAGTTGGAACTATCAAATCAACGGTAGGGAAGTTAAAAGAAGTCAACAAGGAGTCGGTTCCTCGTGATTTACCTAATGTCATACCATATGTACCACCTATCTCGTTTCCAGGACGTTTAAAGACTATGAGAAAATAAGAAACAAGCAATGATCAATTGAAGAAGATGGAAGCAAAGAGCTTACAGGGTGATGAAGCAATTCCACAAGCTAATGAGGAATCAACCACAACACAAAACGGTATGACTTCTAGCTCTTCTTTTATTCCTAACAATCGTGCTTGTTTTTCTATACAGGTTGCTGAAATTATGGATGAAATCGTGCAACCCGTCACAACACGCGATGATGGTTATGTAGCACCGGCTACTGAACCAATTTTAGTTGATCTTGCAAAGGAATTGGAGGGCAAGATTTTGGACACTTCAGTGATTAATGAGGAGAAATATGAGCCGATTAATCATCCCCATCACAAGGTGGACAAAGCGTATATGCCATCAACTAAAACAGGTAAGGTAAGGAGGGAAATGACATCTCCTGTAAGGTATAATCGTAATTCATCATTTCCCCATCCCATAGCAAATTCACACCCTCATGGTGTTTATTGCTATTTTCACCCACACTTGATTTCAAGTGAGGGGATGAACACCTTTTTACTTAGTAAATAAGGGTGGAGTTAAGCTCGTGATTCGAACAAAAACAAGCGCTTCGTGGAAGGCACCTCATGCCTATCTTTTCTTTTCCATTTTATTAGTATAGTTGGGTTTTGTGTTTTTAACATTTTTTGCAGGACTTGGAGAAGAATTCATAAGTGACTCAAACGGGGACCTATTCTGTCCAATAGTTACGGCATAACTCATTTTCATGGTTACACCGTAACATACCCTCAGTAGCAATTCTTTCCAAGGTGCATAACCATTACGGTGTAATCCCATTCTATGGTTACGCCGTAGCTATTCTCCAGTAGCAAATTGCCATGTTTGCCACAATTACAGCGTAACCCCTTTATTGGGGATACGACGTAATTATCATGCAGTTTAAATATCTCCTATATTAGCACAATAACCTTGTATTAATATTAAATGAACTTTGTGGGTATGTTCCCTGTAAGCCCTCACGAGACTACACTCGTCCACTTGGGACACCAAGTGGTTTAAAAGGCTTGTCGTATATGCTAAATGCAACCGTGATTCCTACGAAAGTGAGTTAGGTTTTTCATTTTCTTTTATTACTTGGTGTTTTTCTTGTATGATGTATTTGGTTGTCTTAAGTGAATTCAGGTTATTAAAGTTTGCTCATAGATCTCAAAGCGGGACACGTTTACTCGTGTGTCTTTGATCATGCCGAGCAAATCCAAGGGAGTTTTCTGTTTCAACTCTAACCCTTTTTATCTTTCATTTTTATGCTTAGTATGACCCAAGTGGGGGGGAGGGATTAGAAATAAACACTTGCTTGATTTTACTTGCCTTTATTTTTCTAGTTTCTGATGAAAAGTGTTTCATTAGTAAAATTTTGACATGTTTTTCATTACTTAACTGGATTAATCTTTACTGAGCACACCTACCATACATTTCCATTGTGTGAGGATAAGCCTTTCCGTTTTCCTCTTCTACATAATACCACAAAAATGAGTGTGCCGGTGGCTGTAGTAGACTTTAGAACTTGGCCTTGGATATCTTTTCAAGACCATTATAATGAGCATTACACTGAGGAAACTTGGTGTGATCGGTGCAGCTAGGATATAAAGCAATCTTTAGGGTTAAACCCAAATAGCTCATCATTTATGTTATGTTTGTGTATATTGACTTTTCACATCGATTAGTCAATCCCCCTATTAAACCAACACTCATCATTACTGCAAAATACTCCTAGTACACCTGTCTGAGCCATTCCTTTCATTTTGTTCACCCAATATATGTTGTTTTGTTACACCTATCGCCTAGCCTACCCTGTAGTTTCCTTATGTCCATGGTCTGGGCGCTGTTCGTTAATTTTAGTTCCACTGGTGAAAGTCACGGGTTTTGAATAAAGGGTTTTGGAAGAAATCGAGTTTAGATGATAGTTGATCTCTATTGGGGGGATGCTTTATATGTTTGTATCATTTTTATTTTTATTCATGTATACCATGTCTTGCATAAAAAAAAAAGAACGCAAGCAAGAGTTTGTTTATTAGTTTGTTTATAGCTGCTAATATAAATCAGCTTATGTGTCGTATTGTGTTAAGTATTCTCTCCTTGTTCAACTAGCACAATTTTTTTGTTAGGAATTGAAAATTTATAATGTAAAGCATCGGTCACCCCAATATATTATCTAGCTTAAGTTAGCTCGTAGACATATCATTTATTACGTTATTTGTTAATTAGTTATTAGCGTAGCTTAGTCTAGTACAACACCGTGGAGGAAGGACGGGTCTTTACCCACCAGATGCGATCCACGCCCAAAGGAGGCGTGCTTTTTGTATAAATAGCCTTCTCCCACAAGGAGAGGTTGGATGTTCATTTGCAATCTAACCTTCTATGTGTTTCTCTCACTAGAACATCTCCTTTTCTCTCTCTAAAACTTGGTAACGCCTCATGTGATTATGATTTGATGTGTTTGTGAAATCCTATACCTTACAATTGGTATCAAGAGCCATGGTTTGATCACTCACCTTTCATGCTCTTTGTTTTGGTGGATTTCATAAGGTTTTTGGGGTTACAAGTGTTTAGAAGAGTTTGAATCATTTGGACAATTTCTAGTGTTTAAGTTTGAATTTTGATTGTACTTTTGGGTTTAGGATCATCATATGTGTTTAGGTTTTGAATTGGAAGGCTTGAATCATTGTGGTTTAGCTGTTTTTGATTGATAAAGTGGTTGTTTTCAAATATTGTACGAAGCGAGTTAAGCTACGGTGTTGAGTTTCTTGGGCGAGTTGCTTTGTTAGTGGAGCGAGTTGGTTTAAGCGACTTGGCTATTGCGAGTTGTTTCTTTAAGCGACTTGAGTTTTAAGCGACTTGGCTATTAGCGAGTTGTATTGTTAGCGAGTTGGTTTAAGCGACTTGGTGGTTAAGCGAGTTGTCTTTGTATGCGACTTGGATATTAAGCGAGTTGTTTCTTTAAGCGACTTGTGTTTTAAGCGACTTGTCTTTGAAGCGAGTTGACTGTTTAGCTACTTGTCTATTGAGACTTGTCACTTCTTCGTGCTACATTTTTTTACGGTTGTTCTTTTGGTTTAGTAAAATCCCGTGAAAGAATCATTTTCCCGGTTTAATCAAAGAATAAGTAAAATCCCGTAAAATCCTACAGCTATGGCTTATACCACTGATTCAGTAATTTTTTATGTGCTCAAACTATATGACTCAGTGGACTGCAGACAAAGTATGTACTACTCAGAAAGCTTGACCTTAACAGAATCAACCAATGATGATCTAAACATTTCACACTTTGAATCCAATCCAAATGAATCTCAGCAGCTATTACATATTGAATGCAATATTGAACCTTATTTACTGATTCATTCTCATGTCTCACAAGTCTTATCCACGTCCATGGCTGTACTCCAGATGATTCACAACCAATTCCAGCAGCTATTTCATCAGGACTTACCTTCACTAAAGAGAACATTGTTACTATACTTTGAACAATTGAAGAACCAGCTCATCAAAGGGAAAATAATGAAGGATAATTCCATGGCTGTACTCCAGATGATTCACAACCAATTCCAGCCATTTATCAATGAGGAATATTCTGCAGATTTTGATCAAGACTTGAAGAGTATTTCCTTCAAAAAGCATACTGGAATGGAAATTCGGGAATTCATCAATACATTCATCCGATTAATGGATAATATGGAAATGTACATTGAGGAGGCTGCTAACGCAAAAGATGATGAAGTCCAGGAACATCTGAGGGAAAATTGTGAATTATCAGGTGATGTGTCAGTTAAGAGGCCTAATGGTGCTAAATGCGAGATGTCAGAAATTAATGACAATGATTTTGTATTTGAAGAGGATGCAGAGATCAGAAATATGAACATATGTAGGCACAATCATTTGATTACGATGTTAAAATTGGAATGGCATCGGATGTCGTATCTCATCGACAATGAATGCACAAGATCGAGACTAAGGAGCTGGCGCGCCGAAATTCATTGACGCTTAGTGTATATGATGTGGATGCAAGTGTCGGACCTATGAATGATCCGGTGTCATCGATGAGCTACCATTAGCTGCTTCAACACAATGCATCGGGTAACGATCCAAACCATTTAAATTTAAGGATAAACATGTTTCTGATAAATGTTTTACAACGATTGATATGGTTGAGACTGAGTCTGTAAGATTTAAAACAAATGATATGGTTTCATAAAGGGCATTTGATGAACTTTCTAACAAATTTTCAACTCTTGAAAAACACTGCATTTCCTTGGAAATTGCAATACAGCAAAAAGAAGAAAGTTCTTATGTTTCAAATGTATGCACTAATCCGGAATTCCCAGAATTTCGTGAATTTTTTTAAATTAACCAATTAAAAACTCAGATTCAAGACAAAGACTCAACCATCTGTAATTTGAAAAAACAAATATCAGACATTCAAATGAACTTGAATATGGGTATGAACATTATGAACTGTGAAGCTAGTGATGCAATTAAGTCTAGGAATGAGGAACTAGCCCTACGTGTAGCTAATTTGTTAAGAGAAAATGAATCCTTGAAGAAAAACTCTTTGGAATTTAGGACCAAACAGATAGATCAAATCAACTCCATGTTAGCTGACATTGATACCCTCAAAACCCAAATTCAGGATAAGAGTTTCACTATCGTTGCTTTAAAAAATGAGCTTAGAAAAAATACGATAAATAGAGTGAATACTAAGTTTACAAAACCATCGAGGGTGGAGAAACCAACTGTTCATAATGCAACTAAACGCCTTGTAACTAGGCGCACCTAATGCATTTAAGATGAAAGATTTAAATCATCAAAATCTAAGCACGCCTCCCAAGTTGATAAGAATATAGTTTTGTCAAAACCAAATACTTCACTAATTCATTCCAATTTGAGGAATGACAATCCCGGTGAAGGTTCGTAAACCTAAGATTAGGAATATAAGGAGTTCATCTAGTCCATGTAAGATGCATCAAATGACCGACCAATCCCTAAGATACAAATTAATTGCAAAAGGACCAATGCTCGTAATGTGGATTGGCTTCATCTAACTCGCTAGCGCTTGTTTTAAGTGGATTCCCTCTTGGTAGACTCTTTAAGTTCACAGTACCAAACGGACTTACTCTCCTAGATGTTGTCTTAAGTGGATCCCCAGGAAAATTCTTCAAGAATGTTGTACAAATTTTTATATATACATTCTTAAAAAAAAAAAAAAAAAAAAAAAAAAAAAAAACGTTTTCTAAATTTTTTTGTTTATTCAAATTCATGTCATCGATAACATCTAAGGTCCTAGAAATGTCATTCAACAATGACACGTGCCTTTAAATGAAGTTCAAACAGAGTCTTTATAATCTTTAGTATTATTCTTCTTAACTATCACATTCTTAAGCTATCATAAACTCACTGTCAAGTTACTGAATCAATCAATGATTACTCTCAATCCCGTATCATTGATTGAGGGGGAGAAATGTGCACCTTCATTTGATTTAGTACTTGGGTTGATTATTCATGATCATTTTGGTTGCATGTATCTGCATTCTTAATTGTGTGGTCTGGTTGTTGCATGCTACGTGGTGTTATTTTATGATTCTTGGTGTGACATAAGGTGTTTAGCTATGGTTATGTTTGTCAAGTTTTTATAATATGCGTGTTGCTTAATTGGATCTTGCGAGTTGACCAACCTTGTTGATGCATGCGTGTTGCCTGGTATGCGAGTTGCTAAGTATAGGGACTAAAAGTGTCAAACCGCTATATCTGTATACTTATGTATGCGAGTTATATCTTGGTCAAATCTAAACACTCTTGGTCAAAACTTCCTGTTCAAATTAACTATTCTCTCTCAACCCTCCTATAAGCGAGTTAACCGTGTTTAATTGTGTGGTATGCTTTCTTGGCATCCGATCCTTATTTTGATATCATTATCATGATTTGTACTCAAACCCGTTTCATTTTGAATTTATCATGCAGTTGTGTCCTTTCTCTCTCATATCGATCTATACTCACCGACCATAGGTTTGTTTGTTTTGATTAATGATATTGACAGTAGTTTCTGTTGCTATTGAATAGGGGTGCGTACATCATGTTATGAGTTCGGGGTTGATTAGATGATTTAATTGGATTATTTTTTTTTATGCGTGTTGAGTATGAATATGTATTGTGTGAAATGGGTATTGGACTTGATTTGGTTGTTGTCTTAGTTTGTTGAATAATGATCCCGTTAGGCGTGTGTTGTATCCATGTGTTTAGCATGTGTCTTGATTATGTGAATGTTCAATTGGGTCATTCTTGGTGAGTTCCTCTTAGCGAGTTGCAGTTGATGCTTGTATGCGAGTTGCCATGAAAATTCCTTATAGCGTGTTTCCCATTTGCTTGTTTGCGAGTTGTCATGAATATTCTTGAATGCGAGTTCTTTGTTGTATATTATTGAATCTGAGGTTGCTATATGCAAGTTGCCTTTTATAGGTATGCGTGTTGCCTATAGCTTATCATTATATGCGAATTTCCATATGCGACTTGCTCCATGTTTCGATGTATACGTGTTGACCGACCTCGTTTGACCAAAGCGTGTTGATACATGCGAGTTGCCATATGCGACTTGGCTCATACATTTTGATGTATGCGAGTTATCACATACTTTATCCTATGTGTGTTACACTATGACCAAAGTGAGTTGTTGGATGCGAGTTGCCATATGCGACTTATCCCATATGTTTTGTTGTATGCGAGTTGATGACCAACTGTTACTTATGCGTGTTGTGTTATGCGAGTTGCTCAATTTGTTGCTCCAAAGCGAGTTGCAGTTTGCGAGTTAACATACATTTTGTCAATTTTGCTTGTGGTATTATCTTTTTGTTGTCCTCTCTCAATTTTTGCCTACACTTATAAGTTTATGCATCCGATTACATTTTTCCGAGAGTTGCATCCTATGTCTCCATACTTGTCATATCCATCTTTCTTAAGTTCGTATATGTTGGGCTATGAATTGGCCATAATGGATATCGGTGTCTTAACCTAACAAATTTCCCGGATATGGTTTGTGTTGTATGTGTAACTATCGATCTCAATGGTCGACACCACATCCTCGATATTATTACGCCTCTGCACCAACCGTCACCCTAATCGACGAAGAATTACTTCCACGCGCGGAATGGGTGTCAATTGCTAAGAGCAACCGCTATTTAGATGTGGATGAGGGCAACAAAATCCAACTTACCGATCGCTATCGACATCCCGAAGGACACCAATTTCTTTAATGCCCTAACCAAGCGTTGCACAATCGCATCCATTTATCTTCGCAATTCGGAAAAGCGATTCACGTGGGATAAGATATCTGCTTCATACTCGTGTAAGCTTGAAGACAAATGGTACGACATCTCGATTGATACACTCGGGATGCTCTTCGATCACACCAAAGACCCTTCTAACAAATTCATCATTCCACCCTCCATTCAAGATATTTTAAACTTTGTCGACAAATCGGATACCCGGAAAGACTAACCCTGATTTCATCTCTCATCAATGCGAAATATATCAACCATGGAGATCTATCGTCACAATTCTCAATCTATGCCTAACCGTAAAACATCGTGACGAGGCAGTACGAGCTCCCATAATGCAAATATTGTGGGGAATAGTCAAAGGAAAAATATTGACTTTCTTTGAACTTATTTGGGAAGAGTTCATCTTGTCCTTAGACACATTTATCACCGATAGAATTAACTTTGAGAATAAAGTCAAAGGAAGAAAAGGTCTTGGTAAAGAGTGATTCCCGAGATCGATCCTTAAAACTCATCATCTATCATCTACAACAAACTCACCAGCTCAACTCACGAAGCGAGTCAGCTCTACATGAAGCCAGCGATGAATTCGTTCTTGGCAACATTAAATATATTGCCAGAGGACATGACAATGAGATCTTTGGAATGCCCGTTCATAAAGCTTTACATCGAGATAATCAAGAATGCCGATTATTTCAAGAGATATGTAAAGAAAGCCTCCGCTACAACCGCAGCTTAACACACCCAAGTACACTCCCACACAATCAAAATCAAAACAATCAAGAACCACTACTCAAGCCTTCCTAAGAAAAAGAAGAGACCGATAGTTACAGATCTAATGTCTCCTTCACAAATGCAAAAGAGGAGAAGGAGAGACACTGTGTAAGGTAATGATGAGGAACTAAGGTTCGAGAAGTGAGACGAGTTAATAGATGAAGACGGTTGTACTCCAACAAGGAATTCAACAAAGCCTAGACAGTCGAACTTGTCTCAAAGACCGCCAGATGGGAGGGTTATGATAAGAGAGCGAGCCGACACCACTACAAATGAATCCTGCCACACAAGACAAAGGTAAAGGAATTGTCTTGAGGTGAAGCGAACAATGTCGCACACATGCTACTAACCATCTCTTCACCACCTCCCAAAACAACTACCCGCTTTGTTCTCAAGAAAGAGATGTTGTATCATCCTCTGCACAAGAACAATCTGAGGTGGAAAAAGATGTGGCGGATACATCGGCTGAATACCCTACTTCCAGTGATGCACAAGCAGAAAATCAGGAAACACCTTTTTTTGTGGAGATCCTAGTGCTTGAAACAGTAAATGATAAAAATGAGCTGCTAAAAGACCCATAGGAGATCCTTGAGCCAGGATCTGAAGTACACAGGCGTCTTGAAGAAACGAACATGTCTACAGGATCTCTTTCCTCACTTAAGAATCTTGATGTTGATTTCTCGTGCGGTGACCAATTCATTAAAGACGGACCTCGACATCGAGTCGACAAGCAAACTAATGAAAGAAAGAAGTTCATCTATGTTCTCGGTCATTATTCAACAAGACTCTTCAACCATTCCTCCAATGTACGCTCCAAAGGTCTCCACGGTCGCTACAACTTCATCAATCACACCTCCACTCGACCGCTAAGACAACTGTATTTCTACCACCCAAACTGCTAATGATCCATTACAAGTTGTCACTATCGGTGACCCGTCACTCCACCCGCCTCACCACCTCCTCGCCACCTCCTCTTGACAAAACAATCGAGCAATTGCTCAAGAGGCCATGTTACGCATTGCAACTATTGAGAAGCACTTTCCTATAGCCGTCAACAATATTGATAGTCGTGTCAAAAGGCGGAGAATCTTAACCTCGATGAAGTTGTAACAAAGGCAATGAAGCAAATATTAAAGATGTGGTTGAATGGGCAATGAAGGCTCCATTACTTGCCGATTTAAAGACTTGCCGATATATGACATGAGATCGAGTTCTCTCGGAAAGAATGTATGATGCAGAGAGCATTTGCACAAGACACATAAGAAATTATACGAGGCACTCGATGAATCAATAAAGCATGATGATTATCGCTAGTTTGTAGTGGATGCTCGTGAAAGGGAGGCTAAGAAGAAAAGAAGGACGGTTCCAATGGAATCAAAAGATATGTCTAGAGGCCCCAAGTCACCACCACCTCCTCCACCACCCACCGTGGAGCAGGCACATCTGGAGTGGTGGATCTTCCAGTCAACCACTACTCACAAGGCAAACCCACCTTCACCTCCACCAAAACTCATAAACAAACCGAACTTCAAGTGGTCAAGGATCTCAAAAGACTTCTCTCGCATGGGCGCGCTTGACTCGGTGTTAACACCAACCATCACCTCATCCTCGAAGATCAAATGCTTAATGAAGAGTCTTTCGTTGCTCAAGAGTCGAATCTAAAGATGATGGCCTTCTACCAAGCACATCCCCAAAGTTACTGAGAAGAAGAAGATTGGTTGGATGCTTATATTGAGGAAAACGAATCAAAACATCTAGAGCGGCACCTTCAAAGGATGTGACTCAAAGTCGGCTCACCCATGACAAACCTCAAACTCCACGAACCTTCATGGTTCATTCCGTCGATTCAACAAACCTTGACAATAATTGGGCTACAACCATTATCTCCAACTATGAAGCTCCAGTGAGAAGACTCTCTTCTTCACGTCACGGGGATATGGGAAGCTTCATGAAGTGGTTTTATGAGAAGAAGGAATTACATCAATCACTCGAAAGACCTTGAAGGCCCATCTTTGAAATCGTCAAAGTTTTCCACTCGGATGCTAATCAGCTTCAATACCAGATGGAAGAATGCTATAAAATGCTGAATGATCAAGTTAGTGAGCAGATCAATCGATGTAATGTGAACAACCCTCTTCCTCTCGGTGGTGAACACGGACAAATGACCATTCAGTTTGACTTCTTCTTCAACTTTGACCGGATTATCTATGTGCTCGCACTCTTGAAAGAAGATCGCCCTTTATCGATTTCAAGATGAAAGTCGCTACCTATCTTGATCGGGGTCTTGAATGATGGTACCGGATCAATTACAGGCGGATAAAGAATAAGAGTTTGACATTGTCGCCTCTTATGGCATTTCTCATTGGTGGTTCAAGAAGAAGAAATTCTACATTGATAGAAATGGTGCTAAAAAGAGTCGCAGAAATGCTCGATCTAAGCTGCGTATTCTAAGTGTTGTCGTGATAGAGATATTCTCAATCTATGGCTATGATTACACGAAGAATATTGTTCTTCAAGAGCGAGACTTGAAAGAGCATATTATAGAAGAAAGCGACTTCAAACATTTGATACCAAATGACTTTGAAGACCTCATCTTCGAACCTCCAAGGACACCTTGACCATCTACACATTCGTGAGAAGAAGGCTCTCTCGGTGGCCAATCTCGGATTAGAGGCTTGGTCATTCGACAAAGAGTTGGGGATTTTCAGCTAGGAATGGAAAGCTACCAGACTCGGGTCAACCTTACAAGACCGCAATGGGAAGCCTCAGGACTTGAATTTCATCATGAATATAAAGTGATTGACACCCCTAGAGCTATCATCTTTACAAACAGATACGGGTCACGAATGCTGATGAGACTGTGCGAACTTTACAAGTTCAGTGATGGAACTCTCAAGATGGTCGAAGAAGAATTGAACTCGAGAATGAAGCAAATCAAACTTGATCTGAAGTCGTGGAACAAAACTAGATTCTGGTCTGAACAGGACTTGAAGATGTGTGAAGATTTCGTTGCTGCGATCGGACAAAGATTAAAGACTAGAATGATTTATCGCAGCCTTGAAAGTTTTGTGGGTGGTAGACTTCGTGAAGGTCACTACAAGTCGCTCCAAAGAACCGAATGAAGACATCTTAGAATTAGTTTCGCTTTTATATTTTGATATGTAAAATGTGGTGTATGTATTATGAACAACTATAATGTATGTAGTAGTGATAGGTTATGTATTGTGGTTTCCATTTTATCCAAAAGGGAAATTCAAGTAGTCCACTTCGATCATATAAAACCGGACACATTTTTCTCCAACAAAGTTTTGTTTCATACATATTTAAATCACTTGAGATCCAAAATCTCAAAGAATTTGAAATGTTTGATCGGGGAGAAAATGTGATATAAATATGAAAGATGATAAAGGTGACCAATTTTTGTCTCAAAGTGCATCTCGCTTCCTAATATGTGCCAAACTCTTTTCGAATCTCGAAGCATATATTAAGGGGAGCATTTCAAAACAAATATAAACCTTCAAGGTACAAAGACTTCTATTCTTTAACATAATGTACCTTGATTGAGTGTTAAATGGTTTCTAAATATTTGGTAATCGTTGATGCATTTCAAAATATCTTTTCCCTCTATGTGATAAAATGTTTTCAAATATCCTATGCACATGTTAAGAGGGAGCATCTATTTTAAACCAAAAAGGATTGAAACATGTTTAATTTGTTCCAAAGTGTAGGTTTTCCCTAATATGTGCTAAACAATTTCAAAATCGATGCACATGTTGAGGGAAGCCGTTTTCTAAAATATCAAAAACGATTCGGTACAAAATGCTTTGATAATAGTACTTGGATTGATTTTCAAATGGTTTTCAATTGGTTCCAATGGCTAATGAACAATACCAAAAGACCGACCAATTTATTTTATGCATGGTGTTATAAGGATGGTTAGGTTAGGTATTCGTTCCCACGATCCCGCTAAAGCCGGAGGCATCTACCGAGGACAATCCACTAGATAGTGTAGAGTCCTTAGAATGATGAAAAATGAGAAAAGTAAGATAAGGGAAGAGTCTTGATCGAGAAAGAGCTAGAATCGGAATAAACCCAACAAGGTTCTAGTTATGAAGTCTCGGTAAGCATTGAAGGGTTGAAGAATGAAAAAGAATTGAATGTGAAAAGGGTGAAAATAAATAGCCTCGATAATTCAACCTTAGGCGAAACCGGGTTCAATAAATATGCTCTTGGTGGTTACCAAGGTAATGCCAAGATGAAGACAAGACGTCATGGACCCGATGACGCCTGTGCACTACAACTTCCCAAGCTACTCAAGTTCCTCTTAAAGGGCTTGTTTCATTCTCACGGGGAACCGACATTATCTATCAACTTTCTCTTAGAGACGATTGATATTGAAGAAGGAGACCTTCTCCCTAGTCTTGACATAGGAACCAAATGTGCACAATTGATTCTAGAGCCACGAGATCATCAATAAATCTCATTAAGGACACAATCAATGAAGACTCTCTGCTTCACACAATGTGGAAAGAGAGAATATACTTTAGAGTCCCACGATTATCCTTGTGATATTGCGGAACATCCGAGTGATATGCAAACATATTCACAATGAAGATAGAAAGCCTTCTAGAGCCAACATCAAATAAGCTCTTGGTAGGTGGCATGTGAGATCTATCCAATAGATCAACCATGTGACAACCGAATGTAAACAATGGAGCGATTCAAATTTATGAATCAATCACGGTTCGAGTTATGGATTGACGGATACCTTTGAAAACCGGTCGTTGTGCTAAAAATTCTTTTCTCTAGCACATCGACCGTATTAATATTTCAAAAATAAAAGGTGTTTATGATTGATAAATAATTTTCTTTAAAACCTTCGTTGTATTGCAAAACACTTTATTTTGAGCAATGCACGATTGTTTTCAAATCTCTTTCATCAATCGGTGAATCTCAAATTATTTGGTTCACTCACTCTGTGTTGTCTTCTTTGAGGCGTTCGGTTTGAGAACGACTAGAGCACCGCGAAACCACCGTCAAGGAGATTCTTGAGTTATACTTGATCACGGCGGTGCTTGTCTTGATCAACGAGCAAGTGGACCGTGTACCTCAATTCAACGAAAGTGATCAAAGGCACTTCGTGCACTTTATTGCTAACTGTTTTATGCGGTACACCCGACGCTTTGCGGTGATCGAATGGAGAGGTCAATCCACGGCCGCATGCTCACACAACACATTCATTTAATAAGATATCATGATTTGTGCATCAATGACTCGATATTCTCACTTCATGCTTCTTCGCTACTGCGCAAATATCATGAATCATCTAAAGCTTCCGCTTACTCGAAGAAGAAATCATGATCCGGAATGTGAGCATGTCGGTCCAATTGTCACTACATCATATGCGGTCAAAGCAACAATGTGTGATCTTGAGATCATCGTATACGATGATCTCATATGAAGCTCAAAGGTCATCATAATGTGGATCAACTCTATAACCTCCACTTAATGTTCATTATAGTTGGATTATGAAATTACCACCATGAAAGCACAAAGATTGTTTATCTTTTTGAAGTGAAGTCTACGAGCTCAAGACTAAAGATTAATTGGAATGCTGGGATGCTAATTTGTAAATCATGGGGTGACCTCCCTTAGGGGGAGATTGTTAGGAATTGAAAATTTCTAATGTAAAGCATCGGTCACCCCAATATATTATCTAGCAAGTTAGCTCGTAGACATATCATTTATTACGTTATTTGTTAATTAGTTATTAGCGTAGCTTAGTCTAGTACAACACCGTGGAGGAAGGACGGTCTTTACCCATCAGATGTCGATCCACGCCCAAAGGAGGCGTGCTTCTTTGATAAATAGCCCTCTCCCTTGTAGGGAGAGGTTGGATGTTCATTGCAATCTAACCTTCTATGTGTTTCTCTCACTAGGACATCTCTCTTTCTCTCTCTAAAACTTGGTAACGCCTCATGTGATTATGATTTGATGTGTTTGTGAAATCCTATATCTTACATTTTTACATATCTGTTTTGTTCTTACGGATAAAATTAGAAACCCGTACATTTCTATCTCGTCTTTCAAATTTTAACTAATATTTGTCCAATGAGGGCATTGTACATCCCAAGTGGGGGGATGTGAGATAGAAATGGTTGATTTTATGGTTTTTGGTCAAAATATGTGCTAAAATTACCCAAATTTAAAATTTTTTTATAGCACATACTTTTTTTCAATGATGATGAAGGCCGAGTTAATGCATCTTATTTGCTTTGTTTATGGAGTTTAGGAGGCACTACGTTATATTTTATATGCATTAACTCTTGTATTGAAGACCCCTTGACTCTTGACCCTCGGTTTTTGCTATGGGATTGAATGCGACTAGTGGTGGAGCGACTGTGGACTTAAGAATCTATTTGTTTTGTGACTTTTTATTTACACCCATTAAAATTTTCCCATGTCTTATCCTACCCTTGGTCGTGAAGCGAGTTTAGGTGAGGAAAAGCGAGCAATCATTGGTGTGTTGGCCATGGATTTGGTCATGTATCATTGGTTTTGTCCCCTTCGTCGTAACTCGTTAGGATTGACAAAATAACCCCGAAAGCCTTTATGTTGTTTCAACCCATTGCCTTTTAGAATAGTTGCATCTATAGACTCTAGTGGTGGAGATTAGTATCTTTGCCAAGCCTATGATAGAATACTCACCATGACCGAAAGATTGAGTGATCACCCAAAAATAAACACGTGAATTATGAGAGAGTGTGATTTCAACTCCCTTTCGTAGGTGCTCGGTTTGGAATTTTTAGCTTAGGTGATTTTGAACTCATATCTTCTAATATTTTTGGAGATATCTTTTAAGAATTATTTAAAAGTCTACTGAGGGCAAGTAGAGTTCAGTGGGGATATTTGACAACATCAAATTACGATATTTTATATATCAAATTCCGTGTTTATTGCCTCATTTGTATTAATATGGTACTTAATTCGTTCATATTTGCATTTCAGGATAAATGAGGCATTGGAATGGAAAAGATGTGATATAAGGCCAAAATATATATTCTGAAGACAAGTTACAGCGTAAGTGGCACTTTTGATTACGCCGTAACCCATACTACGAGGGCCTGTGAATTCTGTGTGAAGATTACACCGTAACTAGTTGATAATGTTACTGCGTAAATATGATGCCATAAAGGATACGGCGTAACTCCTCTTAAGGTTACGCCGTAATTATTACTTTCAAGGTTACGGCGTAACACGACAAATTCGTTACGCCGTAGAGATAATTTTGGAGCAGATAAGAATATGCTGATAAAGAATTACGGCGTAACCCGGTGATTTAGTTACGCCGTAATATTACTAAATACGAAGTTCGGTGCTAAATTGACACATTTACATGTTGGTCTCCATCAATGGAATAAAGGAACTCAAGGTCCTAAGTTGCAATATTGCTATTATGAAAAGCTGAAAAGTTATGCCATAACCTCAAACTTCAATTCCGCCATAACTATAGTTACGCCATAACCTCAAACTTCAGTTACGCCATAACTATAGTTACGCCATAACCTTAAACTTCAGTTACGCAATAACTAGGTTACGACGTAACTTACACTTAAAGTTACCAGTAACCATGTCGCGACTATAAATACAACCCTAAATCTGCACTTTTAAGCATCTCTCTTCACCCCTCTCTTAAGGGCCGATTAGGGCACCACTTGAGGCAATTTCCAGTGGTTCCAAGCCATTTTCCAAAGAAGAATTCACTTGCAATCATCATAATTATTAGCTTTACATCAAGTAATTTGTATCAAACATTATGTTTAATTCTATTCATGTTTTATTCATTATTGTTGGATTAATTTACTATATGTTTGGCTAAGCACATTTGGTGCTAGCCTAGTTATGATTCCTTAATTGTTATGTTTATGTTTACATTGCTTCCGTATAACTGTTTCTAGTGTATGCATGCATAGTTTGTTGGTAGCTACCCTTGTTTCGGTAGTTTTGAATGGCGGTAGTGTCTAGTTGGTTAGGAGAATTGACCAACTGACCCTAAGTAGGTAGACTGAGTGGGAAGGGTAAGAATTGACCAACTGACGACCCTTCTTCGCTTGTGCAAACTGACCAAATGATCATCTGCCGTTTAGATGAACTTAAGAAGTTAGGGATGAGTGTCTAAGATGCTAGCGCCCGGGTGTTACACCCGTATCCCGAAATACAAATAGGCCCTACCCTAGATGAAATTGGCTTAATGACTTGACGGGATTGACTAGTCAACCTGATAGTCAAACTAATAATTTATAAATGCTATGTTATAGTTATACAAATGAGCAGGACCTAAGTTTTTATATTGTAAAATAGTTATAGAAGTGTAGTGTGCCCAATTTATAAAGAATGGAGCTTGAGGGACTAAAAATGCCAAATAGTGGAATAGCTTTGCAATGAAGGAAGCCTTATGTATTAAAACCCAGACTTCTCAAAGTTTTTGATTTTTTTGGTGAATGTCGGTCTAGAAGGATGGAGGGAAAATGATGGCAAGGTTGATGATCAATTGAGATGGGATTAATGTTCTCAAACAAGTAATAAACTAGTAATTATCATCCTTGTGCAAGTAAGTATCCTTAATTGTATTTAATTGTGAATTGAAGAGTTAGGGTTCATGTACCCAAGTTGGGAGTTTTGAGTAATTGTGGTTTTAAACACTAATTAAGATGTTATAGTGTAATTGGGTGAAACCCTTTTTATTAAATTGAAGTAATTGAGTAAGTTGGATATGATCATAAGGATTGGCTAAAAGGAGAGTTATAGTAATCTTAGAGGAATCTTATTATAGTTAAAGTTGGATCATTGTGGGTAGATCATCATATAATCAATATATGATTATGTGATGATTAGAGGATGTTTATGAAAGCCTAATGGTTGTGTAAACCATGACTATAGTTTATTGTTTATGTTTTAAGTGTATTTTGATTATGTGTTTAAGGATATTACCTTGGATGATGATGATTGATTATGGCTAATGAAAGATGATGGAAATTGTGTATGGCTTAGCATGGATTGCTAAGGTAAGTAATCCGGTTACTACATGCTTAATGTGAAAATTATTGTATGATGTGTTTATGATTGTTATAGTAACGATTGGTTATAGTTAAGCTAATGAATGATTGGATTTATATGAGAATTAATGATGGTTATAGAATTAATTGCCTAAAGGTGTGTTAAGATATGTGTTATTGCCTTATGTGCTATTTGTGCTATGGTTGATATGTTAGCAACGTTTATTTGAATTATATGATGATAGTTGTTAATGTTATTAATGTTATTGTAGGTTCATGTTATAGTTGTTAATGTTATTGTAGGTTCATGTGCTTGAAGCGCTATGGCTTGGATTGGGTGTTAAATTATGGAATGGCCATGGAAGTTGGTAATATGTCATAATAGGAGCTACGTAGATATCGGGCTCGTGTGATGAATTTGTACCCCTGTGAGTCTTTTATAGTTTTGTAAAGTCGTTATAGTATTTCGATTGGTCAAATTGAAAGTCATGGTTAATTTAAAAGGGTGTTTGGATTAAAGTGTATTTCTACCCAAATTGGGTTGAATGAGTCAAATAAGTATTAAATGCGTTAATGATAGTTTATATACAATTTGTATGGTCTTTGTTTACCTTGTAATGTTATATTGTTTGAATTGATTGAAATGGGTCAAGTGTGATTGTGCAGTTTTGCTGTCAAAATGTGCAGGTCTGTAGACATGACGGCGTCACAGTCTTGTGGCGACGGCGTCCGGTTCAGATGAGATGTCATCGGGTTCTAAACCCCCTGAGCCGTCGCGTATTAAATCTGAATTTTTTTTTTGGGTTATAGTTAAAGGGTGACGGCGTCGCAGTTTATAAGGTGACTACGTCAGCCCGTTTTACAACAAAAAAAATATGTTTTATTATAATCTTAAGCCTTGGGTTTTAAAAGAAATCGAGTGTATGTTATAATATGAATTGTCAAAGGTCAAATGTCATAGTCTTGTCGTTTAATGAAGAGTTCAAATGTGGAAAAGTAATAGTCAAACGTTCCGCGTCGAGTTTTTAAAAATTGAGTAAATTCCGGTCAAACCGGGAATCGAGGCGTAATTAATTGGTATCAGAGCCTCGGTTTAAGTGAATTAGGTTTCCACTATAAGTTGCCTAGTCTTAAACCACTCTTAGTTGCGAAATTAAGAAAGCGGAAATGTATGTGATTGTTATAGAATGAATTATGCGTTTGTGCTAGGTAAAAACGTTTTATATGTTATAGTGCTATTGTGTAATTGATGTAGGTCCATGGCGGACCATATGTGTATAGGTGAGTAGATCACCATGAATGTTTTATGATTGTGTAATTACATGTATAGAAATTGGTTTGGCGTATATAATGAGAGTCCGTGACGGACTAAATGTGTTAGGTTATAGAATACCGTACACTTTGGTAGTGTCGATGAATAGATATATGACTGTGTAAGATGTATGTTATAGTATTTATGCAATAGATGATTATAGTCCGTTCACCGTGGATAGTGACGGTGTGTATGATATAATTGTGTGCTTATAAATTATAGAAATTGTAATGGGACTTTAATAGAAGAGTCAAGGTGTCAATGCCTATAGAAGACATGATTTGAAATCATGATAATTAAAGTTTTGATTATAAATAAGATGAGGTATGACTCGTGTTGTGTTAATGACCAACCTATGGTCTTGTTATGTGAATGGCTAATGGGTTGCCAATATAATGGTATTAGAGATGGGACAAGTAAAAGTTATAGAATGTAATAAATAAGCATGAATGATTAATAATAAACGAGTGATAGTATAATATTAAGGAGTGTTGTAGCTCACAAGTAAATGTGAAAATGGTCAAGCCAAGTTCTAATTAACGAGGAAGCGATAAGCTAAATGTACGAAAGAAATTGTGAATGTTAACGATATAATAGAACACGACAAAAACGTGTTAAAGTTGCAGAAAGTGTAAAAGGAAATATTTGAAAAACAAATATGAGTGTGATTGAAAAAAACCTATAAGGTTTGCATATGAATAATGTCAAATAGACTGAAGTGGTAATAGTAAGAATGTGAAAATACTCAACAAGGGTTGACGGGTCAATGAGATGATGAAGTGATTTAACACATTGTGAATGTGTCAATATGGAAGGCGGGCTTTTAGACCCTATGAAATTGTATTGGTTAAATGAAAATGGATGTGTTAGTATGTATGATAAATAATAATAGCTTGGATCATATATATTGTTATAGTATGGCGTTATAGGCCACTCGAAAAATATTACGTTATTGTTATAAAATCCAACGGGGATATAAGTAATAGTAATCCTTGAGATAAGTTATAGTGAATCCTACGGGATGTGTTATAGTGCGAGTTGGCAAGAAAGTTGTAGAAATCCTCGGGATAAATTAAATTGCCTTCACCGTCGAAGAATTGTCTATAACCTTGGCATGGGAAATGGCTCCTTCGGAGAGCGTTATAGTAAAAAGGATCCAATGCTAATAAATGAAAATTTTGATTGTTAAAGTATGTTACGGATAAGTATTAATGATATGTCGGAAGTGTATAAGTAGGATGGTTTATAATTCCTTTATCTGAGTGGATTGGGACGCCTTTTCATTTAAGTAAAGAAATTATGAGTCACCGAACTATGAGTTTATATTTCTTGATTTACATTGTTTGGGACACCTCTCCATGTAAATGAAGAAGTATAAATGAGTAGGCTAATGTGTCTCCGACATGGTATGAGAAAGGGTAATGAATTAGAAAATGAAAGTATAAAATTAATTAGACGTCATAAGAATTATGATAGGTGGAATAGGAGACTTGTGTCGGACCTTAGGTAAGGGTCGTTGTGTAAACTTAAGTTATAGAAAACTAAAGTATAAGTAAATGAAATCGTTGAAGATGATGTGATATGTTATAGAATGATCGTGGAGATCATAAATTGTATAAAATTAAAAAGCTAAATTAAGTTATAGTATGCCTTGGGGGCATGTAGTAATATGAAAAAGACCATAATGATCATGAAAATTTTGAAATTTATAAGAAATTTATAGTGATAACAATACGTTATAGTAATAGCTTGGCGTTATAGTAATATCGTTATTGAAATAATAACAATTTCTTTGATAAAATATAGAAGTGTTGGTGGAATTTGACTTAAGTAAAGTCAAAACAATATAAAGGTGATCAAGTAAGTATAGTAACGATAAAAAATTGACTAATTGGAATGATGGGTTTGAATAAATTATGTCTCGAGTGACATAATGGCGTGTTGATTATGAAAATTAGGCGAAGAATAGATGCATATAGATATTGGTTATGTTATAGTGGGCCTTATATTGTGAGATTAAGGAAATCTTTGCAAAAAATTGATAAATTGATTATTTATGTGACATGGTGAAAATATGAATTAAGTAATAGACGAGAGATTTCGAGGACGAAATCTAAATAAGAGGAGTAGAATTGTTACACCCATATCCCGAAAGACAAATAGGCCCTACCCTAGATGAAGTTGGCTTAAGGACTTGACGGGATTGACTAGTCAACCTGATAGTCAAACTAATAATTTATAAATGCTATGCTATAGTTATACAAATGAGGGGGACCTGAGTTTTTATATTGTAAAATAGTTATAGAAGTGTAGTGTGCCCAATTTATAAAGAATGGAGCTTGAGGGACCAAAAATGCCAAATAGTGGAATAGCTTTGCAATGAAGGAAGCCTTATGTATTAAAACCCAGACTTCTCAAAGTTTCTGATTTTTTTGGTGAATGTCGGTCTAGAAGGATGGAGGGAAAATGATGGCAAGGTTGATGATCAGTTGGGATGGGATTAATGTTCTCAAACAAGTAATAAACTAGTAATTATCATCCTTGTGCAAGTAAGTATCCTTAATTGTATTTAATTATGAATTTAAGAGTTAGGGTTCATGTACCCAAGTTGGGGGTTTTGGGTAATTGTGGTTTTAAACACTAATTAAGATCTTATAGTGTAATTGGGTGAAACCCTTTTTATTAATTTGAAGTAATTGAGTAGTTGGATATGATCATATTATGATCATAAGGATTGGCTAAAAGGAGAGTTATAGTAATTTTAGAGGAATCTTATAATAGTTAAAGTTGGATAATTGTGGTTAGATCATCATATAATCAATATATGATTATGTGATGATTAGAGGATGTTTATGAAAGCCTAATGGTTGTGTAAACCATGACTATAGTTTATTGTTTATGTTTTAAGTGTATTTTGATTATGTGTTTTATGATATTACCTTGGATGATGATGATTAATTATGGCTAATGAAAGATGATGGAAATTGTGTATGGCTTAGCATGGATTGCTAAGGTAAGTAATCCGGTTACTACATGCTTAATGTTGAAATTATTGTATGATGTGTTTATGATTGTTATAGTAATGATTAGTTATAGTTAAGCTAGTGAATGATTGGATTTATATGAGAATTAATGATGGTTATAGAATTAATTGCCTAAAGATGTGTTAAGGTATGTGTTATTGCCTTATGTGCTATTTGTGTTATGGTTTGTGTGTTAGTAATGCTTATGTGAATTATATGATGATAGAAGCGTTGCCATGTTTTAGCCGATTACTTACTAAGCATTATCGGTTACATGTTATAGTTATTAATGTTATTGTAGGTTCATGTGCTTGAAGCGCTATGGCTTGGATTGGGTGTTGAATTATGGAATGGCCATGGAAGTTGGTAATATGTCATAATAGGAGCTAGGTAGATACCGAGCTCGTGTGATGAATTTGTACCCCCGTGAGTCTTTTATAGTTTTGTAAAGTCGTTATAGTATTTCGATTGGTCAAATTGGAAGTCATGGTTAATTTAAAAGGGTGTTTGGATTAAAGTGTATTTCTACCCAAATTGGGTTGAATGAGTCAAATAAGTGTTAAATGCGTTAATGGTGGTTTATATACAGTTTGTATGGTCTTTTTTTTACCTTGTAATGTTAAAGTGTTTGAATTGATTGAAATGGGTCAAGTGTGATTGTGCGATTTCTTTGTCAAAATGTGCGGTCTCTAGACTGGCGTCCTGATCTTTGACGGCGTGCGGTTCGAGATGAGACGGCGTCGGGGTTCTAAACACCCTGAGCCATCACGTGTTAAATCTGAAAATGTTTTTGGGTTATAGTTAAAGGGTGATGGCGTCGCAGTTTATAAGGCGACGACGTCAGCCCGTTTTACAGTAACAAAAGATGTTTTATTATAATCTTAAGACATGGGTTTTAAAAGAAATCGAGTATATGTTATAATATGAATTGTCAAAGGTCGAATGTCATAGTCTTGTCGTTTAATGAAGAGTTCAAATGTGGAAAAGTAATAGTCAAATGTTCCGCGTCAAGTTTTTAAAAATCGAGTAAATTCCGGTCAAACCGGGAATCGGGGCGTAACATCGGGAACTCATTGTTATGAATCTTGCATGTAGCGGAACTTAATGACTTGCCTTAGGGGACTAAAAACAACTGGACTTTCAAGGGTAGTAGCTTGATCTCCGGTGAAAACCTTAACTGATAGGTTAGGACGAACTGACCGAATGTTGTCCTAACAACCTAAACCCCCACTTGAAGCAATTGGAAGTAATTAGACATGAACATAACATGATAGGATGAATGACTAGGTTAGCACACTTCTCCCCTATTGATCACACCTTTGCCTTTATTTGCTTTCTTTCATCTCCTCTCTTATTAGTTAATTAATCATTTCAAACCTTCATCTGCCGTTTAGATGAACTTAAGAAGTTAGGGATGAGTGTCTAAGATGCTAGGCGCCAAGTGTTACACCGTATCGAAATATAAATAGGCCTACCCTAGATGAAATTGGCTTAATGACTTGGCGGGATTGACTAGTCAACCGATAGTCAAACTAATAATTTATAAATGCTATGTTATAGTTATACAAATGGCGGGACCTAAGTTTTATATTGTAAAATAGTTATAGAAGTGTAGTGTGCCCAATTTATAAAGAATGGAGCTTGAGGGACTAAAATGCCAAATAGTGGAATAACTTTGCAATGAAGGAAGCCTTATGTATTAAAACCCGGACTTCTCAAAGTTTTTGATTTTTTGGTGAATGTCGGTCTAGAAGGATGGAGGGAAAATGATGGCAAGGTTGATGATCAATTGAGATGGGATTAATGTTCTCGAACAAGTAATAAACTAGTAATTATCATCCTTGTGCAAGTAAGTATCCTTAATTGTATTTAATTGTGAATTGAAGAGTTAGGGTTCATGTACCCGAGTTGGGAGTTTGAGTAATTGTGGTTTTAAACACTAATTAAGATGTTATAGTGTAATTGGGTGAAACCCTTTTTATTAAATTGAAGTAATTGAGTAAGTTGGATATGATCATAAGGATTGGCTAAAAGGAGAGTTATAGTAATCTTAGAGAATCTTATTATAGTTAAAGTTGGATCATTGTGGGTAGATCATCATATAATCAATATATGATTATGTGATGATTAGAGGATGTTTATGAAAGCCTAATGGTTGTGTAAACCATGACTATAGTTTATTGTTTATGTTTTAAGTGTATTTTGATTATGTGTTTAAGGATATTACCTTGGATGATGATGATTGATTATGGCTAATGAAAGATGATGGAAATTGTGTATGGCTTAGCATGGATTGCTAAGGTAAGTAATCCGGTTACTACATGCTTAATGTGAAAATTATTGTATGATGTGTTTATGATTGTTATAGTAACGATTGGTTATAGTTAAGCTAATGAATGATTGGATTTATATGAGAATTAATGATGGTTATAGAATTAATTGCCTAAAGGTGTGTTAAGATATGTGTTATTGCCTTATGTGCTATTTGTGCTATGGTTGATATATTAGCAACGTTTATTTGAATTATATGATGATAGTTGTTAATGTTATTAATGTTATTGTAGGTTCATGTTATAGTTGTTAATGTTATTGTAGGTTCATGTGCTTGAGCGCTATGGCTTGGATTGGGTGTTAAATTATGGAATGGCCATGGAAGTTGGTAATATGTCATAATAGAGACTACGTGAATATCGAACTCGTGTGATGAATTTGTACCCACATGAGTCTTTTATAGTTTTGTAAAGTCGTTATAGTATTTCGATTGGTCAAATTGAAAGTCATGGTTAATTTAAAAGGGTGTTTGGATTAAAGTGTATTTCTACCCAAATTGGGTTGAATGAGTCAAATAAGTATTAAATCGTTAATGATAGTTTATATACAATTTGTATGGTCTTTGTTTACCTTGTAATGTTATATTGTTTGAATTGATTGAAATGGGTCAAGTGTGATTGTGCGGTTTCTTTGTCAAAATGTCAGTGCAGACAGACATGGCGTCACGAGTCTTGTGGCGGCGTCCCCATTCAGATGAGATGTCATCGGGTTCTAAACCCCGCAGTAGTCGCGTATTAAATCTGAATTTTTTTTGGGTTATAGTTAAAGGGTGGCCAGTCGCGAGTTTATAAGGTGACTACGTCGGCCCGTTTACAACAAAAAATATGTTTTATTATAATCTTAAGCCTTGGGTTTTAAAAGAAATCGAGTGTATGTTATAATATGAATTGTCAAAGGTCAAATGTCATAGTCTTGTCGTTTAATGAAGAGTTCAAATGTGGAAAAGTAATAGTCAAGCGTTCGCGTCGAGTTTTTAAAAATTGAGTAAATTCGAATTGAAGGAATCGACGTAATTAATTGGTATCGAGCCTCGGTTTAAGTGAATTAGGTTTCCACTATAAGTTGCCTAGTCTTAAACCACTCTTAGTTGCGAAATTAAGCGCGAAATGTATGTGATTGTTATAGAATGAATTATGCGTTTGTGCTAGGTAAAAGCGTTTTATATGTTATAGTGCTATTGTGTAATTGATGTAGGTCCATGGCGGACCATATGTGTATAGGTGAGTAGATCACCATGAATGTTTTATGATTGTGTAATTACATGTATAGAAATTGGTTTGGCGTATATAATGAGAGTCCGTGACGGACTAAATGTGTTAGGTTATAGAATACCGTACACTTTGGTAGTGTCGATGAATAGATATGTAGTGTAAGATGTATGTTATAGTATTTATGCAATAGATGATTATAGTCCGTTCATGGTGGATAGTGACGGTGTGTATGATATAATTGTGTGCTTATAAATTATAGAAATTGTAATGGGACTTTAATAGAAGAGTCAGGTGTCGATGCCTATAGAGACATGATTTGAAATCATGATAATTAAAGTTTTGATTATAAATAAGATGAGGTATGACTCGTGTTGTGTTAATGACCAACCTATGGTCTTGTTATGTGAATGGCTAATGGGTTGCCAATATAATGGTATTAGAGATGGGACAAGTAAAGTTATAGAATGTAATAAATAAGCATGAATGATTAATAATAAGCAGTGATAGTATAATATTAAGGGTGTTGTAGCTCACATAGTAAATGTGAAAATGGTCGAAGCCAAGTTCTAATTAGCGAGGCGATAAGCTAAATGTCTGAAAGAAATTGTGAATGTTAGCGATATAATAGAACACGACAAAAGCGTGTTAAAGTTGCGAGAAAGTGTAAAAGGAAATATTTGAAAAACAAATATGAGTGTGATTGAAAAAAACCTATAAGGTTTGCATATGAATAATGTCAAATAGGTGAAGTGGTAATAGTAAGAATGTGAAAATACTCAACAAGGGTTGACGGGTCAATGAGATGATGAAGTGATTTAACACATTGTGAATGTGTCAATATGGAAGGCGGGCTTTTAGACCCTATGAAATTGTATTGGTTAAATGAAAATGGATGTGTTAGTATGTATGATAAATAATAATAGCTTGGATCATATATATTGTTATAGTATGACGTTATAGGCCACTCGAAAAATATTACAGTTATTGTTATAAAATCCAACGGGGATATAAGTAATAGTAATCCTTCAGGATAAGTTATAGTGAATCCTACGGGATGTGTTATAGTGCGAGTTGGCAAGAGAAAGTTGTAGAAATCCTACGGGATAAATTAAATTGCCTTCACCGGCGAAGAATTGTCTATAACCTTGGCATGGGAAATGGCTCCTTCGGAGAGCGTTATAGTAAAAAGGATCCAATGCTAATAAATGAAAATTTTGATTGTTAAAGTATATTACGGATAAGTATTAATGATATGTCGGAGTGTATAAGTAGGATGGTTTATAATTCCTTTATCACAGTGGATTGGGCGCCTTTTCATTTAAGTAAAGAAATTATGAGTCATAGAACTATGAGTTTATATTTCTTGATTTACATTGTTTGGGACACCTCTCCATGTAAATGAAGAAGTATAAATAGTGAGCTAATGTGTCTCCGAGCATGGTATGAAAAAGGTAATGAATTAGAAAATGAAAGTATAAAATTAATTAGACGTCATAAGAATTATGATAGGTGGAATAGGAGACTTGTGTCGGACCTTAGGTAAGGGTCGTTGTGTAAACTTAAGTTATAGAAAACTAAAGTATAAGTAAATGAAATCGTTGAAGATGATGTGATATGTTATAGAATGATCGTGGAGATCATAAATTGTATAAAATTAAAAGCTAAATTAAGTTATAGTATGCCTTGGGGGCATGTAGTAATATGAAAAAGACCATAATGATCATGAAAATTTTGAAATTTATAAAAAATTTATAGTGATAACAATACGTTATAGTAATAGCTTGGCGTTATAGTAATATCGTTATTGAAATAATAACAATTTCTTTGATAAAATATAGAAGTGTTGGTGGAATTTGACTTAAGTAAAGTCAAAACAATATAAAGGTGATCAAGTAAGTATAGTAACAGTAAAAGAATTGACTAATTGGAATGATGGGTTTTGAATAAATTATGTCTCGAGTGACATAATGACGTGTTGATTATGAAAATTAGACGAAGAATAGATGCATATAGATATTGGTTATGTTATAGTGGGCCTTATATTGTGAGATTAAGGAAATCTTTGCAAAAATTGATAAATTGATTATTTATGTGACATGGTGAAAATATGAATTAAGTAATAGGCGAGAGATTTAGGGAATGAAATCTAAATAAGAGGAGTAAATTGTTACACCCATATCCGAAAGACAAATAGGCCTACCCTAGATGAAGTTGGCTTAAGGACTTGTGGGATTGACTAATCATTTGATAGTCAAACTAATAATTTATAAATGCTATGCTATAGTTATACAAATGAGGGGACACGAGTTTTATATTGTAAAATAGTTATAGAAGTGTAGTGTGCCCAATTTATAAAGAATGGAGCTTGAGGGACCAAAATGCCAAATAGTGGAATAGCTTTGCAATGAAGGAAGCCTTATGTATTAAAACCCAGACTTCTCAAAGTTTACGATTTTTTGGTGAATGTCGGTCTAGAAGGATGGAGGAAAATGATGGCAGGTTGATGATCGGTTGGGATGGGATTAATGTTCTCAAACAAGTAATAAACTAGTAATTATCATCCTTGTGCAAGTAAGTATCCTTAATTGTATTTAATTATGAATTTAAGAGTTAGGGTTCATGTACCCAAGTTGGGGGTTTTGGGTAATTGTGGTTTTAAACACTAATTAAGATCTTATAGTGTAATTGGGTGAAACCCTTTTTATTAATTTGAAGTAATTGAGTAGTTGGATATGATCATATTATGATCATAAGGATTGGCTAAAAGGAGAGTTATAGTAATTTTAGAGGAATCTTATAATAGTTAAAGTTGGATAATTGTGGTTAGATCATCATATAATCAATATATGATTATGTGATGATTAGAGATATTTATGAAAGCCTAATGGTTGTGTAAACCATGACTATAGTTTATTGTTTATGTTTTAAGTGTATTTTGATTATGTGTTTTATGATATTACCTTGGATGATGATGATTAATTATGGCTAATGAAAGATGATGGAAATTGTGTATGGCTTAGCATGGATTGCTAAGGTAAGTAATCCGGTTACTACATGCTTAATGTTGAAATTATTGTATGATGTGTTTATGATTGTTATAGTAATGATTAGTTATAGTTAAGCTAGTGAATGATTGGATTTATATGAGAATTAATGATGGTTATAGAATTAATTGCCTAAAGATGTGTTAAGGTATGTGTTATTGCCTTATGTGCTATTTGTGTTATGGTTTGTGTGTTAGTAATGCTTATGTGAATTATATGATGATAGAAGCGTTGCCATGTTTAACCGATTACTTACTAAGCATTATCGGTTACATGTTATAGTTATTAATGTTATTGTAGGTTCATGTGCTTGAGCTATGGCTGGATTGGGTGTTGAATTATGGAATGGCCATGGAAGTTGGTAATATGTCATAATAGGAGCTAGGTGAATCTGAGAGCTCGTGTGATAATTGTACCCCGTGAGTCTTTTATAGTTTTGTAAAGTCGTTATAGTATTTCGATTGGTCAAATTGGAAGTCATGGTTAATTTAAAAGGGTGTTTGGATTAAAGTGTATTTCTACCCAAATTGGGTTGAATGAGTCAAATAAGTGTTAAATCGTTAATGGTGGTTTATATATCAGTTTGTATGGTCTTTTTTACCTTGTAATGTTAAAGTGTTTGAATTGATTGAAATGGGTCAAGTGTGATTGTGCGATTTCTTTGTCAAAATGTGCGGTCAGTAGACACGGCGTCCTGATCTTGCGTGACGTACGGTTCGAGATGAGGCAGCGTCGGGGTTCTAAACACCTGAGCCATCACGTGTTAAATCTGAAAATGTTTTGGGTTATAGTTAAAGGGTGATGGCGTCATGATTTATAAAGCGGCAACGTCGGCCCGTTCTGATAACAAAGATGTTTTATTATAATCTTAAGACATGGGTTTTAAAAGAAATCAGTATATGTTATAATATGAATTGTCAAAGGTCGAATGTCATAGTCTTGTCGTTTAATGAAGAGTTCAAATGTGGAAAAGTAATAGTCAAATGTTCAGCGTCAAGTTTTAAAAATCGAGTAAATTCGGTCAAGCAAGAATCGGGCGTAACATCGGGAACTCGTTGTTATGAATCTTGCATGTAAGCGGAACTTAATGACTTGCCTTGGGGACTAAAACAAGCTGGACTTTCAAGGGTAGTAGCTTGATCTCGGTGAAAACCTTAAGCGATAGGTTAGAACGACCCGGCCGAATGTTGTCCTAACAACCTAAACCCAACTGAAGCAATTGGAAGTAATTAGACATGAACATAACATGATAGGATGAATGACTAGGTTATGCTTCTCCCTATTGATCGCGCCTTTGCCTTTATTTGCTTTCTTTCATCTCTCTCTTATTAGTTAATTAATCATTTCAAACCTTAAATCCATTAAAACCGGTGACAACTAGACTTAATTAGAATCGCTACGCATAACTCTTGAGGCGACCTCGGTTTCTGATTACTACCTACACTGCGATCGGGTTACATCGCACGTTAGTGCATAGGGTGAACCATAGGTATAACGAAACACTTATAAATATTAAAACCTCGTCAGTAAAACCTGCATTAACACCCTAGTGACACAATCTTCCGCTGCGATAATTTTGGAGGTGTTACATTAATGAGAGCCAGATCGGTGGTTGAATGAGTGAGATAGGCTTACTGAAAGTAAAATAAACATTGTTGATGTAGGATGACGAGATGGAGCAATCCAAGACGTAATATTCTTGTCTTCAAAAGTGGTGGTGTATAACAGAGTTATAATATGAGAGGTGGTCTAAATAGGTTGCTTATCACTTGCCAGAAAAGGAAGTGACGCCTGACTATAGCAACGAGTATTTGACATTAGCAATGAAGCAATTTTTGAAGGAAAATCTGGATTAAGTTTTATGTTGTTGATGAAGATGTGATATAGCAAAATGAAAACAAAAACATATGAAAATGAAGGTGGCCCTGGTTTAGGTCGCTAAGAGGGAAGGTGAGGAAACCAATGGCGTGCCATTGGGTTTATTTTTTACCAACAATGGCCTCATCGCGCCATACTACACACCACAGGCGTCATTAAGCCGCCCGTTGGTCCCTCGCGATCGTTGTTTGCATTTTTCCATTTATTATTGTTTTGTGGTGAGTGGTGAGGTATTTTGTGAAGTGTTGTGGGATCGCATGCACGATATGATTATTGGATGTTACTTCTAAGGCGTTGGGTGTGGTAACGTAGGGGTCGACGTTATGCCGATGTGGCACCTGCTTTACCGGCGCTACCACACTGGACCCAACCCAATTCTAACGGCGTTAAGGCTTGCATTGATACACTAACGTGCGTTGGAGATTTTTTTCCCTTTTTTTTCTTTATCTTTTCGATTTATATGTGTGTGTATATGTTGAGTCTGTGTGTGTTTACACTGCGTGTTTTAGTGGGTGTGCAAGTGGGTGGCATGAAGAAGATGAAGTTTTTTTTGGTTAAAAGTTAAATGTTGGAGTCTAAATTGAGTGTGTCTGCAGTGCGATGTTAAGTGGGCCATTGGAGTCCAAATTAAGAAAATGTGTAAGTGGGCTCAGCAATAAGTGTAACTTTTTTTTTTTTATGTAATGTTAGTTTGTAACTTTTTTTATATAAATATTATTTGTATATTTATTTGAATTAATGAAATTTAATTTGTTTGAAAAAACAGAAAATAAAATAAAAAGAAGGGTCTCAAAAGGGTGGTGTTAATAGTGGTATTTAGTGAGGGGTATTTTTAGGTGTTGGTGTTAAAAGTATAGATGGTGATGTGGTAACATTTTTTGGGGTTAACGGTGTTATTACACCTAGTGCTCTAAACAATGTTTTTAGTCATTGGGGTGTTATTGGTAGGATGATGAATTAGCGTCAGAAGCGATGCTAGGATTTTTAAGTTAAGGGGAGCCAAACTTGACGTATAAATTATAGCAATATATACTTCGCACCAATAATGAATCTGTTGTTTTTTTAAGTCATCATTTAACCCTAACACCGTAATAATTAGGAACTAAGCTAAATTAAAAAAGAATACTCCAGTTTGATAAGTAACTAATTTTGGTGTTATATTAGATTGGTTAAGTTATTTGTTTATGAGTTTTTATCAAAATATCGATATTAATAAGGGGGACTAATTGCAAAAACTGATAGGAACATAGCTTATGGCATGAATAATTGCCTAACAAAGTGATCTTTAGGGTGGCTCGACCTTGGTAGTTCATTCTAGCTCCGCTTTTGAGTATGACGATCGGCCTGTGCAAATAACGGTTATTGGACGCTTCTTGTATCTAGCTCGCTAAGTGTGACGATCGAATGCAAAGAGTTTAAAATTAATTTATTTATTTTTTTCACAATGCCCAAGTGAGCAAATTTTGAAATAAAGTGAAATAACTTTTTTTTTAATAAAATTTGGACTTGTTAAGAAAAGTTGATAAATCTTGTCTAAGTATTTAAAAAAAAAAAGTCAAGAAGTCGCATTAATTTTTCACGCATACCAACTAAGCTCTTAAGTCTTGACTCTTGAGACAAAGACCTTTGCTAGTTTGGGCGAAAACTTGATACTAATCCAAAGATGTCTAACATAAGTACATTATGGTACATTAAGCTAAGATAGTTTCCTTTTTCTATCCGATGTAGGATACAAAGTTGCATTTTATCAAATAATAATAAGGTATCTACATATTTAACTCATGCATTTGCACTATTTCTAATCAATATCATGCAATAATAGTGCCATATGCGATTATTTCATTATCCTAAGTTAAAACACAACATAAGATGCACACAAGTATGTTTCAAAACTTTGAATAAATGATAATTCTTCATGCATGATATTTTTACTTATCTTTTTATATATAAGATCATCATATATGAAAAAATGACACCGTAAATGACAAGCTACGATGAGTGAAAAACACTTATGTGATATTTTTATATCGGCACTGAGAGTGAAGAATTAAACACAAAGTTATAATGAATATATCAATATTCAATGTTACCTTTAATGAGCACCAAGCCCGCCGGTGGTTGTAAGGTTTGACGCGCGGTGATGGGTTTAACATACTGGTTTACTGATACATTATTTTTTTTTTCTTTTTATTTATGTAGTATTTTTGTATTAAAATGGAGTACTTTATGTGATTTGTTTGATAGTCACAGATGCAGTTGTTTGTTAGTGGGTTTGAAAGTGTGTTAAGGATCTTTTAACGTTGGCGTAAAAATAGCGAGTTCTGACTAATGTTATGTAAGGGCCGGAGCAAGGACCTTGATTTGATCAACACGTTTATAAAACATTATACAAACAAAGAATAAATTTTTTCTGAGATTAACTTATCTGTTGTAAAATTACATGAATTGTCAAAATCATAAAGGGCCTCCGCAGTTGGTCACTAAACGAACAGAGCCATGTGAAAAATGAATGAAGCCAAGTCGACACTTAAAGCCAAATTGGTGATAAGTGAAGCCCACAAACCACCCATTGAGTAGAGTGAGGGCCCGGTGATCAATAATCCAATCCACCTATTTCCTTTTCTTTCGGGGACAATCATTCTCCAATTTCTTTTCACCTTTTCTAAATAGAAAGTTGATATGTGGATAAAATTGTGTTTTTGCTACTATTGTTTCTACTAGTCTTTCGCGGATTATGGATGTATCTGATCTTTCGCGATATCTGAGGAGGTTAAGATGTAAGCAACCTCACCTTTCTTAAGATAGAGATTGATTAGGTTTCTATCGAATGTGAAAGGGCCTTGACCTTCTGAAGTAAAAATCGAGCCATTGATCATGCCCAAGGAAGAAAGGATGTTAGCACTGATCTAAACTTTCTTTATTTTCTTTTAATAAGATACGTGATATGAATAATAACTACTACTAAGTAGTGACCTTTATGTCCCCTTGTGTTAAATGCAGCTTAAAAAGTTACGAGACAAATTGGCATACTTATAAGTAGCAAAACAAAGCACTACACTAGTCAGTTTACTTATGAAAATTGTTTTCATGTTATTAGAATAAATGCTTTGCTTTTTGGTGAAAAGACAAAATTAACAATGGATCTATACTTTTTTGGAGTCTTTTAAATTAGAAATGCGACAATTTAAACGTCAAGATCGTCTTGTATCATAAGTTGTAACCAGGGACGGAACTTGAAAGGACCAAGGAATTGTGCCTTCCCTCAATCTTTTTGACCATATGCGCATTTTATACCTTTTTACATATGGTTTTAGTCATTTTGAATACGAATTTTCAACGTAGTGTATATTGGGCTCTTAAAATAAATATTTTTTAAGTTGACCTTTCCACAAACAACGTTCAAGTTCCTTCACTGGTTGTAGCCTTATTAATAGCTAAGCCATGGATTACTTTTGTCGCGATTTTAATTGATACACATTGTTGGCGTACGTGTCCGGACGTCCTATGGTCCGGAAGACCGGCGTCGCGACGATACGTCCTTTTATCGAACTATTATTATCCGACGGTGGAGTGATTAGCAGTATCGGTAGCCGCCACCAGTTCGTGGGATTTCGCTTCGCGTGGCGACACCTCTTAGGTAGGGTGGTAGTGGGCTGAAATACCTGAACTCGGGTTAAGGTTGGGGTAGTATAAATCTGCATGCGTTTAATGTTCTGCGTTCAATTTTTCACTTACGTTTACTCTCGCATTTATTACCCCATTTATTATTAAAACATTACCATGGGAGCGATCAGGGCAATGACTCGGGCGAGGCTAATAGCGATGTTCATTGTGTCGAGGAAGGATCTATTCTTTCTTTCGGATCAGTTGCTTGAAACTTGGACTTCCGGACTAAAACCGGGTAGCAAGATTTTGCTTCAACACATATAAACATAAACAAAAGACATGCATCTTACTAAAGATTACACTATTTCTCAACAATGACCGACAATCTTATCAATAAGTTAATACTTGACACTTCTTTTGAATGAGATTATAAATGACATGGTTGTTAAATTTGAGTCAACATAATAAAAAATCAAGTGAAGCACATTGATTGCTAAAGTTAATACACCCCAAAAAAGGTGTGTAATGAGGTGAAGCTACTTATTTGTGGTTCATAATGTAGTCAAAGTATATAATAGTCCTTGTAACAAAGACGTAGAGCCATTATCCACTCTACCTAGACATGTATCGTGATTCGATTTATCTTTAACTTTTGAGACATTAACCTAAAATTGAATAAAGCTCCACTAGAAAGCGAACCCTAATCATATCTAACATTATTTTGGTTGTAGGACCGAAAAACTTTGGGCTTGGTTAATCTTCACTTAGAAAAGCTACATGAAATTTCGCGGGAGAGATTTTGTGGATAAAAGGTCACGGGGTTGATCACATTTCGTCTTATTCAGGTTGGTGCTTGGGTGAGAAGTGTTGTCGAGCCGATTCGCTATGAAATGGACAGCGTTAGTGTTAAAAAGCACGTAAGGTCGAGGGTGTCTACTAAACTCAAACTTTTTGTTGAATTATTTTGGTTGTAGGTGAGTTGCTATTGAGGAGTTTTACAAGTTGTTTTGAGTTCAAATCCGTGTACTCCAAATCAGGAGTCGACATATTTGGTCAAAGCGTAAATATATGTGAGCACAACCGGTGGCGTAAAATGTTCTTCTACTAAAAATATTTTAGATTTTTCAAGTGCAAATCGTTGCTATTTTAAAAAGAAGTGCATACGTTTGACATATTCTAGATCCACCATTGCTTCAACTCGAGCTTGGTGGTGGTATTTCGAGTTCGATTCAACTACAACATATTTTACGAGATATGATTTGCATTCTTATATTTGATTAGAACACTTCAAAACATCGTTAAAACAATTATCTTGTAAATATAAATTGTTTTAGCTGTTTCAGTCATTAAGTGTCTCGTCTAACGAGTCATTAAACTTAAACATGGTTAAAGCTAATAAAAAACAAGGGGTTAGAATAAAATGAATATAGTTAATAATAAGAGTCAAATAAGTGGGTGGAAAGAAGTAGTATGGTCCCAATCACATAGACGTGATGCAATATTCGTTCTTGCTAATGCTAGTACTACCATTTACTCCACTAGTGCTTCTATGCTTGAAAAGAAAAAAAAAATACAAATGAATATATAGTGTTTCATCACCAAACCCCACTTATTTTTTTTTACCTATTTACCCTTAGACCATGTGTAGTAACTAGTAAGGAGGTCGACACCAGGTCGATCCCCCAACTCGACTAGTCTTAAGAGGTCTCACTTATTACACTTTGGCCATGAGGACGCGTCCCATAAAGTTGAAACAGGTGAATCGATCGTAAAAGCGACTGACTTGTTTGATTCAGGTGATGCCATGCCACCACCCCAACCACACGTGCCACAACCATAACTCATCTCGGCTGGTCGGTCTTCACGTCGTTAGGTTCGGCCCTTTTTTTTATGCGTTGTATTTGTGTTTTAGTGGGTTATGGCGAAGAATGTCTGTATGACAATTTAATTATGAAGAGAATATTTTAACAAGTCTTGATATGACACCTGCTGGGTTTACGACGTACTACCCATGCTTGACGATCGCGATCTTCTTACGCGTATTCGTCACGTGGTAACAACAATAGAGTGACAAGGTAAATAAATAGTATCCAAAATAATACTGCCGACTTGACAGAAATTATAAATTTTAGCAAGCAACTTCTTAATGTTGTGTGCTTGGTCGGACCCAAACCACAACAACCATTGCTTTTGTATTCATTTTTAAGATTGTGACGTCAAATGAGATATGTATTACTTCACGTTTATCTCACATGAATTGCAAATAACAAAAACGTGACTTTGGCTTTTTTAACTTTCCTATATAGATGCCACTTATAAGTGCTTTTATCTTGGGTTGTATGTGTAGTGCAAGCATTGTTCACGAATCACGAGTGATGTACCTTCACTCACGCGGTCACGCGACAAGAGTGTTATGTCTTTTTTTTTGAACGGCTGATAATATATAAAAAGAAAC
The DNA here is from genome assembly GCA_022545495.1 of Chrysanthemum lavandulifolium. Classification (NCBI taxonomy): domain Eukaryota; kingdom Viridiplantae; phylum Streptophyta; class Magnoliopsida; order Asterales; family Asteraceae; genus Chrysanthemum; species Chrysanthemum lavandulifolium. The sequence goes on from CM040244.1 coordinate 273,491,006, forward strand.
ACAGCTAGCTGTGAAGCTCGAGCTAAAACACCGAGTCAATAAACAAACTACATACAAGGAGAACAACTCGAAAGCCGGCTTTAGCTGCGAGGATAAAAGGATGAAAAACTCTTGTCAAAACAAGAAAACCCCCACCCACGGAGGCCGAGCCACCGTTTTCACTCCAAGGTGTTTTGATGTCATCCCAAACAAGCCTCGATAAAGATAAAAGAAAGCACGAAAATAAATGAAAAGCGAACCACTCGATACAAATCAAGCATGTCGCAAAGTCATCTCAAAGAAATTCTCGGAACATCAGCGAGACTTGAGCCAATCATTCAATGCGCCATATGCCTCATGATGAAGCCAAGAGAAGGAGAAGGAGCGGATGTTATCGTAGATGATGTTTCTCTGAAGAGGATGAAGACTAAAATGATCTTTGTTGCGAAACCTCCGGATCCGCCTGAAAAGCGGAAAAATAACATATAAGCGTCGTTTTCTTTCTTTAGGCGCTTGCAAAGTGTTATGTCTTGCTTCACTCACTTAGTCACTGTCGGACACACACGAGTTTTGTTCGTGTTTGGTTACTTATTTTATAGTTTGTCAACTTTACGATTGAACTAAGTGTTAGTGGACTAGTATCTAGTGTTAGCATCGTTTGTATTGGGCTAAGCCTGTTTGATTATTTATCATTATTTATACTCAAACTCGTTATTCAGTTAAGGGAAATTATTCAAGTTTTCATCAAAAGCGAGCGATAAGCTTTGGGCGGTGCCAGGAAAGCGCATCATCAGGTGTGACGAAACCGAACAAAAAAAATGGTCTCTTCATTGGTGACATTACGAGAAATGATAATTTTGTTAGTGGAAAGGTTAAGGCAAATCTGTGGTGGTTTGATTGGTAGCCAAGGAAGTTACATGGAGTGGAGTGTGCGTCAAGTTTATGGTTGATGTTAATGTGGGCATAATACAAACAACCAAAGACACGCGAAGCGTGTATTTGGGTTTTGTGTTATATAGACGCAGTGAGGTGTCGTTATTTATGGCGGTTTAAAGGCACCACGTGCCTCGTTTGACAATTTGCAAGTTATGCTACTCGTATTTGTTTGTACAAATTTATGGTTGATGTCAATGTGAGCATAATACAAACAATCAAAAACACGCAAGAACGTGTAGTTTGGGTTTCTGTTATATATGCGAAAGTGAGATGTGTCATTATTTATGTCAAAAAAGACTAATGAATGTATAGTGTTTCGTCACCAAACCCCTATTCTTTTTTCTTTTCTTTTTTTTTACCTATTTACTCTTAGCGGGTGTTTACTAAATTAAGTGGTGTGGAGAAATAACTATACTAGCCTCTTAAATCCTAATGATACGAGAGAGGTTTTTGTGAGTCTATTCATTAAAATTTAATGAAATAAAGGTTTGGTGAATTGGTTACACTCAATAAGTGGAAAAGAAATATCCCCTTAATATTCAAGAGAATGTAAGCACTAAACTTTTACACTATTCTAACGCGAAAAAAAAAATTATAAATATCTGTTACTTAAAAAATGTTACTCCAATGTATATACTAAAGTTTCCACTAAATTTTATATTAAACTTTATTTAATTATTTTATTTTACTTCAAGATGAAAGTTGAATTTAAATATGGTATAAAGCTAAAAGTTAAAATGATATAATTTAATGCAACAATTGTTTAACACTATATTTGGTGCATTTTAGGTATTATTATCCATTGCGCTAAGATAGTGTTAATGTTTAGTGCTTACATCGAAGAATATTTCTTGTATTTTTTGCACTATCTTACCGTAAAAAGTAAATTTAGTGTGTACATGAGAGATTCTCTTGAGCATCGTCTTCACTATCTTTTTACTATTATAGTGCAAAAGGATAATATATTTGGATTATGCTTGCACTATAAAAAAAATTAGTCCGATGCATGCACTAAATGTTACTTATATTATTATAGGAAAATAATGAAAAATCGTCGAGCTTGTGACTTGTTGTCGTTGTGTGTAATATTATTTTTTCGTTTATATATAACCTTTTAATTTTTCATTGTATGTGTAGGTTAGGTGAATTTGTGTTATTGTATGTACCGGTCGGGCTTAGCGTTACATCGTTAGTCCTTATTTACTAGCGATCGTTAGTAAATAACTTAAAATTTAGTTCTCTTCGTTTTTATTCGTTTTCATCCGTTATTATCGTTTTAAATCCGTTTTATACTTTTTCGTCCGTATTATACATTTTGGTCCAATGCTTTCATCCGTTTTACATTTTCGTTTGTTTACTTGCGTTTTGTACGTTTTCTTACGTTTAGTCCGTTATTATCGTTTTAGTCGTTTTATACTTTTCGTCAGTTTTATACATTTTGGTCCAATGCTTTCATCCGTTTTTACATTTCGTTTGTTTACTTACGTTTTCTACATTTTCTTACGTTTTAGTCCGTTATTATCGTTTTTCGTCCGTTTTATACGTTTAAATACATTTTCTTACGTTTTCATCCGTTTTATGCGTTTTGTCCGTTTTACGTTTTCATTCGTATTTATCGTTTTCATCCGTTTTCTTACGTTTTCATTGTTTTTATACATTTTAAATACTTTTTTTTAAAGTTTTCGATACATTTTCTAACATTTTCATCTTTTTATACGCTTCGTTGGTTTTCTTACTTTTCGTTCATTTTCTTACTTTTCGGACGAAAATGTATAAAACTTAAGAATACGGACAAAAGCGTATAAAATGGATGAAGGTGTAAGAAAGCAGATGAAAACAAAAAGGCGAAACGTATAAAGCGAGCAAAACATATAAAAGCAGGCGGCGTTAGAAAATCGGAAGACATTTAAAAGCGGCGGCGTAAAGCAGACGAAAAATATAAAAGATGAAAAGCGATTGGCGTATAAAAGCGAGATGAAAGCGGGCGAAACATATAAAAGCGGATGAAAACGCGTAAAGCGGACTAAAGCGTGTAAGCGAATGAAAGCGATATAAGCGGGCGAAAAGAAAAGCGAGGCGAGAATGTGAAAGCAGACCAAAGCGTAAAGCGGGAAAAAGCAGCGGACGAAAAGTATAAAAGCGGACAAGCGTGTAATAGCGGATGAAAGCGAATAAAAGCGTGAAGAGAGCGAAATTTTAGGTTGTTTACTAACGGCGGTTAATATAAAAGGACTAGCGATGTAACTTAAGCTGGCTGACTACATATGATAACACAAATTCACCTGGCTGGCTCTGATAAGCAATTCCAAAGGTTGTGTTACGAAAAAAAAAATAGTTATACTGTGATGACAACAATGTCGATCACGTTTTTTCATTTCCTATTATAAATCAAGTGGCGTTGAATCCGAACAACTCTCACGGTGCTTGATCTTCGAATCTTGTGGTTCTTTCTCATGCTAATGACCGTTGGTGCAGGATCTTAATGGAGCGAGGTTGGTTTCAAGTCAAAGATGCCGAATCTTTGTGATGATAAATTTATGCCTAAGTTGATTCTCCCACTAGGTGGGTTAAGTTCATTCGATTAAGCTCAATATTTTTGCTTGGAAGGTCTCGCAATAGTCTTCTACTCGTATTAACTTGACTCGGCGTGGTGTTTTGGTATCCACTCTCTCTGCTCTGTCATCATCTTGGCCTTGAAGATTTGGATCATCTCTGTTCGGTTGTAATTTGGCGATCGTCATATCCGGTCTATTGTAAGTGGTGGGACTTGACTTGGATTTCTTTTGATTCTTATGGTTCATGGCTTTCTGGTTAAATTCTATTCGCATGTCCTCTAATTTGAAAAAGGTAATGGAAGGTGTTTTCTACGGCTTGGTGGAGCATATGGACGTATAGGAATCGACTTTTGTTTGGGATTCTCATCCTAGGAAGATACCATCTTGATGATATTGTTAGTCGCTCTTTTTATGGTTAAGCGCTAGAAGTAAAAATTGTATTAGATGGGATAATTGGCTTCACACCCGTATTTGATTCCTTTGTAATTTCTAGCTCCTGCTAGTTTCTAATAAAGTTGTTGTTAAAAAAAGCTATATTATCATGATTATAGGACAACAATATAGTCTTGGAACATATTCGTTTTTAGATAAGCGAGAACATCATTTTAGCTTGTAGACTCGGATAAAAGCAGCATAGCCTTCAAGTTAATTACTTTTGGTTATTGGTTTTAATCTTAATGTTAAATGTGTTGGCCGTATGGTCGGGGTTGGGCGAGGAATGGGTCGGGCGGCATCGCCTTCTATTCTGCTAAACCCTAATCCATGCCTTATAAATACATGGTGGATCTCCTCATAAGCGGTACACAATCTTGACCCTAACACTTTTGCTATGCCACAACAAGCATACTAACTTGACCGTCGGAGGTGGACCGGGGCTACGGCTCGGGTCACCTCTAACAGGTTCTCTTTGTTGTGGGTCTACTAGGGCTCGAGAAGGCGACTAACGGCCAGGAGAGTCGTTGAATCTAGTCCGCGCCGATTATCTT